>SJYA01000709.1:289840-453069 GCA_006410615.1 Neotragus moschatus
TTGCCATCTTTGAATAATAGTCTCATATACTTGAGTTTGAGATTCAGTACTTCTGACTATGATATTCTTTATTCATTCACTTTTCACAATTTTCTTTTCCTCCAAATTGTTTTCTGTTTGTTTCAATCCCTTCCCTTTCACGTTACAGGTTTTCCTGAACTGCTTGCTAACCCTGGTTTCTTTATTGTATTTAGGATTGAAGGGCCTGAAAGTTGACGAGAAGCCCTGTGCTTATGATGGGACCTTCACTTTTGAGATGGACAGTAAGGGGATTTGACTGGGCCACGTGTTGTCTCTGCTTCAGTGCCTTTAGTCCCCTTCTTTGGAGCTGTACACATTTCCCACTGAAAAACTCTCTAAGGCCCTACCCAGAAGTTAAGTCCTGGCTGTAGAAGGGCTGTAAAAAGGCAAAAGTACTTGAGGAGGAAGTCTCATTATGTAGCTGGCATGCGTAACCCTGATGCCCATGGGTTTTGTTTTTGTCATATCACGCTTGCCCTCAACTTTTCCTTGTATCTCTCAGTCCAGAGATCCTGTCTGTCAATTTTCCATGGAGTCTGAGACAATGAATAGGGTGACGGAGGGGNGCTGTAAAAAGGCAAAGGTACTTGAGGAGGAAGTCTCATTATGTAGTTGGCATGCGTAACCCTGATGCCCATGGGTTTTGTTTTTGTCATATCACGCTTGCCCTCAACTTTTCCTTGTATCTCTCAGTCCAGAGATCCTGTCTGTCAATTTTCCATGGAGTCTGAGACAATGAATAGGGTGACGGAGGGGCAGTTAGGGGAAAGAGTGGGAAAGGAGATAGAATCAGACAACTGCTTTTCAAATAGCTCTCATCCAACAGCTCTTTTATCAGCCTCACCCTCACTGCGGTACCTGTGGACACTGATTCTTGAGTCTTTTGAAGACTCTGTGGTGTAGATCAGGCCACGGCCTCTCATTCATGTGTTTCCCAGGCTTCAAAGCCCTGTCGCGATTGTCTCTACTCCTACTCTCAGTATCCTTGTGCGTCTGTGTCTTTGAAAATAATCACTTTAGTGATATTACAATAGGGTGTCAAGATTCAGCAATAATGAAAAGCCCAAAGATACATTTGAACTTAGGTATTTCTCTTACAACAGCATATGTTCAATAATAAGTTGGTTTTTTTTTTAATTTTTCAAAGCAAATGGAGAGTTTTATAATTTAAGGAGTTTAACCCATTAACCTCCATTATCATATGCAATATGACCGGATCTACTTTAGTAATTGTTTTGTGTATCCTATTTATACTACCTTCCTATTTCTTTTTGCCTTTTATTTTTTTCATTTAAAATAATCTATTTATGGTTTCTGGAATGGGTTGCCATGCCCTCTTCCAGGGGATCTTCCCAACCCAGGGATCAAACCCAGGTCTTCTACATTGCAGGAAGATTCTTCATCTGAGCCAACTAAGCACATTTATACTGTGTTCCTATTTCTTTTTGCATTTTCTTTCATCTAAAATATTTATAATTTCTGGACAATTATTTTACCCTATATTTATAATTATAAAATCAAATTTCTTAACAAATCTTTTGACATTTTTGGTAAATTTAAAAAACTGAGAATGCTTTTAACCTTACTTCCCCAATATAAGTTAGCACAGACACTTGGAAAATTGTATGAAGGCTTCTCAGAAAACCAAATATAGAATTAACATATGATCCAGCAATCCCACCCCTGGGCTTATCTCCAGAGAAAACTCTAATCCAAAAAGATACATTCGCCCCTATGTTCATAGCAGCACTATTCACAATTGCCAAGACATGGAAACAACCTAAATGACCATCAACAGAAGAATGGGTGAAGACGTGTTACACAAATATAATGGAATACTACCCAGGCATCAAAAGGATGGAATAATACCTTTTGCAGCAACATGGATGCAACTAGAGATTATCAGACTAAAGTGAAATAAATCAGAAAGATAAAGACAAATACCATACGATATCACTTATCTGTGGAATCTAAAATATGACATAAATGAACATATCTGTGAAACAGAGATAGACTCATGGACATAGAGGCTTCTGGTTGTCGAGGGGGAGGGGTTAGAGGAGTGATGGAGTAGGAGGCAGGGGTTAGAACATGTAAACTATTATATAGGGAATGGATAAACAGCAAGATACTACTATATACGGCACAGAGAACAATAATCAGTATCCTATGATAAAACATAATGTAAAAGAATATACATATATGTATAACTGAATCAATTTGTTCTACAGTAGAAATTAATACATCATAAATCATACTTCAATACAAATTTTAAAAAACTAAAAAGTAATCTTACTTCCCCATCTTCGAAGGTACAATTTGTATATGAAGGTACAATATGTATAGGCCCAAATGATGAAAGTTATCTTTGAATTATCATTCTTGTATCAGTTTTTTTTTCCAGAAACTTTCCACCTTTTTTGCATGTACTTGTACTATCATATTTACAAACATTACTTAGACATAATTTTACTCTACAGGCTTTCATGTGATTTTTATTACACAATTTTCTAATTCTTGAGTTTTGCTATTGATTCATTTCTGTATCAACTAGTAGTTCTTCAAGTACCTTTTTCAGGAATGCTATGAGAGTTTCTGAATTTTGTAATTATGACATATTTCTTTGGTCGCTCTACACAATGTTTTCGCTCAGTATAGAATTTAAGGCTAGTGATACTGGAAAACTGCTGACACTCTTTCCTTACAGTATTCAACTATTTTAGGTATCATTTAGTACACAAGCTCTGGGGTATAAAAAATAGAATATTTTCCATAATTCTTTTTGATTTCATAATCTCAATTTCTGATCTGACCATTCCTTAGGTCAGGTGAAAATCTCCGTCCTTTCTGAAATACTCATCTTAGACTTGCTCCCTAGTTCCAGATACTTAAAACCTGCGTTTGAGTTTGGGGGAGGAGTGAAAAGGGAAGATGACAAATGTCTTGGTTTGTCTGAGACTGAGAAGATTCCCCGCTACAAGTGGGGAAGTCTAGGTAACGTGAGACACGTGACTCATCCTAGATGCTGACCCCAGTCTTTGGCTCCTACGGTTTGCTTTGGGGATGACCGCTGTAGAGGAGTCACGGGCTCTTAGAATTCCGCTGCTTCCTTACTGCCTCCTGTACATGCTTGCCTGCCAGGATCCTTCCACTTACCTTCCAGGGGTCATGTGTACCCAGTGGAAGGACACAACCAGGTATCTGGCTATCTAGCTATTTATCTACCTACCTGCCTATCTATCTTGCCTGCCTGCCTGCCAGCCAGTTCTGCAGAGGAACTGCTAAAGAACAAGATGTGGCTTCCCTGGTCCCTCTGTCTGTCTCTTCTTATTCACAGTCTAGCCAATCCTCCCTCTCTGTTCAGAAATTCATGCCTATGATACCAAGGAAGATTTAGCTTCATCATAAAATTATCTAGGTTTTCCTAAGAGCTTAAAAATTGAGAAAAAAAGAGTCCATAAAGACTCGTGGCTCATTCCTCTTTCTGCCCTACATCTTTACGAAAGTGGTTACATACAGAGCTGCCTGCCTGCTTGACAGGGAAAGGAGAAAAGAAGCTAAAATCTCAACAAGGCATCCAAAGCTCTATAGACACCGATTCTCTCCCAAACTGTATCCCCAACAAGAAATCTATTTATCTTCTTAACACTGGGATTTATTTTACATTTCAAAAATATTTTAACAGAATATTGGAAGCCCCTTTGAGTTGCAGATTTAGATTTCTTGTCAACTCAGCAAAAATGGTCAATNAAGCTCTATAGACACCGATTCTCTCCCAAACTGTATCCCCAACAAGAAATCTATTTATCTTCTTAACACTGGGATTTATTTTACATTTCAAAAATATTTTAACAGAATATTGGAAGCCCCTTTGAGTTGCAGATTTAGATTTCTTGTCAACTCAGCAAAAATGGTCAATTATCAACCCAGTAAAGATAGTTAATTAATGAGCTACTAGCCTGATTTAGCTTACATTTCAAAGCACCATGAGCTCATGTAAGTGTAACCCCTGTTCTTTTGGATCCTTCTGTCTTAATAAATTCTGTTTACTTATATGATGACAAAGTTATGCTTTTTGCTCTTTGCCAACCATGTATACAATGACTATAACAAAATTAAAGTAATTTTTCTGTAACTGACAGTCCTATACTCTTCCCAGCATGTTGTAAACACGACCTTGGTATACATATGATAACTGCAGACTATTCACTATCTCAAGAGAAAGTCAAGTAAGTAACCTGAAGTTAATGGACATAAGATTCAAAGATATAGACTTTTTTTTAAAAACAGAAAATCAGTCCCCTCCAACCAGTGCTTGGAAAGTTTCCCTGGGCTGTATGCACTTCCTCACAGATCTACCTGCACGACACTGCTAGTGTCCATCAGAGGAAGAAGCCCTGGGAAGAAAGACTAACACATACTCCTTGGCATAGTTGAGGCCACCACCCATGTAATGTTGCTTTTCCTCCTTATTGCTTTGTTTGGGGGGGGGGTCGACAATCCTGTTGAGATAAGGGGTAGAACATCAAAGTTTGCTGTAGAAGACTTTCTTATTTATGTTGCTTCTGAGTCTAATCAAATAACCCTAATCTTCACTGTTCTCATAGAATTTATTGATCTCTGCTTCCCAAGCACTAGGCATAGTGTGACCAGGAAAAGTGCTGACTTCTGGCCCCGAACATTCAGTGCAGCTGTCGGCCCATGAGGTATTCTGAGGATACGGAACATAGCCGTGTGTGTGCCATGACTTCTATTACCCTCAGTTTTTCAACTGCATTCAAAGTATATTTGTATTCATTATATCCATCAATGCCTGCGAAATATTTTAAATTTCTGACCATTCTTGGTATTTCATGTTGAGTTTTGTAGTATTCTGGAATCACAAAGGAAGATATGTACCTAGACATCAGTTCGCACACCTTGTTATTTTGCAGTTGATCCATGTTTGCCTTTTTATTCCCCACCTCCCATTATTTTTGGCTTCAAATGGTTTCCTTACCTTTTACATTTATCATAGATTTACATGCAGTTAATCAAATTCAGTAAGAAATCCAAGACAACTGTTAAAATGATTAAATAAACTTTGTCAGCTATGTTGCGGCTGTCTAGTCACTATACTCTTTGCCTGAATGTATTTATAAATGAATGCTTGCATCACAGCTAGCTAGTGGTCAGTGGACACTCTGGAAGAAAGTTATTGGAGGAGAGCCTGTTTCATGTCATTTGTTTTTACTGGAGGTTGTTTACTATGGCTTCTGTTTGGTAGTCCCTTTCGGAATCCAGAATAACAATGTTAAGACTAAACTGATCATTAAAAACATTTAGATACAGACATAATTCACATCTCTAAGCTTCTACAGTAGATCAATCCTTCAATTCTCTGTTTGTAACAGATTTAATAGGCATGCTGTTACTCTCTTTACTACTGAGAAAGCAGACCCAATGGGGCTAATTTATCTAAAGTAATTTAAAAATTAAGAGTCTGATATTCTGACTCAAGTTTCAGTGTTCCTTCACTGTACTCAGTTCAGTTCAGTTCAGTCGCTCAGTCGTGTCCGACTCTTTGCAGCCCCATGAATCGCAGCACACCAGGCCTCCCTGTCCATCACCAACTCCCGGAGTTCACTCAGACTCACGCCCATCAAGTCAGTGATACCATCCAGCCATTTCANATGAGAAAAATATAAGACTGGTCTTTACATCTTATTTACCCACTCCAATATAAGAATAGATTTAAAAGCCAAATTAAACTGAGGGGAAATTATATATTTTTGGTGGCTCAGATGGTACAGAATCCGCCTTCAATGTGGGAGACCCAGTTTGACCCCTGGATCAGGAAGATCCCCTGGAGAAGGGAATAGCTACACACTCCAGTAATGCTGGAAAAGGTCAGTTTTCATCTCAATCCCAAAGAAAGGCAATGCCAAAGAATGCACAAATTACCGCACAATTGCACTCATCTTACATGCTAGCAAAGTAATGCTCAAAATTCTCCAAGCCAGGCTTCAACAGTACATGAACCGTGAACTTCCAGATGTTCAAGTTGGATTTAGAAAAGGCAGAGGAACCAGAGATCAAGTTGCCAACATCCACTGGATCATAGAAAAAGCAACAGAGTTCCAGCAAAACATCTACTTCTGCTTTACTGACTATGCCAAAGTCTTTGACTGTGTGGATCACAACAAACTGTAGAAAATTCTTAAAGAGATGTGAATACCAGACCACCTGACTGGCTTTAGAAATGTGTATGCAGGTCAAGAATAAACAGTTAGAAGTGGACATGGAACAACTGACTGGTTCTAAGTTGGGAAAGGGGCACATCAAGGCTATATATTGTCACCCTGCTTATTTAACTTATACGCAGAATACATCATGCAAAATTCTGGGTTGGATGAAGCACAAGCTGGAATCAAGATTGCCAGGAGAAATATCAATAACCTCAAATATGCAGATAACACCATCCTTATGGCAGAAAGTAAAGAGGAACTAAAGGGCCTCTTGCTCAAAGTGAAAGAAGATAGTGAAAAGTTGGCTTAAAACTCAACATTCAGAAAATGAAGATCATGGCATCCAGTCCCATCACTACATGGTAAATAGATGGGGAAACAATGGAAAGAGCGACAGCCTTTATTTTGGGGGGCTCCAAAGTTACTGCAGATAGTGACTACAGCCATGAAATTAAATGTTGCTCCTTGGAAGAAAAGCTATGACAAAACTAGACAGCATATCAAAAAGCAGAGACATTATTTTACCAACAAAGGTCCATCTAGTCCAACCTATGGTTTTTCCAGTAGTCATGCATTGATGTGAGAGTTGGGCTATAAAGAAAGCTGAGCACTGAAGAATTGATGGTTTTGAACTGTCGTGTTAGAGGAGATTCTTCAGAGTCCCTTGGATTGCAAGGAGATCAAACCAGTCCATCTTGAAGGAAATCAGTCCTGAATATTTATTGGAAGGACTGATGTTGAAGGCGAAACTCCAATACTTTGGCCACCTGATGCGAAGAACTGACTCATGTGAAAAGACTCTGATGCTGGGAAAGATTGAAGGTAGGAGGAGAAGGGGATGACAGAGGATGAGATGGTTGGATTGCATCATGGACTCAGTGGACATGTATTTGAGCAAGCTCCGGGAGCTGGTGATGGACAGGGAAGCCTGTGTGCTGCAGTCCATGAGGTTGCAAAATATTAGACATGATTGATCAACTGAACTGAACAGACAGGTGAGGGTCCCTGAAGAGGCTATGCAAGTGTTTTACAAGAGAAAGTCAAGTTTAACCATGGACCAAGGCCAGGAGTGACAACTTCCTGGGGCTCACATGGTAAAGAATCTGCGTGCAATGCAGGAGACCCAGGTTTGATCCCTAGGTCAGGAAGATCTCCTGGAGAAGGAATGGTAACCCACTTTAGTATTCTTGCCTGGAGTATCCCATGGACAGAGGAGCCTGGCAATCTTCAATCCTGGGATTACTAAGAGCGGATGCCACTGAGCAATGAACACTTTCACTTTCAAAGCCAGGAGTTCAGTTGACTTCAAATATCAGTTGGTCTTGCAATCCCTTTGCAGGTTCCAGCCTCAAGTTCATATAGGCTATAGAACATGTTAATATATAATCAAGTTAAGAGTTTAATTAGAATCTTGGTCTGGACATGCTAATAACTGAAACAAGACAGTGTTTGTGACCAATAACATAAACAGCATAAAATGCAGGGACTTAGATTTCATCCAGGTTTTCATTCAAGAATAGGGAAGAATTCTACCATTGCATAAGACTTAATGCAGCTGCAGGAAACAAATATATAGTTTCATTTTTACAGTTACAGAGCATGATTCTTGTTACCCTGGAGGGAGAAGTAGGACCTCAGAAGACACTAGCTTCTGGACATCCCTAGGAGACCAGATGGTGGACTTTGAAGCTGTAAATTTAGGCAAAATGCCCTCTTTCCAGCCTAGTGAGAAACCACTAGTGCCTCCCATCCTCAGGGGACCAGTCCCACATGATCAATATGCACTGACAAATAGAAAATGAAATCCACCCCCCCAAAAAAACTGGAGAACTTCTTTAAATGTTCTGGATTTTATATAATTTGAGGGACCTGATAATCTGTAATATAAGAATTTTTTTTACCTGTGACTCAGAGTCAAATTTATCTTGATTTAGAAATGTGTAGATTTGATACCTAAATGTTGTTTAGGTTGTTTTATTTAAAAAAATCATAATACTTGCTTCATTCCAAAAAGTTTGTGGAATAAAAGGAAAATGCATAGCAGTAGTTGAATCAGATCATGAAGTGGGTGAAAAGGCCATTGGAAGGGCNTCTTGATTTAGAAATGTGTATATTTGATACCTAAATGTTGTTTAGGTTGTTTTATTTAAAAAAATCATAATACTTGCTTCATTCCAAAAAGTTTGTGGAATAAAAGGAAAATGCATAGCAGTAGTTGAATCAGATCATGAAGTGGGTGAAAAGGCCATTGGAAGGGCATCTATCAGTCGTGGGTGAGTACTGAATTGATAACTTCTACAGACAATTCACAAACAGCCTGTATGTCTGCAGCACCTACGACCCATTTTGCTGTCGGCCATGTAGCTATATACAGCATGAATACTCTAAGAACATTTTGGAAGTCTTCTAATCTTGCTTCCCTTTCCTTCCAAGTTCTCTGTGAGCGTTGAGTGTGTGTGTGTGTGTGTTTTAAACCTTAATAGGTAGGAGTTTTATGCCTCAAGAAATACAGTGCAATTTTATGGCTCTTCCTGATGAGTGGATTTTTCAGCAACCATATGGTGTGGCTGGCTTTGACTCTAATAACATTCCAAGTCTGTGAAGCAGCTTGTTCATTCCAATCTTTCTTAAGCCTTGCTATATTGACTGCAGTCTTTGATAAGCCAAGTTGTTGAGTTTTCGGTCTCTTCCAGAAGGTTTAAATAAGAAAGTTTGCAAGTAAGCTTTGGTTGAGCTTTATTTTGCAAAACTTGCTTTTTCCTATGCCAATAGGCATGATACATTTATGGCTTAACTTTCATTTTCTTTTTGATTCTTTCAGAAAATATTTGCTTCTCAAGCTTTTACACATGAAGTATGTCTCTCTCAAGATAATCACCCTTCTCAATTTATATGTAACAGAATATTTTCTTTCTGTCATAGTTTCAGAGTTTACACTTACTGAAATTCTTTGGAATGTGCTAATTTTGTAATTATTTCAGCATTTAAAGAAGTAAAATATTCCATAGTATCATGAGTTGGTTTTCTAAAGAAGAATATTTTTTCCCATACAATGAACATTTAAGATCTATTATATGCCTACCACAGTACCTTCCATGAAGAAATTTAATGTCTAGAATCAGATACTACTACTATTGGTAGTGATAAAAATAATAAATATAGGTAACATTTGTTGTGTGGTTCCTACTTACCAGGAACCCACTGTAGACTTTTACATTTTGGATACGAATTAATAATTTTCATGCATACATAAATGGATACTATATTCATTTAACATTAAAGGAAAATGAGACATGGACAAATTAATTATTTTGCCTCTCACAGATTACAAACGTCATACAGATGGTACATCATGAATTCAAATTTAGGTAGTTCTATTCTCTTGAATTATCTTGCCTTTCTAGACAAGAAATGGGAATGATTAAAATATTTCTGGTGAGAGGGAGTTCAGCTCATGAAGGTATAGGAGTCTTATAAACAAAATAGGGGTTTTTCTTGGGTATTATATAGATCATTGAGGGGATTTAAGTGAGGCACTAACATAATTAGATGCAAATTCATAAAACTCTGTGTGGTGAACAGTTAAGTATTATTCCTAAGTTTCTGATTTGTGTTGCTGGGTGAATGGAGAGAGAGAGAGAGAGTAGTGAGAGAGAGTGGAGAAGTGAGTGAGAAAGATAACAAACTGGAGTTTGGAAATGCAGAATTTGACACTCACATAGAGATTGGCACTGAAGGTATGGATGTTATTTACTCCAAGGAACTGAATGGGGTTATCTTTTGGACATCATAAAATGTGGAGAGAAGAGAGCCAACAACTCAGTAAAACACCAATAATTAGAGGAGTTCCAGAAGACAAGGAGTCAATACAGTTGCCAGATGGTAATTCTGAACAGCGGTGAGAACACAAATCTAGCTGGTGTCACGAAAGCCAAGGAAGAGGGCATTTTAGGAGACAGGCCAAGTGTCATGTATTCTTAGGAAAGGCTTAGTAATTTGAAGATTGAAAAAGATTCTGTTGGGATATATTAACAATGAGATTGTTCGCAGTCTTGGTATGAGTAATTTCAGTGGAATGATGGGTTCCACAAAGGAAGCTGAAATTGATGGGAAATTCTGGAAGGTGAAGAAACAGAAATAGTAAATGTAACACCTTTTCAAGAGGCTCATCTGTGAAGGGCAGGGGCAAGAATAAATGTTATCCCAAAAAAATAAGGTCTGAGCAGTCATTTCAGTCACTCAGTCATGTCCGACTATTTGTGACCCCATGAACTGCAGCATGCCAGGCCTCCCTGTCCATCACCAACTCCCGGAGTCCACCCACACCCACGTCCATTGAGTTGATGACGCCATCCAGACATTTCATCCCTTGTCATCCCCTTCTCCTCCTGCTCTCAATCTTTCCCAGTTTCAGGGTCTTTTCAANTGCCTGTTACTCCAGGTGTTTCTTGACTTCCTACTTTTGCATTCCAGTCCCCTATAATGAAAAGGACGTAATGCTATAATGAAAACCAGTAACACTGAAGAAGCTGAAGTTGAACAATTCTATGAAGACTCCTGGGCACTCAAGGGCAAGTCTGGGTCAGTCACTTGTGGGGTCACTGCTCCTTTCTCCTGGGTCCTGGTGCACCAGGTTCTGTTTATGCTCTCTAAGAGTCTGTTTCCCCAGTGTTGTGTAAGTTCTGGTGGAGTTAATGGCAACCTCCTCCAAGAAGGCTTATGCCATACTCAGGTCTGCTGCCCCCAGAGCCCCTGCCCCTGCGATAGTCCACTGCTGACCTGTACCTCTGCAGAAGTCACTCAAACACAGTTCTGTCTCAGTGTTTGTGGGGTCTCTAGGTCCTGGTGGGCACAAGGTTTGTTTGAGCTCTCTGAGGGTCTCTGGCAGGTATGCGGTTTGATTCTAAATGCAATTTTCCCTCTCCTACCATATTTCTAGGGCTTCTCTGCCCTTGGACATGGGGTATCTCCTCACAGTCACTGCAGTGCCATGCAGCCACCGCTCCAGCGCTGTGCAGCCACCACTCCTGTGACACTGCACAGGAGGCAGGGATCATGACCATCCCCAAGAAAAAGAAGTGCAAAAAGGCAAAACGGTTGTCTGAGGAGGCCTTACACATAGCTGTGAAAAGAGAGAAGCAAAAAGCAAAGGAGAAAAAGAAAGATATACCCATTTGAATGCAGAGTTCCAAAATATAGCACAGAGAGATAAGAAAGCCTTCCTCCAGTGATCAATACAAATAAATAGAGGAAAACAATAGAATGGGAAAGACTAGAGGTCTCTAAGAAAATAAGAGATGCCAAGGGAATATTTCATGCAAAGAGGGGCACAATAAAGGAGAGAAGTGGCTTGGACCTAACAAAAGCAGAAGATATTAAGAAGAGGTGGCAAGAACACACAGAAGAACTATACAAAAAAGATCATGATGCAGATAAGCATGACAGTATAATCACTCATCTAGAGCCAGACATCCTGGAATGTGAAGTGAAGGGGCCTTAGGAAACATCACTGTGAACAAAGCTAGTGGAAGTGATTTCCAGCTGTTGACCGTACCTCCGCAGGAGGTAGTGAATTCCAGTGAATTCCAGCTGAGCTATTTCAAATCCTAAAAGATGATGCTGTGAAAGTGCTGCACTCAATATGGTAGCAAATTGGAAAAATTCAGCAGTGGGCACAGGGCTGGAAAAGGTCAGTTTTCATTCCAATTCCAAAGAAAGTAAAGCCAAAGAGTGTTCCAACTACTGCACAATTGCACTCATCTCACACACTAGCAAAGTAATGCTCAAAATTTTCCAAGCCAGACTTCAACAGTNGTAGCAAATTGGAAAAATTCAGCAGTGGGCACAGGGCTGGAAAAGGTCAGTTTTCATTCCAATTCCAAAGAAAGTAAAGCCAAAGAGTGTTCCAACTACTGCACAATTGCACTCATCTCACACACTAGCAAAGTAATGCTCAAAATTTTCCAAGCCAGACTTCAACAGTATGTGAACTGTGAACTTCCAGATCTTCAAGCTGGTTTTAGAAAAGGCAGAGGAACCAGAGATCAAATTGCCAACATCCACTGGATCATAGAAAAAGCAAGAGAGTTCCAGAAAACATCTACTTCTGCTTTACTGATTGTGCCAAAGCCTTTGACTGTGTGGATCACAACAAACTATGGAAAATTCTTAAAAGGATGGGAATACCAGATCACCTGACTGGCCTCCTGAGAAATCTGTATGCAGGTCAAGAAGAAACAGTTAGAACTGGACATGAAACAACAGATTGGTTTCAAATCGGGAAAGGAGTTTGTCAAGGCTGTATCTTGTCACTCTGCTTATTTAACTTACACACAGAGTACATCATGAGAAATGCTGAATTGGATGAAGCACAACCTGGAATCAAGATTGCTGGGAGAAATATCAACAACCTCAGATATGCAGATGACATCACCCTTAGGACAGAAAGGGAAGAACTAAAGAGCCTCTTGATGAAAGTGAAAGATGAGAGTGAAAAAGTTGGTAAAACTCAACATTCAGAAAACCAAGAATCATGGCATCTGGTCCCATTACTTCATGCCAAATAGATGAGGAAACAATGGAAACAGTGAGAGACTTTATTTTGGGGGGCGCCAAAATCACTGCAAATGTTGACTGCAGCGATAAAATTAAAAGATGCTTGCTCCCTGGAAGAAAAGCTATGACCAACATAGATAGCATATTAAAAAGCAGAGACATTACTTTGCCAACAAAGGTCCATCTAGTCAAGGCTATGGTTTTCCAGTAGTCATGTATGGATGTGAGAGTTAGACTATAAAGAAAGCTGAGCACCAAAGAATTGATGCTTTTGAACTGTGGTATTGGAGAAGACTCTTGAGAGTCCCTTGGACTGCAAGGAGATCCAACCAGTCCATCCTAAAGGAAATCAGTCCTGAATATTCATTGGAAAGACTGATGCTGAAGCTGAAACTCCAATACTCAGGCCACCTGATGTGAAGAACTGACTCATTTGAAAAGATCTTGATGCTGGGATAGATTGAAGGTGGGAGAAGGAAGGCACAACCGAGGATGAGATGTTTGGATGGCATCGCCGACTCAGTGGACATGAGTCTGAGTAAACTCCAGGAGCTTGTGATGGACAGTGAGGCCTGGTGTGCTGCAGTCCATGGGTTGAAAAGAGTTGGACACAACTGAGTAACTGAACTGAACTGATGGAACTAAGGGAATGATGAAAGAAATATTAAAAATAATAAAAAAGAAAAGTTTACCCCTTGTATCATAATGATTTAAGTTGCAAACATTTAACAAAGAAAAGTTAAATATCCTGAAATTGATGAGGTACTTATGAACAGTTTTTTAGAACAGACTCATCTATATAGCACTCTTGCCTGTAGAACCCCATGGATGGAGGAGCCTGGTAGGCTACAGTCTGTGGGTTCACAAAGAGTCAGACATGACTTAGTGACTCAACAGCAAGATCAGCTAAATAAGCCATCTGTTCTATTCCCCTAAAATGTTGGTTTATATCCTTTCCTTCCTATACTAATAAATTGCATCATTTTGATCATCACCCTAACAACCACTATCTCAGGAACCATAACCAGCTCCCATTGTCTAACTCAATGAAACTATGAGCCATGCCATGTAGGGCCATGCAAGATGGATGGGTCATGCTGTACAATTCTGACAAAATGTGGTCCACTGGGGAAGGGAATGGCAAACCACTTCAGTATTCTGGCCTTGAGAACCCCAAGAACAGTATGAAAAGGCAAAAAGAGAAGTCACTGAAAGATAAACTCCAAGGATCAATAGGTGCCCAATACACTACTAGAGAAGAGTGCAGAAACAACTCCAGAAAGAATGAAGGGATTGAGCCAAAGCAAAAACAATACCCAACCGTGGATGTGACTAGTGATGGAAGTAAAGTCCGATGATATAAAGAACAATATTTCATAGGAACCTAGAATGTTAGGTCCATGAATCAAGGCAAACTGGAAGTGGTCAAACAGGAGATGGCAAGAGTGAACATCGACATTTTAGGAACTAGTGAACTAAAATGGACTGGAATGGGAGAGTTTATTTCAGATGACCATTATATATACTACTGTGGTCTAGAATCCCTTAGAAGAAATAGGGTAGCTCTCATGGTGAATAAAGGAGTCCAAAATGCAGTACTTGGGTATGATCTCAAAAATGACAGAATGATCTCTGTTCGTTTCCAAGGCAAACCGTTCAATATCACAGTAATCCAAGTCTATGCTCCAACCACTAATGCCTAAGAAGCTGAATTTGAATGGTTCTATGATGAACTATAAGACCTTCCAGAACTAACACCCCCCAAAAAGATGTCATTTTCATCATAGGGGATTGGAATGAAAAGTAGGAAGTCAAGAGATCCCTGGAGTAACAGGCAAGTTTGACCTTGGAGTACAAAATTATGCAGGGCAAAGGCTAACAGTTTTGCCAAGAGAACGCACTGGTCATAGCAAACACCCTCTTCCAACAACACAAGATGACACATGGACATCACCAGATGGTAAATACCGAAACCAGATTGATTATATTCTTTGCAGCTGAAGATGGAAGAGCTCTATACAGTCAGCAAAAATAAGATGAGGAGCTGACTGTGGCTCAGGTCATGAACTCTCTATTGAAAAACTCAGATTTAAATTGAAGAAAGTAGGGAAAATCACTAGAACATTGAAGTATGACCTAAATCAAATCCCTTATGATTTTACAGTAGAAATGACAAATAGATTCAAGCAATTAGATTTGATAGACAGAGTGACTGAAGAACTATGGACAGAGGTTTGTGACACTGCACAGGAGGCAGTGATCAAAATCATTCCCAAGAAAAAGAAATGCAAAAAGGCAAAATGGTTGTCTGAGGAGGCTTACAAATAGCTGAGAAAAGAAGAGAAGTGAAAGGCAAAGGAGAAAAGGAAAGATATACTCCTGTGAATGGAGAGTTCCAAAGAATAGCAAGGAGAGACAAGAAAGCCTTCCTCCAGTGATCAATGCAAAGAAATAGAGGAAAACAATACAATGGGAAAGATCAGAGATCTCACCAAGAAAATCAGAGGTACCAAGGGAATATCTCATGCAAAGATGGGCACAATTAAGGACAGAAACTGTATGTACCCAACAGAAACAGAAGATATTAAGAAGAGGTGGCAAGAACACACAGAAGAACTATACAAAAAAGATCTTCACGATGCAGCTAAGCACAACGGTGTGATCACTCACCTAGAGCCAGACATCCTGGAATGCAAAGTCAAGTGGGCCTTAGGAACCATCACTATGAACAAAGTTAGTGGAAGTGATGGAATTCCAGCTGAGCTATTTCAAATCCTAAAATATGATGGTGTGAAAGTGCTGCACTCAATATGGCAGAAAACTGGAAAAACTCAGCAGTGGCCACAGGACTGGAAAAGGTCAGTTTTCATTCCAATCCCAAAGAAGGGCAATGCCAAAGAATGTTCAAATTGCTGCACAATTGCACTCATCTCACATGCTAGGCCTTCTGTGGCTCAGATGGTAAAGCGTCTGCCTACAATATGGGAGACCTGGGTTCGATCCCTGGGCTGAGAAGAAGGAGATGGCAACCCACTCCAGTACCCTTGCTTGGAAAATCCCATTGACAGAGGAGCCTGGTAGGCTACAGTCCATGCGGTCGCTAATAGTTGGACACAACTGAGCAACTTCACTTCACACGCTAGCAAAGTAATGCTCAAAAATTCTCCAAGCTAGGCTTCAGCAGTATGTGAACCAAGAACTTCCAGATGTTCAAGTTTGGATTTAGAAAAGGCAGAGGAAGCAGAATTCAAATTGCTAACATCGTTGGATGATAGAAAAAACAAGGGAATTTCAGAAAAAAACATCTACTTCTGCTTCATTTACTATGCTAAAGTCTTTGACTGTGTGGATCACAACAAACTGGAAAATTCTTAAAAAGATGGAAATACCATATCACCTTACCTGCTTCATGAGAAATCTGTATGCAGGTCAAGAAGCAACGGTTAGAACCAGACATGAAATGATGGACTGGCTGCAAATTGGGAAAGGAGTATGTCAAGGATGAATATTGTCACCCTGCTTATTTCACTTACAGGCAAAGTACATCATGCAAAATGGCAGACTGGATGAAGCACAAGCTGGAATCCAGACTGCCAGGAGAAATATCAATAACCTCAGATATGGAGACGACGACACCCTGATGGCAGAAGGCAAAGAGGAACTAAAGAGTCTCTTGATGAAAGTGAAAGAGGTAAGTGAAAAAAACTGGCTTAAATTTCATCATTCAAAAAACAAAGATCATGGCATCCAGTCCCATCACTTCATGGGAAACAGATGGGGAAAAAAATGGAAACAGTGACAGTTTACTTTTTTGGGCTCCAAAATCGCTGCAGACGGTGACTGCAGTCATGAAATTAAAAGACACTCCCTCCGTGGAGAAAAGCTATGATAAACCTAGACAGCATATTAAAAAGCAAAAAGACATTAGCGACAAAGGTCCATCTAGTCAAAGCTATGGTTTTTTCAGTAGTCATGTATGGATGTGAAAGTTGGACCATAAAGAAAGCTGAGTGCTGAAGAATCGATGCTTTTGAACTGTGGTGTTGGAGAAGACTCTTGAGAGTCTCTTGGACACCAAGGAGATCAAACCAGTCCATCTTGAAGGAAATCAGTCCTGAATCATGGGTAGTGAGACTTGGTATAACACTGACAAGGGTGCAAGTTTTTGTCATGTTAGTAAGATTCACCCTGCTGTTACTGGGATACCTTGTAAATTCAGTTACTCAGAAGTTGAATGGTGATTATCCTAGCTTTATGGTTAGTTCATTTCAGTTCAGTCGCTCAGTCGTGTCCGACTCTTTGCGACCCCATGAATCGCAGCACTCCAGGCCTCCCTGTCCATCACCACCTCCTGGAGTTCACTCAGACTCAGTCCATCGAGTCAGTGATGCCATCCAGCCATCTCATCCTCTGTCATCCCCTTCTCCTCCTGCCCCTAATCCCTCCCAGCATCAGGGTCTTTTCCAATGAATCAACTCTTTGCATGAAGTGGCCAAAGTACTGGAGTTTCAGCTGTAGCATCAGTCCTTCCAAAGAACATCCAGGACTGATCTCCTTTAGAATGAACTGGCTGGACCTCTAGTGCATGGCAAATAAACAGTGGTCACAAAATGTTAAGTGAATACATACATAAATTTAAGCTAAATTAATGACTAGGAAGGTGATGTGGGACTAAGTGAAAATTATTATAGCACCAAAACAAAACCAACAAAAACGAGTCAGTGACTACTTGAAATCCTAATCTTCATAAAAATCATACCACAACAGTCATTTTTTGCAGCCTACTCTGACTCCTGGGACAGGCAATGGATTTAGAGATTCCTCTATGTATTCTGTACACATTGAAGTATCAATTTAAAATTTTTAAATAGGCACATTCATTACAGCACCAAAGCACACACGCTAGGATTCTAGTGGGGATTTTTTTAACAGCTGCATGATAAATTTAGAAACACTACTAAAATTGCCTGATGTTATCAAAAAAACAAAAACAAACAAAAAGAGAAGAAGTGAATCATCTGACATAAGATGAGTAAGAAGCAAACATTTTCCTATTAGTCAAATGACAAAATATGCAGCAAAGTTTGAAGAAGCTTAAAAACAAGCAAAATCACAGCACTGCTACAAAGCAGAAGAAAAGTATCAACCAAATAATAAAGTGGTAATCCAAAACACAGATTTCAGCTCTTTTGCATTTTCACCAGAAAGCTGGCAGTAAATCAGATTTCAACAATTTACTTTACCAAAGATAAGTGTGCCAGAAATATTTATCACAAACACTGGGGAGAATGCAACAGAAGACCACAGCTTAAGGTACTGGGAGGGCTGGCTGGAGACCTATGGGGAATCAAGAGTCTATGTTTGACCCATCTACTAATATATTTTCTGAAAACAAGAGGCTGGGATTTTTTTCTTTTGCTCTTCTGTTAAATGAATTTTCTTAGTGTAAGTATACATATATTTATTAAAAACAAAGCTAAGTAATACTAGTTCGATCAAAATATGCTTATGTTTTAGGACTTTACACTGAAAACCATTTGTAACTGAACAAAATATTAGTTTTCTTTTTTCCAGTTCAATATTTTTGGGACATTCTGAAGGGAACCTTTCATTATTCAGAAAGGAATGATATGAATTTGTAGTTTAATTACAGATAGTTAGGGAAGGATAGAGGAATCCTTCCCATTTGTAATGTATCCATAAATTATTTATTTACATTAACATAAATTTTACTCTGAATTGCATGATAGATTTGTTGCCTCTGTCTTCCTTGAAATTATCACAAATAAACTGCATCCAAACCATATTATAAAATGACAATTTTATGAGACTGCTCAAATATCCTTTCTTGAAACTTTTCTTTAATAGTAAAAAAAACTTTCTATATTTGGCTTTTTAGACTTTA
Source organism: Neotragus moschatus (assembly GCA_006410615.1). Classification (NCBI taxonomy): domain Eukaryota; kingdom Metazoa; phylum Chordata; class Mammalia; order Artiodactyla; family Bovidae; genus Neotragus; species Neotragus moschatus. Next base: position 308,549 of record SJYA01000709.1, read on the forward strand.
AATTGGCATCTAAAATGTTTCTATTTGGCTATGTATTATTTGTTTTATCTGTTTATTTGTTCAAGCATTTTTTCTAGTATTTTCATGAATATAATTCAAATATACTTCCTATTAATTGTTACTATATTGGAATATGTTTTCTAAGAATATATTATAGATATTCAATACACATATCCCCCACTTATGTATGTGTACACATTTTTTTTTCATTCAGATCCTTAAGTAGCTTAAGACATACAAAATTTTTGGTCTTTTAGAATTTTTTTCAGCATATAAAATTCTGCTTTGAGATGAGATAAAAGTTCTATTCAATTAATATAATTGCCTAAAATAATGTTGAAATTCTCTTTATCAGTATTATTTTCAAATGAGTAAATTCAAACACACAAATTTAGAGAATAAAACAAGCCCTCATATCTCTGTCTCTCACCTTTAACAACTATCACCTCAAGACCCAGCTTCTTTCATATGTATTGGCTTGGCAAAAAATGTCTGGATTTTATCATAACAGCTTACAGAAAAACCTGAAGGAACACTTAGGCCAACCCAGTATCTCTCATTCCAAGACCTCTTAAAATTATTGTGACTTAACCTAGATACCATATTCAAAAGCAGAGACATTACTTTGCCGACTAAGGCCCGTCTAGTCAAGGCTATGGTTTTTCCGGTAGTCATGTATGGATGTGAGAGTTGGACTGTGAAGAAGGCTGAGCGCCGAAGAATTGATGCTTTTGAACTGTGGTGTTGGAGAAGACTCTTGAGAGTCCCTTGGACTGCAAGGGGATCCAAGCAGTCCCTTCTGAAGGAGATCATCCCTGAGATTTCTTTGGAAGGAATGATGCTAAAGCTGAAACTCCGGTACTTTGGCCACCTTTGGCGAAGAGTTGACTCATTGGAAAAGACTCTGATGCTGGGAGGGATTGGGGGCAGGAAGAGAAGGGGACGACAGAGGATGAGATGGTTGGATGGCATCTTCCAATGCGATGGACATGAGTTTGAGTAGGCTCCAGGAGTTAGTGATGAACAGGGAAGCCTGGCATGCTGCAGTCCACGGGGCTGCAAAGAGCTGGACACGACAGAGCAACTGAACTGAACCAAAAACCTCCACTTCATATCACTCATTCATACATACTGAATGCTACTGAAGGATACTCTTTTCTTAAAAAGAGATGGTGGGAGGGCAAAATAAAAGGGTAACGGATCCTAGCCATTCAGCCATGGGAATAACCTAAAATCTGACTCTAAGTAAGATTCATAAATATTACTTGAGTCACTTTTTAACTGTTTTATAAATAAGTCAGTTACCAATTGTAAAACTCAAAATGTATTCAACCTATGAATATGAGTTATACATCTTTTGGAGGTTTAAGGCTCCTTTTTCTCATGTGACAGCAGGTGTTTCTGTGTCCTTTTCATGATCAGTTCACGCTTAGTCCTTTGGCTTTAGGATATGATNGGTTCTCAGGGCAAGACCTAGTCATCTAGTTCTGCGAGGCTCAAAGCTGGGAGCTCAGCAGCAGCTACCAGGGCATCTCCAGAAAGCACATTGCATTCTGGAGTAATGAGTGATCCCCACCCTCTGGAGCTTCTAGCCTGGTTCCCTGTGTCCTTCAGCTATCAGTATCCAACCGAGATGCAGTGTGGTGCAGACGGATGCCCCCTAGAGCCATGCCCAGTGGATGGAAGCTTAGGAAGCTTCTCCTATCTCAAATGGGAAGCAAACGCCACAGGAGAGCAGGATTTCAAAATCAGGGTTTCTTCAGCATCTTGGAAACACCCACTTGCCTCTCCCACTGTCCCCAGAGTTTCACTTCTTATCTCTGCTCAGCCACTTGCTTTTCCATATTCTTTTTCAGACTCTAGGCTCCAAACTTTCATCAGGCTTTATTTACGTAACCAGTCAATTTATTTGACTCTGAGTTTCCTCANTTGGAAACACCCACTTGCCTCTCCCACTGTCCCCAGAGTTTCACTTCTTATCTCTGCTCAGCCACTTGCTTTTCCATATTCTTTTTCAGACTCTAGGCTCCAAACTTTCATCAGGCTTTATTTACGTAACCAGTCAATTTATTTGACTCTGAGTTTCCTCACTTCCCCTCAAATCAGCCTATTATTTGAAACAGTCTATTCCCCGATGGCTCAGAGGGTAAAGAATCTGCCTGCAGGGCAGGAGACATCAGAGATGCGGATTCGATCCCTAGATTGGGAAGATACCCCAAAGAAGGAAATGCAACCCACTCCATTATTCTTGCCTGAAAAGTCCTGTGGACAGCAGCCTGGCGGGCTACAGTCTATGGAGTCCCAAAGAGTTGGGCACGACTGAGCGACTAGGCACACATGCATTGTTTGATATAACTCAGCCCAGTTCTGTCCTCCCCTTAGATTTTGCACCTTTGAAAATTTGCACCTTCAGCCCAGTTTCGTCATTTCTATTAAGCCGTGCGACCATGTACACAGTCCTTCAAGCGAATCTTTGACTCACACCCGCCACCTTCCTAAATCGTCACCAGCAGCTCTGGCTGCTTCTTGGTTCATCTTGAAATGTCACTCGACTGACCCCTCGTCACTGCCACTCTGTAAAGCCCAAGACCTTATCATGTCTTCATGCCTGTAGCTTGGTAACAGCCCCCTTCCAGATCTCTCCAGCTCGTTCCATCCTGCCTAGTGTGTCAAAATGAATCCACTCAGAACATAGATCTCAACACTGCATTTTCTGCACAGAAGCCTCATCACTGCCTACAACACAAAGTCCAGCCAGACAGGCAGCCTGGCGTTTCCCACACTCCTCTGCAGTCTGGCAGCTGACTTCTGCAACCACCTCCCCTCTCCCCAGAGGACACCTGCTGCTCCCATTGGGCTGCTTTGACTATACTGTACCCCGCTTGGTATGTGGGAGGTGCTAACTCCTAGGGAGGGAGAGAAGCAGGCAAGGAGGAAGGAAGTACTTGGCAACATCCCCTCCACAAATCTTTCTCCGAGGGCTCCAGTCCTTCCTCTAGCACCCAGCTCAGAACTGCTCCACTGCTCAGGTCTACATCACTCACTGAAATACAAGCAAAAACTTGGAGTATGAAGATTTCCAAACTCATATAAAACCCTCATGAGCTCACCAGCCATCAGATTTTGCTGTATTTATTTCATCTATCCTGTCTCCACGTTTTTTGTGTGTGTGTGTGTTGGGGGGAGGTAGAATACTTTAAATCAAATTATAGACATTGTGCAAATTTATGCACAAACACTTCAGCATGCATCCCCCCAAAGGACGTTTTTATACATAGCCACAAAGCCATAATCACATCTAATAAAACTGATCATAATTCCTTCTTAACACCTATTATTCAAGTTTCTATATTCAAGTTTCCCAAGTTGTTCTTTAAAAAATCTTTTTTAGAGTTGGCTGTGTTTTTTAATCATGATCCAAGGTCATGCTTACTTATCATAATTGGTTTTGTCCGTGAGATCGCTTTTAACTCCTTTTAAAGCAGAATATCTTTCCTTGGTGGCTCAGATGGTAAAGAATCTGCCTGCAATGCAGGAGACCTGGGTTCGATCCCTGGGTTGGGAAGATCCCCTGGAGGAGGGCATGGCAACCCACTCCAGTATTCTTGCCTGGATAATCCCATGGACAGAGGAGCCTGGTGGGCTACAGTCCATGGGGTCATCAAGAGTCGGACATGACTAAACTAGAGTAGTCCAATTTTCCACTACTCCCCATGCCATCACTTCCATAAATAAATCAAACAAGGTCCTGTAGTGTCCTGCATTCTGGATTTGGCCAATTGTTTCCTTGTAGAATTGTCTAAATCCACTCAGTTCAACACTTACACCTTGCGTTACCCAGTTGTCAACCTAGTTTTCGCATGTGCTGTGAGCTCTCAAAGAAAAAGCCTGTGTGTGAATGTGTATGTGTTTAGCCTCAGTGTTGTGAAGACTTTTTCACATACCAAGATTCTCAGCAAATACTTGCTGATTAGCATTTAGTGTGCTCCTCTGTCTGCAGAATTGTGCACTAGGTGAGAGACAGAAAAGATTCTCAACCTCGGTGCTTCCAGTTCTGTTAAAGATGCAGCTCAGCAGCTCTGGAGCTTGAACGTGGGTCAGAACCACCCCGAGGGGCTTGCAGGATTCCATGTCCAGAGCTCCTGGGACCCACCTTGAGAATCTGCAGTTTTATCGAGCCCCTAGGTGATGCTGCTGGTCCAAACTTTGAGAACCACTAAAGTCAGGCATGAGCTTCAGAAAGGTTTCCACCAGTCCTCAGCGGCCAGGCTCTTTGCACAGACCCGGTTCCCAGCACTGCCCACTTCTGAGGTCTCTCTCTCTGGGCTCAGTGAGTGAGCTGGTTCCTCTAAATCTTTCCTGGGGAGGAGCTGCTTTGAAAACACTCCTCCAGATGGAGAATGGGGAGGCGAGGATGCCTGACTGGAGGGTAGAGATGAGGAGGAAGGGGTCAGGTAGGTTCTGTGAGTCACAGAAAGCTGGAGAGGAGTGCTGGGCGCCAGGGGCTTTCCCCAGGCTGGTTCCTGAGAGCTTCAGGCAAGGTTCTCCGCATACGCGGCGCAGGGACGCTCTGTACGGTGATTCACAGCAGCCGGGCTGGGAGTGGCTGAGGCTTTGTGCCATGGCTCCTGCCCCCAGGTCTGCCATCCAGATTTGGAAGGAAAAGATACCCCTTGAAAGGAGTGGGCAAAATGAGGGAACTGGAAAGTCTTTTAAGAGCACCCTTGAATCAAAAAGGGACCACATTTTAAAAAATCTGTTATTTTGCTCAACACTCTTAACCAGACCTCTTTCCATCTTGGGCTTGTTTCTTTCCCTGCAGCCAGTTATTTCTGAGTGTTTTCCTTATATTAATTCCTGTTATTCTTTCTACTCTCTACCTCATTCTTGGGGGATAGACTCCCTACCCCCTGCCCCTCACCTGTGGGCATTCGAATTTCTAGGCTCGGTTTCTCATTACTTCTCACTACGTATACTTTCCCCGAGAGATACGTCTACTTCTTTAGTTTCAACTTTCCCCCTATGTGTTCATGGCTCCTAAAAAAACCTAGCCTAGACCTCTCTTTTGACTCCAGACCGTAACTCCACTTCCTGCTAGATGCCTCTGCTAGATGGCCCTCAAATACCCTGCTCAGTATATCTAGTCCGACTTGTTTCCTCCATCCCAACACTTCTCTTTTCTCTTGCCTTGTACTCTATTCCTCCTGCATTCCCAAATTCAGTGATAGCATCAGCACCATTCGAGTTGCTCAAGCTTGAAATCAGGGAATTCTCTTCACTTCTCTTTTCCTCACCCACCGTCTAACTGCTCATTGAGCCCCACCTTTCCACCCCTGAAATGTTTTTATAATTCCATATTCTTCTTGCTATCTTCCCTGCCTTTGACTTAGTTTCAATCCTCTCGTAATTGTAAGAATCACAGCGATATGAAAATAACTGCTAGGTATTGAATGCTTACTATGTGCCAGGAACAGCGCTCAAATTCCTAGATACCTTACCTGATTCAATTTCAAGCTAATGAGGTAGTTATTACCATCTCCATTTTACAGATGAAAAGACTTCTAAAAGCTTAAAGATATTAAGTAATTTGTGCAAGATCCCTTGCTTGCTGGTAAGCCTTGGAGCTAAGAGCCTATAGCCATAACCAGTACCCTGTGCTAACATGCTTCCAACCGTGTGGGCATAGTAGAATCATCTGAGAAGTTTTTAAAGCCTCCTGTTATCCCAGCTCCACCCTAGGTTAACTGCATCAAAACATTATCTACTTCCCTGGTGGCTCAGAGGTAAAGAATCCACCTGCAATGCAGGAGACCTGGGTTCGATTCCTGGGTTGGAAGATCCTCTGGAGAAGGGAATCACAACCCACTCCAGTATTCTTGCCTGGAGAATTCCATGGATAGAGGAGTCTGGCAGGCTACAGTCCGTGGGATTGCAAATAGTCAGACACCACTGAGCAATTTCATTCACCTGAGGTCACCTCATTATCCATTATCTACTTCTACAACTTCCAACTTTCCACCCATATGTTCAGAGCTCCCCCAAATCTTTCCAGCCCAGATCTTTCTTTTGAGTTCTAGGCTCCTTCCTCAGGTGGGCTCCGGGACAGTCAGGACTGAGAACCATTGCTTTTCTGCCTCACACGTAACTATTAATACCATTTCTGCTCCCTATCCCACTCCACCCTGAACCTTCCTGCAGCCATTTCCTTCTCCAGGGTTTTTTCCTGACCCAGGGATTGAACCCACAACTTCTGCAAGTATTGTGCATTGCAGGCAGACACTTTACCATCTGAGCCACCGCCTAGCTGTTCTTTTAAAGCATCACCATGATCAAACACCCTTGTAGCTCCCCCCTGCCTATATAATGAAGGCCAAACTCCTCAGTGGAGCATCCAGACCCTCAACAGTCTTGCATTCCCATCTGTAACCTGCCCCCTACACACACACCTGCTCTGGCTTGCCTACTCTCCCTTCAGTCACACCACGGACGTGAGATCCCAGCATCTTTGCACATGCCATTTGCCCAACCTGAAATGGCCTTAGCCTTTAAGGTCCCCCACCCTAACTCTCTTGTAAATAGTTTCCCTTTGTTCTTTCTTTTGAGATAATTAAAATGTCACCTCCATAAATTCTCCAGCTAGTATTAATGGCTTCCCCTTTGTTCTATCTGTAGTCTGTCTTATTACTCTGAGTTGCAATGATTTATTTACATATCTTTCTCCCTCAAAAGACTCTGAGTCTCAAAAAGATCTGGGTCTTGTTCATATTTTTACCCTCATGACATAACCCATGTTAGGCACTCAGTAAATGTTGAATGAATGAACTCCATTGCTGGCTTGTGTAATCCATGGCTGCTGGGCCCTATGGTGAAGAACAGAGTTCCTGAATCAGTTGAGTCCAGATCCAGGTTCTGTACCCTTACTAGCTGTGAGGCCACTGACTGGAGGCTAGCATTGCTGACCTCTATGACTTAGTCTCCTCATCTGTAAAAGATGGGTACTGATAGTACCTACCTCAGAGAATGGCACATATATATATATATGCACCAAAGAATTGATGCTTTCAAACTGGTGCTAGAGAAGACTCTTGAGAGTCCTTTGGACTGCAAGGAGATTCAACTAGTCCATCCTAAGGGAAATCAACTCTGAATATTCATTGGAAGGACTGATGTTGAAACTGAAGCTCCAATACTTTGGCTACCTGATGCCAAAAATCACTCATCTGAAAAGACCCTGAAGGTGGGAGGAGAAGCGGACGACAGAGGTTGAAATGGTTGGATGGCATCACTGACTCAATGAACATGAGTTTGAGCAAACTCCAGGAGATTGTGAAGGATAGGGAAGCCTGGTGTGCTGCAGTCTTGGGGTTGCAAAGGGTTAAAGACAATGAAGCAACTGAACAACTATATATATATATATATAGTAGTTTATATATATATATAGTAGTTTATATATATATATGAGTATATATATAAATATATAAAACTATAATATAAAACTACTATATGAATAGTTTTTCACTTATATTTCACTTATATTTTTTCTTTATTATTAGACTGTTCTACAATAAATACTGAGTTTCACATATACGTAAAACTTCACCTCCCAAAATACACACACTCATCCATGCACATAAACGCTCCAGCCCATAATATATACAAACGCCACAAACATCCACATAACGCACACAAGCACGCATATCCCCTTGGGAGGAAGAAATGCTGAGTCCAGATGTGCCCCAGCCACAGAGAGGCTGAGAATGTGGCTGCAGAGAGGACATGTAGACCTCGGGCCATCTCTGGCTCTTAGCCTGCAGGACTGGCGGGCAGTCTGCCAGGTCTGCAACAAGGAAGTGACATTCCTATTCATCCAAGCCTTCCAGTCAACATCCAACCTGCAGGTCTGGAGACTCTGAAGCGCAGGCCCTGGAGGGGAGGCCCGGCTGTGCTGGTCTGTTTCTCTGCTGGCAGAGTGAGAGGCAGGGGGCTGCACAGCACACAAAGGATGGCTGGGACGTGACGCCTTTCCCGACTGGGCTTCCTGGAGCAGAGGGGAACTCACTGCTGTCAGAAATGATTTGTTTTTATTCCCGAAAGTTTAGGAAACGTAGGAGGAACTGTATGGAGGGAGATAAATGCTAACACGTTAATTGGGAGTTCCTTTTTCTTCCACTGAAACAGAAAACTTGATGGAGTGGGAAATGGGCATGCGCAGATGTATGCTTTTATATGTAGGATGGATAAACAAAAAGGTCCTACTGTATAGCACAGAGAACTGTATCCAATAGCCTATGGTAAACGATAATGGAAAATAATACTAAACAAAGAATATATACAGATAACTGAATCACTTTGCTGCACAGCAGAAAATAGCACATTTTACGATTCACTATATTTCAGTGAAAAAATATCAATAANCTGTGATTCATGGGGTCACAAAGAGTCGGACACGACTGAGTGACTGAACTGAACTGAACTGAAGGTATACATACACAGTCAACACAGATCTCCCAGCTTTCCTGCTGGAGTTTACAAAATCATCTTTTATGGCCATCATTAAAAAATCTACAGATAATTAATGCTAGAGAAGGTGTGAAGAAAAGCAAACCCTCCTAACAGGCTGGTGGGAATGTAAATTGATGCAGTTACCATGGAAAACAGTATGCTGCTGTTGCTGCTGCTAAGTCACATCAGTCGTGTCCAACTCTGTGCGACCCCACAGACAGCAGCCCACCAGGCTCCCCTGCCTTTGGGATTCTCCAGGCAAGAATACCGGAGTGGGTTCCCATTTCCTTCTCCAATGCATGAAAAAGTCGCTCAGTAGTGGCCAATTCTTCAAAACCCCATGGACTGCAGCCTACCAGGATCCTCCATCCATGAGATTTTCCAGGCAAGAGTACTGGAGTGGGGTGCCATTGCCTTCTCCGGGAAAACAGTATGGAAGTTCTTTAATAAACTAGAAGTACAGACGTCATATGATTCAACTCAACAATATCACTCCCAGGCACATATGCCAAGAAAACTCTAATTTGAAAAGATATATGCACCTCAATGTTCATAGCAGCACTACTGACAGTAGCCAAGACATGGAAGCAACCTAAATGTCCACTGACAAATAAATGGATGAAGAAGATGTGGGACATATATTCAATGAAATATTAGTCATAAAAATAGAATGAAATGATACCATTGGCCACAACATAGATGGAACTAGAGATTATCATACTAAGTAAGCCTTGCAGCCATGAAATTAAAAGACACTTACTCCTTGGAAGGAAAGTTATGACCAACTGAGATAGCATATTCAAAAGCAGAGACATTACTTTGCCAACAAAGGTCCGTCTAGTCAAGGCTATGGTTTTTCCAGTGTCATGTATGGATGTGAGAGTTGGACTATAAAGAAAGCTGAGCATTGAAGAATTGATGCTTTTGCACTGTGGTGTTGGAGAAGACTCTGGAGAGTCCCGTGGACTGTAAGGAGATCCAACAGTCCATCCTAAAGGGGATCAGTCCTGGGTGTTCATTGGAAGGACTGATGTTGAAGCTGAAACTCCAATACTTTGGCCACCTGATGTGAAGAGCTGACTCATTTGAAAAGATCCTGATGCTGGGAAAGATTGAGGGCAGGAGGAGAAGGGGACAATGTGAGATGAGATGGTTGGATGGCATCACCACCTCAATGAACATGAGTTTGGGTAAACTCCGGGAGTTGTTGATGGACAGGGTGGCCTGGTGTGTGGTCCATGGGGTCGCAAGGAGTCGGACATGACTGAGCGACTGAACTCAACAGATGGTATACCACAGAAAATTATATTCAATATCTTATCTGCTCTGCTAAGTCGCTTCAGTCGTGTCCGACTCTGTGCAACCCCATAGACGGCATACCACAGAAAATTATATTCAATATCTTATCTGCTCTGCTAAGTCGCTTCAGTCGTGTCCGACTCTGTGCAACCCCATAGACGGCAGCCCACCAGGCTCCCCCATCCCTGGGACTCTCCAGGCAAGAACACTGGAGTGGGTTGCCATTTCCTTCTCCGATAAATTAAAGTGAAAAGTGAAAGTGAAGTCGCTCAGTCATGTCCGACCCTTAGTGACCCCATGGACTTCAGCCCACCAGGCTCCTCTGTCCATGGGATTTTCCAGGCAAGAGTACTAGAGTGGGGTGCCATCAATATCTTATAGTAAATTATAAAAGAAAAATAATATAAAATAGAATATATAATACACATATACTGTATACCAGAAACTAACACAACATTGTAAAACTGTAATCCTTAAATAAATCTCTTTTCCTTTCTCTGATAAAGTCCCTGAGATCCCAAGCAGATGATTTACATCTCAAAAACACAAGAAGAGAAATATCAATTCCTTTCAGAAAGCTCATTTCCTTTCATGGCATATACAGAAACCAGTTTTAGAATGTCAAGATTCCCATCTTGGTCATTTTTCAGGGATTTTCTTTTTTCCATTTCTAAATCACCAATTCAGTTTAACAGTAATAGACAATAATACGTATCATTCCCTCCCATTCCCACACCTTACTTTCTGAGGAACATGATCAGCATTCAAGCTTCACCTGGGCTGTGATCTCAGCACCGGCAGTCCTAATACAAAAAGCAGCAGCCAGACCACACTTGTGGCCACTTTTTCCCACTGTAATGGCGGCCACATCTCTGCAACAGTCTGAGGGTGTTTGAGTCCTCTGTACTCTCTGGGTGGTCTCCTTTCATCAAGGACAGCTATCATCAGGCCCACATCAGTAGGCGGTCACCCTCAGGTTCCCTTCCCACCCCCAACCTTCAGGCTTCAGGTGTTAGTGCAGGGCCCCCACAACTTCCCTTTCCTGAATGTCTTCAGCACTCACAGGAGCATCTCCTGGCTGTGCAAGCAATTGCTGGGCTGCGTCCCACAGGCCTGCGAGCCCAGTCCCTGCCCAGCTCTGAGACCAAAGAGCGAGCCTGGAGTCGGCAACAGAGAGGTCAAACTTACACGTCTGAAGCAAGGTCCTGGAGGGACAGCTCACAGTGCGTGGCAGAGGCCTGTGGGCAGTACCCAGCAGCAGGCTTCGGTCCCGCCGAAAGGGGAAGGGTACCAGTTGTAGGGGGAAGTAATATCTGGTTGGCTCCTTGGTTACCAGGGAAACTAGCGAGGCCTGCTGCCCCTCACCGCCCCTTAAATAGGCTATCAGGTGAGCGCTTCTGATCTACAGGTCAGAACAGTCATTAGCTAGGGCTGAGGCAAGTTTGAAGGAAGGTCAGTCAGGTGAGTAGGATGTGGGGCAAGTGGGTACTGGTAAAAGAGGGGACTGGCAAAGAGCAAGAGAACAGCCATCTTGGGTGGCCAGCTCATACCTAGCAATGTACAGGCTCTGCCTTCTTGATCCATTTTTCATGATATGCCTCAAACATAAGACAACTGCTGAGACTTGCTAAAATCAGTTTAGAAAAATAGAAAAAAAAGCTAAAAGAAACTAAAACAAAGAAAAAAAAATGAGAACTTGGATGAGACAGAGACAATGTGGGAAATAAATGAAAAAATTGGGAACTGGGAATTCCCTGGTGCTCCAGTGGTTAGGGCTTTGAGCTTCCACTGTAGGAAGGCACAATTTGATCCCTAGCTGGGGAACCAGGTTCCTGCAAAAAAAACAAAAACAAAAACCACTGAAACTTTTGAACTGAAGGGTAATGGTTTCAAATCATGTTTGTCTAACTTCTTTCATGAGATATCCCTAATGGTGGAACAGGATGGGCTAGGATGGTTACAGTGAAATTTTCTGTATCTTTAAACATTATAATCATGTCATGACTTAACCCCACACCCAATCTATGTCACAGTCACAGAATCTAGCAGAGATAACTCACTCTGGTGTACATCCTAAATGATAAATGCACTCACCTATACACTGAACACAGTTATAAATGTTATATCTGTCAGGGCCCTTTAACTATAACACTGATTTTACAAGAGTAGAAATTAAGAGGCTTACATAGTCTGTGGGGGCTTCCCAGGTGATGCTAGTGGTAAAGAACCTGCCTGCCAATGCAGGAGATACAGGAGACTTAGGTTCAATCCCTGGGTTGGGAAGATGCCCTAGAAAAGGGAGTAGCAACTCATTCCATTATTCTTGCCTGGAGAATCCTATGGACAGAGGAGCCTGGTGGGCTATAGTTCCAAGAGTTGGACACAACTGAAGCGACTTAGCACGCTCACACATAGTCTATGATCATTTGTAAGCCATCAGATCTAGGTTACCTGACAACCAAGTTGCTATAGGTTTTAGCATACTGAAAAAGCTCTCAGATAATCATAGGCACGTGCTTGATTTTTCCCTCTTGTGAATCAGAATTTAGCTAGTTGTTTTCCTACACCAGGAGAATACTGTGAGGAAAGTAATAACTAAAGCACTTTGAACCCTTCTTAATAAATGAATATGACTTAGAACACAGAAGTGCAAGTATTAACGCAAAGACTCAGTGAGGTATTATTTAAAGTCAGCTGTAACTACTATACGAAAAGTGATTCCACGTGTTAACGTTCAATAAGTATAGAGAAAAGTCTTTTGGGTCTCAATCAAAATGTCCTTAAGTGCAGTGGTCCCCAAGCTTTTTGGCACCAGGAACTGGTTTTGCAGAAGACGATTTTTCTGTGGGCCAGTGCGGGGAGGGGTGGGCGATGGTTTCAGGATGATTTAAGCCCGTTACCTTTATTGTGCACTTTATTTCTGTTGTTATTACATGAGCTCACCTCAGATCACCAGGCATTAGATCTTGGAAGTTGGGGACCCCTGTTTATATGTGTTTCAATTGTTTTCAATGAAGTTTAGATCCAAAAAAAAAATTAGATTTAGGTGTACAATCTGCATATGATTAATTACATGAAAGAATCAGTGAAGAAATGACAACTTCCAAATACCATGAGAATTAAGGTTTAAAATGTTTTGGAAATTATTTTAATTTTCATAAAATATATTGGTCATTTCAATTTTAAATTTCATTATTTAAGCATAATTGAATGGATTACTTTATATTTTCACAAAATAGGCATTTGAAAAACAGTCCTTATTAAATGACCATCACTTAAACATTAGAAACTCTTATAGATATTCACATTTAGGAAAAAGACATTACTAATCAAAGCTTCATAGGACTTTTTTGGGGGGCCTCTCAAGGTTTTAAAGCATTTTCATAAGAAACATGATTTGGGGCACATGAGTTCTATCTTTGCCAACAAACCTACAGTTCACAATAAGATCCTGAAAAAAAAAAAAGTATCATTTCCCCTCACTTTGGCATGTTACAAACAAGAAATAAATTTCCTGCAGTTCTTCCTATAATTGTTTACTTTTGTTCTCATACTAAAAAAAAAAAATAAACTTACATGACAGTGTAGTGTGGGGACAGGAGGGCTGGAAGAGAAAGCACAACAGAGGTATTTATTATACAAACAATAACTTTCTGGAAATCTGCTTCTTCATCTGGACTCTAAAGTGGTAAAGAATAGAGAACCACTGCTCAATGGAACTATCTGCAAAGATAAGTAGGTAATACTCTGCAGTGTGCCATACAGGAGCTACCAGCCACCCAGATGAGGCTATTCAAGAACTCAAAATGTAGTTACTTTTACAAAAGGATACATTTTTCTCATTTCATTTAATCTTCATTAATTTAAAATTTAAAAAGCCCCATGTGGCTAGTGACAATTGTGGACAATGCATGATGACAATCTATAGAGCCTCCTAATTCAGTTCTCTTTTGATTCTGTATAATAACATTTAATTCTAGCCACACAACCAAATAGGTTGGAAACTTACATCTCTATAGAAATCTGTTAAAGTCAGAATATAATACTGACAATGGGATTTCTTGGAAACATCTAAATTCTTATTTGCATAAGACATTATTATGTGACAAAATTATTTCATAATTAACAATGAGGAGAAATGCATTGGAAATGCTTTTCAGTGTGAGGACAGGGAATGAGCTTTTCTGTTGGACAAGGGTCAAGTCATAAATCACATTTGTGGCTATGTCACTCTGGACATGTTTGTTACTTTATTTCTTCATATTGAGGCAGGAGGTAGATGTCTTCCCGCTGCCAGGGTAAAGTAACTGGAGATTCATTCCCTGTGGACCAATCAATACTCCAAGATGAGAATGGCAGGACAATTGAGAGGGGAGGCTGGGCCCTGTCTAGATAGAAGATAAGAGACTACCCACTCCTCATTCTCAAAGACAGGAGACCTCCCTACCTACACACGCACAGAAAGCCTTCTTGGAAGTCAAAAGGGGAGAGAAGCTAAGTGATGGTTACTACCCACAGGCCTCTTTGGTAGAATCCATCTTGGCTAAGAGTTGCGTGCCCACACATGGGAGGATCCTGAGATAGACCAAATATGGACTGTGAACCAGGCAAATCAAAATAATTGGCCAAAGGAAAACTGGAAGAAATGCCCCAAATAAGTGATTTAAACTGTCATGAGGGTGCAACTCAGTGATTCTCTGAGTCTGCCCATGGATCTATCCATAAGTACTGTACTCTTTCCTCCTAATAAAGACTTTACTTGTTTCACTATTTCCGTCTTCATGGGAATCCTTTTTCTACAAAGCCAAAGAGCCAGGGCCATTTCACTGACCACTGGTCTAACGGTCAGGGTTTGGTCCTCTCACTGCCGTGACTCAACCTCAGTCTCCGGATGGGGAACTGGGGCCCCATTTCAATCTGTTTCAGGCTAAGGTCACCGGAAATTAGTACCTTAAATTCTACATCAGCAAAACAGAGCCAAAAATGAATATTTTATCTGTGTTATTATGAGCACCAAACAGGATAATATATGTTAAATATCTAGCACATTCTTTAGCATATAGCAGAACTTCAAGAGAATGTATTTGCCTCTCCAACATTTTTTAAAAGTTAATTAAAAAAATACTTTCTATACAATCTTTATTATAGTCTGGAAGGTAATCAATTGTTTTCATTTCCTATTGGATTTGATTTTGTTTCTTAAACAAAAATTAAATAGCCACAAACAACAGCAATAAAAAAAAAAAACCAAAGTGAAGTATAAATCACAAATCAAAGCAGGGCAGAGTTCAAACACTGAACAAAAGAAAAATACTCTTCACCTTGAAGGCCCTTTCTATCAAACCAGGAACTTAGAGGATTTCTCCATCCACTGTTGGTCTGGCAAAGAAGCAATAATCTTCTTCTTCTTTTTTTTTTTTTTAATTCCATTCTCATCTCCCTTCGTTCCCTGCTCATTTCTAAGTCTTGCCTCTGGCATTGTTGGCTCCCATCTTCCCAGGGAGACCCTGACATTTACTAAAAACTCTCTTGGCTTCCCAGGTGGCTCAGATGGTAAAGAATCCACCTGCAATTCAGGAAAACTTGGGTTTGATCCCTGGGTTGGGAAGACATCCTGGCGAAGGGAATAGCATCCAACTCCATTATTCTTGCCTGGAGAATTCCACAGATATACAAGCCTGGTGGGCTATAGTTCATGGGGTCACAAAGAGTTGGACATGACTGAACAACGTTCACTTCACTTCACTGGGGAGGCCAGGTTGCCGGTGGCTCCATGCCCTGGTAGTCTCTGCCAAATATGTGTGAGCAACTTCCCACTCTGTATGGGCTGTGCCCAGGCACCCATGATGCCAGCAGCTGTGTGGGGTCTGTTCTCACCATGGGCCTCTCATTCATTGCTGAAGCATTCTTGGAAAGTCAAGTTCTAAAGCTAAACAAACAGATAAATTTTGCAACACTATGCATTGACATTTTAGAGCATGGTGGTTGGAGGCTTCAGGGGAAGTAAAAACACAACTAGTAATTTTTTTTTTTTTATGGTGATGATATGTAGAACTTGTGAAATAGACAAGTTCATTACTTGCATTACAAGTTCATTACTCATTACCTTGCTGAGTTCTTTCTTGGTTTAAATCTTCTCTTTCTAGTTTGAATTTTGGGCATAGAAGTAAGAATTTTTAAGAAGTCCATTCTTATTAAAGGATATTTTTACCTCCTTCAGTTTTCTCTTTTCCCTCCTTCCTCTTCTTTTTAATTTTGTTTTTAATTGGAGGATAATTACTTTATATTATAGTGATGGCTTTTGCGATACATCAACATGAATCAGCCACAGGCATACATGTATCTCATCCTTCTTAAACCCCCCTCCCAATCCCAACCCTGTAAGTTGTCACAGAGCACCAGCTTTGGGTTCCCTGCATCATACAACAAATTCCCACTGTCTATCTATTTTACATATGGTAATGTGTATGTTTCAATACTATTCTCTCAAGTCATCCCACCCTCTCCTTCCTGCACTGTGACCCTACGTCTGTCCTTTATGTCTGTGTCTATTTTGCTGCCCTGCAAATAGGATCATCTGTTCCATCTTTCTAGATCCCATATATATGCATTAACATATGGTATTTGTCTTTCTCTTTCTGAATTAACTTCACTCTGTGTAATAGGCACTAGGTGTATCTATCTCATTAGAACAGACTCAAATGTGGTCCTTTTTAGAGCAGAGTAACATTCCATAGTGTATGAAAATGAAAGTGAAGTGTTAGTTACTCAGTCATGTCTGACTCTTTGTGACCCCATGAACTGTCCATGGAATTCTCCAGGCAAGAATACTGGAGCGAGTAGCCATTCCCTTCTCCAAGGAATCTTTCTGCATCAGGGATCAAAGCCAGGTCTCCTGCATTGCAGGTGGACTCTTCACTGAGCCACCAGGGAAGCCCCCCATTGTGTATATGTACCACAACTCCTAGAAAAGAACTAACACCTTTCCTACTCAAATGCTTCCAAAAACTTGCAGATGAAGGAAAATTCCCAAACTCATTCTACAAGGCCACCATCACCTTATGGTGATCAGACACATATGCCACAAAAAAAAGAAAAAAGAAATTACAGGCTAATATCACTGATGAACATAGATGTGAAAATCCTCAACAATATTCTAGCAAACAGAATCCCACAACAGGTTAAAAAGATACATCATGACCAAGTGGGCTTTATCCCAGGAATGCAAGGATTCTTCAATGTAGGCAAATCAATCAATGTGATATACCACATTAAGAAACTGAAAGATAAAAACCATATGATTATCTCAATAGATTCAGAGAAAGCTATTGACAAAATTCAACACTCATTCATGATTAAAAACCCTCCAGAAAGTAGACATAGAAGGAACATACCTCAACACAATAAAGGCCATAAGGCTGTGGTTTTTCTTGTGGTCATGTATGGATGTGAGAGTTGGACTGTAAAGAAGGCTGAGCACCGAAGAATCGATGCTTTTGAACTGTGGTGTTGGAGAAGACTCTTGAGAGTCCCTTGGACTGCAGGGGATCCAACCAGTCCATCCTAAAGGAGATCAGTCCTGGGTGTTCATTGGAAGGACTGATGCTGAAGCTGAAACTCCAATACTTTGGCCACCTCATGCGAAGAGTTGACTCATTGGAAAAAACCCTGATGCTGGGAAGGATTGGGGGCAGGAAGAGAAGAGGACGACAGAGGATGAGATGGCTGGATGGCATCACTGACTCGATGGGCATGAGTTTGAGTGAACTCCAGGAGCTGGTGATGGACAGGGAGGCCTGGTGTGCTGCGGTTCATGGGGGTCGCAAAGACTCAGCTACGACTGAGTGACTGAACTGAACTGAACTGATGACAAACTCATAGCAAATATTCTCAGTGGTGAAAAGCTGAAAGCAGTTCCTCTAAAATTAGGAACAAGACAAGGATGCCCTCTCTTGCCACTATCATCTGCTAATATTTACACACACCACCACCACCAGGCTTAGTAAACCTAGATCCATATCGATATGGCATTCTTGTCAGAAGTAACATTCATAGAGGTGCTTATTTTAAAGGAGTCATAGGGTTTATTGCAGGCTTCTCTGGTGGCTCAGATGGTAAAGAATCTGCTTGCAAGGCAAGCAAACTCCTGACCTGAGTTTGATCCATGGGTTGGGAAGATCCTCTAGAGAAAGGAATAGCTACCCACTACAGTATTCTTGCCTGGAGAATTTCAGGGACAGAGGGTCCTGGTGGGCTACAGTCTATGGGTTCACAAAGAGCTGGACACAACTGAGCAACTAATACACAAACACGCACACACACACACACNCTTGCCTGGAGAATTCCACAGATATACAAGCCTGGTGGGCTATAGTTCATGGGGTCACAAAGAGTTGGACATGACTGAACAACGTTCACTTCACTTCACTGGGGAGGCCAGGTTGCCGGTGGCTCCATGCCCTGGTAGTCTCTGCCAAATATGTGTGAGCAACTTCCCACTCTGTATGGGCTGTGCCCAGGCACCCATGATGCCAGCAGCTGTGTGGGGTCTGTTCTCACCATGGGCCTCTCATTCATTGCTGAAGCATTCTTGGAAAGTCAAGTTCTAAAGCTAAACAAACAGATAAATTTTGCAACACTATGCATTGACATTTTAGAGCATGGTGGTTGGAGGCTTCAGGGGAAGTAAAAACACAACTAGTAATTTTTTTTTTTTTATGGTGATGATATGTAGAACTTGTGAAATAGACAAGTTCATTACTTGCATTACAAGTTCATTACTCATTACCTTGCTGAGTTCTTTCTTGGTTTAAATCTTCTCTTTCTAGTTTGAATTTTGGGCATAGAAGTAAGAATTTTTAAGAAGTCCATTCTTATTAAAGGATATTTTTACCTCCTTCAGTTTTCTCTTTTCCCTCCTTCCTCTTCTTTTTAATTTTGTTTTTAATTGGAGGATAATTACTTTATATTATAGTGATGGCTTTTGCGATACATCAACATGAATCAGCCACAGGCATACATGTATCTCATCCTTCTTAAACCCCCCTCCCAATCCCAACCCTGTAAGTTGTCACAGAGCACCAGCTTTGGGTTCCCTGCATCATACAACAAATTCCCACTGTCTATCTATTTTACATATGGTAATGTGTATGTTTCAATACTATTCTCTCAAGTCATCCCACCCTCTCCTTCCTGCACTGTGACCCTACGTCTGTCCTTTATGTCTGTGTCTATTTTGCTGCCCTGCAAATAGGATCATCTGTTCCATCTTTCTAGATCCCATATATATGCATTAACATATGGTATTTGTCTTTCTCTTTCTGAATTAACTTCACTCTGTGTAATAGGCACTAGGTGTATCTATCTCATTAGAACAGACTCAAATGTGGTCCTTTTTAGAGCAGAGTAACATTCCATAGTGTATGAAAATGAAAGTGAAGTGTTAGTTACTCAGTCATGTCTGACTCTTTGTGACCCCATGAACTGTCCATGGAATTCTCCAGGCAAGAATACTGGAGCGAGTAGCCATTCCCTTCTCCAAGGAATCTTTCTGCATCAGGGATCAAAGCCAGGTCTCCTGCATTGCAGGTGGACTCTTCACTGAGCCACCAGGGAAGCCCCCCATTGTGTATATGTACCACAACTCCTAGAAAAGAACTAACACCTTTCCTACTCAAATGCTTCCAAAAACTTGCAGATGAAGGAAAATTCCCAAACTCATTCTACAAGGCCACCATCACCTTATGGTGATCAGACACATATGCCACAAAAAAAAGAAAAAAGAAATTACAGGCTAATATCACTGATGAACATAGATGTGAAAATCCTCAACAATATTCTAGCAAACAGAATCCCACAACAGGTTAAAAAGATACATCATGACCAAGTGGGCTTTATCCCAGGAATGCAAGGATTCTTCAATGTAGGCAAATCAATCAATGTGATATACCACATTAAGAAACTGAAAGATAAAAACCATATGATTATCTCAATAGATTCAGAGAAAGCTATTGACAAAATTCAACACTCATTCATGATTAAAAACCCTCCAGAAAGTAGACATAGAAGGAACATACCTCAACACAATAAAGGCCATAAGGCTGTGGTTTTTCTTGTGGTCATGTATGGATGTGAGAGTTGGACTGTAAAGAAGGCTGAGCACCGAAGAATCGATGCTTTTGAACTGTGGTGTTGGAGAAGACTCTTGAGAGTCCCTTGGACTGCAGGGGATCCAACCAGTCCATCCTAAAGGAGATCAGTCCTGGGTGTTCATTGGAAGGACTGATGCTGAAGCTGAAACTCCAATACTTTGGCCACCTCATGCGAAGAGTTGACTCATTGGAAAAAACCCTGATGCTGGGAAGGATTGGGGGCAGGAAGAGAAGAGGACGACAGAGGATGAGATGGCTGGATGGCATCACTGACTCGATGGGCATGAGTTTGAGTGAACTCCAGGAGCTGGTGATGGACAGGGAGGCCTGGTGTGCTGCGGTTCATGGGGGTCGCAAAGACTCAGCTACGACTGAGTGACTGAACTGAACTGAACTGATGACAAACTCATAGCAAATATTCTCAGTGGTGAAAAGCTGAAAGCAGTTCCTCTAAAATTAGGAACAAGACAAGGATGCCCTCTCTTGCCACTATCATCTGCTAATATTTACACACACCACCACCACCAGGCTTAGTAAACCTAGATCCATATCGATATGGCATTCTTGTCAGAAGTAACATTCATAGAGGTGCTTATTTTAAAGGAGTCATAGGGTTTATTGCAGGCTTCTCTGGTGGCTCAGATGGTAAAGAATCTGCTTGCAAGGCAAGCAAACTCCTGACCTGAGTTTGATCCATGGGTTGGGAAGATCCTCTAGAGAAAGGAATAGCTACCCACTACAGTATTCTTGCCTGGAGAATTTCAGGGACAGAGGGTCCTGGTGGGCTACAGTCTATGGGTTCACAAAGAGCTGGACACAACTGAGCAACTAATACACAAACACGCACACACACACACACGGTTTATTGTAGTTGTGTTTGCTCTTCTTTTCCAATCACCAGCCCAATGGTGCTACTGGAGATTCCCCATTTGTGGAAGAACTCTGCTCAGACCTTCTAGTATTTTTAAGATCAGTGAAAACATGAATTTTACTCTGAAGCTTGCAAAGCATAATTTAATCAGAATAATTAGTCAATGAATATGTCTTCAGGTGACTCATTATCATATAAGCAGTGTACTGAGAAATAAAGAAAGCTGCTGGGTAAAAAGCATAGTCTCTGTTTATGCTTAAATGTGCAAATATTTCTCTATTCAAGGATATAAAATGCACTGCTTTCTTTAAGGAACCTTTCCTGGTTTTTTACTCTCTCTTACATTTAAGAAGCACGTGCTCAATTCAGTGGCAACTTGAAAACGTGTGACAGATGTACAATAAATGCCGCACCTATCCTCACACTAAGGGCTCAGAAGGAAAATTAAATCTTTCTAAGTAGGAGAGCTCCGGCAGTCATTTTTTCCATACTTTCCTGTATGTGCTCCAAGCTGTGGAATGCATCGAGGAATGCATATTGAATGATTTGGTGTAGACGTTTTTTTCTTTAATTTTCTTCAGATTTTATTGCACTCACAGGGAAATATGAAATCACTACGTTATCTTATCCATAAATGTATATTGAAATGAAATAACGTGTTTGATATTTATGGATATATTGGTTCTTTTTTTTAAGTTCAAAACGGAACTCTTTTCCTCCCAGAGTAAAATCAAATGCAGTTAATGCCAACTATAGCACCACTTTCAAAATCCCAGGTTTGGTTTAGGCTGCAGGAATGGAAATCAAATCAAATCTTCCCTGTGTGCAGCAGGGTACAGTAATGCCTAATTTATCGGGTATTGTTAAAGGCTGGGGTGCCTTTAAAGAAATGTAAAAGAAATGCCCAGATAATTGAATTTTACTCTTCCATATATAAATTGAAAATGAAAACACACAAAAAAATTTCAAGAATATTACATATTGCCTTCAGGTGCTATGTGGCCCAAATATAATTCAATCAAGTTTGAAACCGAGCTCACTCACTTATTAGTTATATGATTTTGACAAGTTAGTAAAATCCAGCTCAGTCATTTACTAGTTTTATAATTTTGGCAACTTAGCCTCTGTTTGCTCATCTGTCAAGCAGAGATAATTATACCTTTGTCACAGTTTGAATTAGCTAATCTATATAAAACACCTCATAAAAAGCCTAACACATAGACCTACCCAGCACAGCCTCCTGGCCGGGCTGTGGATTCGGCAGCCAGACTGTCTGGCTTTGAATGGTGCCTCTGCAACTTCCTAGTGAGAAACTCAAGCAACCTTTTTAATTTATCTCACTATGCCTCAGTTTCCACATCTGAAAAGAAGATATTAACCGTTATTGTTGTTTAGTTGCTAAGTCGTGTAAGGATTAAGTAAGTAGTGTATGTAGACTCCTTGGAGCAGTGACCACCATATATATAAGCAGTGTTCAATTCAGCTATGATTGATAAATACTTCTGAGGCGTTTCTGAATGATCCATCAGTGCAGAAATCTGGCAAGGGGGTGTGTGGCTGTGTGGGTGGGAGGGGGCTGTGAATGCTTTTGCTCTGGTTATGTTTTGGCTATATCGCTAATGTATTTCCGAGTATCAGCCCCAAACAATTCTCTGAGGTAGGTAAACATCCATATATGTGTTTTTGCATTTTCGGGGTTTGTGGGTTGGTTTAGCATTTCTGTTTTTCTTTTGAAAACATCACATCTCAGCCAAATACTGTAGAAAGGCCTAGGTGGCTGAGGAAACGACAGAGCCCTTTAGGACCTGCCATTGCAGCCAAAGGGGTGGAAATTGGTACGGCTCAGGCAAGTAATAGAATGCAACTTTAGTAGCAGATAAAATGGTGTTCTCACACTACTGGACTCAGATTTGGACAAGAGGGGTCTCTGCCTCTGTCCTTACTTCTCCCACAGAGCAAGGATTTGGGTAGGGGGTCAAAGGCTATGTCCACCTAAAGTCCACATTCTCCCCTGTGGCCCACCCTGCAGCTATTTGCAGTCCCAGAATTCCTCGCCCACTCAGCTTGCTTCCAGATTATGACACTGGTGTGCACTTCCCTAGACCAGAAGGGATGCTGTGCATGGAGAAGAACAAAGCTCAGACATCTGACTTGGACTACCTACATGAGTGGGCACAGGGCAACCCCATGGTGGTGGGATGAAGTCAAAGCTGGGAAACAACAGAGGCCAGAACATTCAAGGATGAACTGTGAATCTGTACCCCCTGCCTCCAACAGTTAGGAACAGACTTGAATATTTATCTTTTTAACTGGAATACTTCTCAATATTTGAAGATCCCAAACTTGAATACACAAGTGATGGTTTTACTATGGCTTACTTCTATGTATGTCTATACACAAAAGTATAGACAAGATGGACTTTAAACCATAGTGAAATACAACTACATACTCAACAGAATGATTAGTTACAAAAAACACTGACAACACCAAATATTGATGAAGATGCGGAAGAATTCGTTTTAGTGCGAATGTAAAATGGTACTGTCTCTTCCAATAGAGGTCTGGCAGTTTCTTATAAAACTGAACATATAATTGCCTTATGACTAGCAGTTGTACTCCAATATATTTAACCAAGAAAAGGTTTAAATATACATCCACAAATACTCTTTTCATAGTAGTTAAAAACTGGAGACAACTTAATAGGAGAATGCCTAAAACAGTGGTATATTCATATAATGAAATGCTACTATAGTGCAGTAAAAAGAATGAATTTCTTACACAGGAAAATAATACATATTGTACAATTCTGTTTATACAAGTTTTAAAGCGGGCAAAACTAATCTATGGTTTAAAAAATTCATAACAGTAATTGCCTCTGGGAAGATGGTGGTGAAGACTCGTGGCAAAGGGAATGATGAAACATTGTGGGACAAAGCTAATGTGTATGTGTGTGCTAGTGTATAAGGCCCTATTTCTTGCAGATTGGGGAGGTAGAAATTCCTGGAGCTAGGCTGTTTTTCCCATGGTGAGAAGAGGATCAAGATTTGTAATTCTATCCAATATCATGGATTACCAAGATACTGTCTTCCAAGAAAGCGGCAGAATATGAGTAGAACAGCCTGGTGCAACTAGAGAGGCCCTGTCTTAGCTCCAGGGCTGTGGAACCATGACAAGATACAGCCTTCATCAGGGGATCTTAAGCAATGAGCAGATTAGAAGAAAGAAACAAGTGAACACAGGAAAGACTCCTTGTATGGACCATCTTCTGTGAGACACGAGGGTTTTCACATGAATTGGAAAGGGTAACCACTCTAATGGACTGAGACTGAATTTTATACTGTTAGGGTAAATGAGGTCTCAATCAGAACAGAAAAAAAATAAGTCATGTTTTGAGTTTGTGTTTAAAAATTTAGTTCTGCTTTAGAGGGATTAGGCTCATGTGTGTGGCCCAGAAGGTAAAAAACCATGACAAACGCATGAAAGTTTTACAGAAGTCAATGTCAGCTAAATATAAAGACTATTTCCTAAGGGAACTGTAAAACCAGAAGAGGTAATGTGTTCATCAGCTAATACACATGTTCTGGCTCAGTTAAAATTTGATATTCTCTTTGCAAATTAATAAATAGTATTCTGAGACATTAACACAAAAATAAAAACAGAATGAGTTGCTGTTGTGAACTTACCTAAATTGATATAGTCCTTCAGAATAATTGCATTTCCCTTATTGTGAAAATTATTTAGCAATAAAGATATACATCAAATCATCACATTGTACACCTTAAGCCTGCACAATGTTGTTTGTCAATTATGTCTCAATAAAGTTGGAAATAAATAATTATTGGATATTTTGGGGTAAATACAATAGCCTCCAGCACTTTACTGCCACTTGGTATGTTACAATAAAAGCACACATTAACAGGCACACTCATGTCAGGAATGCAACCTGCAAACTTGACGAAGTTTCTTTCTTCTTTAGGGCACTCTTGTAATGAAATTAAATAAGAGGGTACCATGAGGCAAATGTGACAACATTTCAGTAGCAAAGTTATTGTAGTCTGCTAGTCAGAGTGAGCACACAGCCCTAGGGTTAGGGTACCAGTTTGAATAAACGAGCTAATCCAAGATTATTATACCTCTTTTGACCAAGAGCAGAGTGATCAGCCCATATTGTTTCATACAATACTCGTCTCATCACAGATTAAAAAAAATCACTGCTAACTTTTCTCAGGCTAATTATCAGACTATCTGACATTTAGCAGGGATCAACACTTAGGACCATTGAATTGATTATCACCATAATTTTGTAGTCCAGGATTCTGATGAAATTTTTCCAAGCAGTAGTTCAACTTCCCTGGGGTGTGTAGTCTTGATTAGAATTCTGTAAATTAATGCTATCTCTAGGGCACAGATTAAAACTAACATGCACACGCATACCACTTAATTTAAATTTAAGTAATCTCAGATAATTTACAGAAAATTAACATCTGCTTCATGAAGCCATGAGTCCTCGTTAATGTAAGTGATCAGGTGAAGACTGTAAGATCAGTGTAATGGTCTTTGCCACTGGAGAAAATTTCTTCACTGAGTTCTTTGGGCCTCCATATTATTCTAAAATTCTCTGTTTTTATCCAGTATCACACATTTAATTAGTGGCAAAAGTAGGAATGGTTATCCTTTTGATCAGAGTTTCTTCTTCAGATTTAACAAGTCACTCGACACATTCAGAGTAATCTCGGATTAAATCTTATAATTCTAACATCTACTGCTTTTCCTACTGAATAATATTTAAATCTTTATTATCAAAATCATTTTTTGTGATTTTTATGGTAAAATTTATATTTTTAAGTTTTTTTTTTCTGAAGACTAATGGCACACTGCACTTTATATGAAAAATATACAACAAATATGATATTAGCCACCTCTAAAATATTAAATAAGAATTACTCTTGACACTCATTAAAGTTACAAGTGAGGCTTTCAGTTGCTCTGCAGCTCCTTATTTATACAGTAATTAGGGATATTTTTAATCTGTCAGAAATGCCATATAAAATGTCAATATATCTTACTTTTCTTAAACATTACAAGCTATGAATTCTAATATGTCCAAATAAGTTAAAATATTAAAATAGGTGTATTTAGTCTATACTGTTACTTTTATTTTATTTTTAGTATTTACTTATTTGGCTGTGCTGGGTCTTGTTGCAGTCCTCTCCTAATTGTGTCATGTGGGGTCTAGTTCCCTGATCAGGTATTGAACCCTGGCCTCCTGCATTGCAAGTGCAGAGTCTTAGCCACTGGACCACCAGGGAAGTCCCTCTATGCTAATTTTAAAGTGTAAAATTAATAAGCATTGTATCCTAAATTTCAAGATATAATGAAAAATAAAATTAGGGCTGAAGGGCATCCTTGGTAGTCACCATTTCATTCTGTTTCAGAGTGAAATTAAAACTCTTTCTTTCTTTCAGTCAATAAAAGATATTGTGTAGGAGAACCAAGCTTCAAGTTATTCTATAGTAACTTTCCCATCACCCTACTGTTGAGCCTTTCTTCTTTTAGTTACCCCTCCAGTTTTCAGGGAATGTGAAAACCAGCAAAAGGAACAAACTGTTCTACAGTGTCAGGACTGGTGGTTTTATGGAAACTTAACAGGATCCCTCCCTCACCTAGCTGTTCGTATATTCTCAATGAGGAGAGCTGAAAAAAAAAAAAAAAAAAAAAAACCAAAACAAATGTTTCCTTTCTGGGGTTTTGAGGCCTCCACTTTCAGTTTAGAAATAAAGACCCACAGTTAGTGGGTTGGTCGGCTGCAGTAGAAACTACCCCTGAGGGTTTGAAGAGTCGGACATACTATGAATTTAAAGTCCAAAAGCATTTGTTCCTAATAAATACACTTTGGTAGATTATTGATTAAGATGTCTAATTTAATTCCAACATATCAGGTAATGTGGAAAATGCATTCACATCTTAATGTCTGTGTGTGTGCTAAGTCGCATACTTGTCTCTGACTCTGGGACCCTGTGGACTAATATCCCACCAAGCCTCTCTGTCCGTGGGGATGCTCAAGGCAAGAATACTGGAGTGGGTTCCCGTGCCCTCTCCCAGAGTATTTTCCTGGCCCAGAGATCGAGCCTGTGTCTCTTACATCTCCTGTGCTAGCAGGCGGGTTCTGTACCACTAGCACCACCTGGGAAGCCCCATGACGTCTGTATAGGTGTTCAAAATAGATATCCTCCTACAATGGACTTCAGCAGAGTAAGTATAGACTGTGTTCTCCTTGAGGATTGAGGCCTTGTGTTCATCTTTAAAACCCAATAGCTTAGCCAGGAGATAAGTGGATGACTGTCGAATTTGGACAATCAATCAACGCCTTAAAATGACAATGGTCTATACAGATATAGTGGTCCAGAGAGCCGGACTGACTAATGGTCAGAAAAACTGAGATTCTCCTTCTGATTTTATGTCCTGCTAAAAAGCTTCACTCTCCTCATTTATGACTTAGAATAATGATGTTTGCCTACTTAACTCCAGATATTATTTTAAGGCTAAAGGAGAGTTATGTTTGCTTTAAAACTCTATGTGCTGAATTGCTATAAAGGGTTATTATATTCTCTCCATATATTCTATTGGTAGAGTTAGTTACCTTTAGCATTCCTGGGCAAAATAAAAAATGTGTTGCTTAATAAACCTGAACCCAGTAGATGAATCCCAGCAGCCAGAGCTCCTCAACAGGGTCACAGTTTACAAACTGAGGTATAACTTAAGTACAATGAGATGCATGGCTTTTAGGTGTACAATTTAATAATTCTTAACAACTGTATATAGTCATGTAATCAATAATTAATCGAGGCATAAGTCACTTTCACTAACCTGGAAAGTTCCTTCCTGCCCTTTACCAATCTCTTTCTCTTCATCATCAGGGAAAATCTATTCTAATCTCCATTACAGTAGTTTAGTTTTGACAGTTTACAATTTTATATTAATGGAAAATACAGTATGCACACTTGCTGCTGCTGCTGCTGCTGCTGCTAAGTCGGTTCAGTCGTGTCCGACTCTGTGCGACCCCATAGACGGCAGCCCACTAGGCTCCCCCATCCCTGGGATTCTCCAGGCAAGAACACTGGAGTGGATTGCCATTTCTTTCTCCAATGCGTGAAGATGAAAAGTGAAAGTGAAGTTGCTCAGTCGTGTCTGACTCCCAGCAACCCCATGGACTGCAGCCTATCAGGCTCCTCTGTCCATGGGATTTTCCAGGCAAGAGAACTGGAGTGGGGTGCCATTGCCTTCTCCGGTATGCACACTTATCGTGCTCAGTATAATATAGCTGAAGCTCTTCCTGTTTCAGCTCTCTTTTATTCACTGCCACGTAGAATAATGATATATTTATACCATTATATGTTCATCCACTCATCTGTGGAAAGACATTGATCATTTCTAGACTACTTGAATATTATTTTTAAGAGTTCTTTATATATTATTGCTACAAGTTCTTGTAAGATGCTAATTGTGAATACTTTCTCCCATTCTATGGCTTGATTCTTCATGTGATAATTTTTTTGAGGAAAATTTAAAAATTTTTATAAAGGCCAGTTTATCATTTAAATTTCTAATGAATCTTTGCTCACATAAGTTTGCAAAGATATTTCTTTCATTTTTTTCTTCTAGGAATTTGTAGTTGTAGCTTGTACATTATTTAGGCTGACAATTCAACTCATTTATGTGTGGTGTAAGATTTGAGTCAAGGTTTATTTTTTTCCCATATGTTTATCTGCTTTTCTTGTGCCACTTGTCACAGAGATTTTCTTTTCTCTCACTAAATTAAATAGCTTTATCATCTTTTCAAAAAGAAATTACCCAGGTATAATTGGGTCTATTTCTGGACTCTATTCTAATCTATTGATCTATTTATCATGTCAATACCAAATAGCACATTTTTTTATATATTGTTATCAATATAAGAAGACTTAAAGTCAGATAGTTAAATCTTCCAACTTGTTCAATTTTATAAATTTAAGCAATATATCTGAAAACATTCTGAAAACCTATGCCTTCAAACAAGAGTGTTTAGTCCATTTACATTTAATTGTTGGCACTGAATTTAATTTTACCATCTATTTTACCTCTATTTGTCCCAACAAGTTTTCCGTTCTTTTGTTCTTTCTTTTCTCTGATTCTTTGGAGCAATCAAATATTTTCAAGTATTTTATATTGTCCCCTATAATTATTTTTAAAATCTATACTTCATTGCTTTATAATTTTTGTTTCTACTTTATGAGACTAGAACATGTATTCCATATGATTACTTCTTAAATTTGAACTTTTCATCTATATAAGATTAGTAGAAGAGATATTTGATTATTTGACACCAGTAATTTGTATTCTAAACTCAGATTATAGAGATAGTGGAAAGATATTTTCAGACTGAGTATAAGAAAAGAGAAGAAGGTAGTTCTTACAGTAAGAGGCAAAAAGTACAGGTATCACAAATATTGAGGAAGACTGAATCTCCACTTATATTACTTGTACTGAGGAATAAATATATAAATATTTTTTAAATTTATCTCATTTCAGATTTTAGACAGGTGACACAACACAATGAGGCTTAATCTAAAAACTGTGGTGCCTGCTTGAAGCTACCATGATTTTGAAAGAAACTGCCTCACATGAAATAAAAATGTATTTGACTGGAAGCTTTCACATTTCTAAGACTTTCCATTTACATTCTGTTAAGATAAAAGGTGACTTACTTTTTTTCTTTTATTTTTTTTAGTTTCCCACAGTTCATTCATTTATTCATCTATTCATTTAAGAGTTAGCTCAGCTTGCTGTGAGCATCACCATGACTGCTGAGGAAATGTTGAGTCAATTCCTAAGGAGAAGGCCAGGAACAGTTAATGTTTCTTTTTTGTTCCTTCAAAGCAAAAGGAAGCCTGGCCTAAATTAAGCTGGGAGTGCTTTCTTGCAAAGCATACCAAGCTTTATGGGACTTCAAGCTCAGCATTTTAGGCACAATATTTCAAACTAAATCACAAGAAAAAAAAAAAAAATCACCACTATATTACTTCTTTTAAACAATTCAGCATGGTGTAATTTTTTCTTTGGAAATGGAATACAGCTGCATCCTGGGTCATGATTATGTTTGAGGATCTTTTGGTAAACTGAGGTTTCCCTAAAGTATCACTATTAAAACACGTAAAATATAAGTCTTACTATATTAAACACTTACTGAGCTAAAGGAAAATAAAAAAGAGTGAATTTTAAAAAAAGAACAAAATTCCAACTTTCTAATGCATATTCTTATTAGCTTTCAAGCACAACATCTTGTTTTTAGACCATTAAGAACAATTGAAATCAGATTTTTATTTTTAAGTGAAAGAACACTCTTTGCTGCTGCTGTTGCTGCTAAGTCGCTTCAGTCCTGTCCGACTCTGTGCGACCCCATAGACGGCCGCCCACCAGGCTCCACCATCCCTGGGATTCTCCAGGCAAGAACACTGGAGTGGGTTGCCATTTCCTTCTCCAAAGCATGAATGTGAAAAGTCAAAGTGAAGTTGCTCAGTCGCTCTTAGTGACCCCATGGACTGCAGCCCACCAGGCTCCTCCGTCCATGGGATTTTCCTGGCAAGAGTACTGGAGTGGGGTGCCATTGCCTTCTCTGAGAACACTCTTTACTCAATAATAATTCACAGTGTAAGAAGAAAGAGTTCTATGAATTTCAAGTGTTTAAATACAAATGCATTTTACAACTAAACTTTTTCTAAAACATTTCCTACCTTAAGAGGAATCAACAGTCTTTTTTACCTTAATCTTTATCTTACCAAGAGTTTTACCATAATGCAGATTATTTTATTTTTTGTGGTTTATTTTTATTCCTTATTTTCTACCTTTGCTTTTTTTCCTCTCAATGCAAACATAATAGATACCCATTCAGAAAAAATAAAGCTATAGAGAAAGTCCCCAAACCAAAGGCTTTAATATATCACTTAATGAAACAGACCCTGTTAATATCTTGGTGGACTTTATTTCATACTTCTCCTATATATGCATTTTAATACTAAACATGTATCAGTTCAGTTCAGTCACTCAGTCATGTTCAACTCTTTGAGATCCCATGAACTGCAGCACGCCAGGCCTCCCTGTCCATCACCAACTCCTGGAGTTTACCCAAACCCATGTCCATTGAGTCAGTGATGCCATCCAACCATCTCATCCTCTGTCATCCCCTTCTCCTCCTGCCCCCAATCTTTCCCAGCATCAGGGTCTTTTCAAATGAGTCAGCTCTTCATATCAGGTGGCCAAAGTATGCATATATATATATATATATATATATATAAATTCACAGTGATGTTTCTCTTATCTTGCCCCTCCTTCCACTCTAGCAACCACCTACTTGCTAGCCTACCAGGCTCCTTCGTCCATGGGACTCTCCAGGAAAGAGTACTGAGTGGAGTGCCATTGCCTTCTTTGTTAGAGAAATAGGTGAGGGGAATTAAGAGGCACAAACTTCAGTCATAGAATAAAAGTCATAGGTACAAAATGTACAGTCTCAGAATAAATTTTAAGAAAAAAATAGATATGAATCTATATTTAATAAATTCATACACTACTTTCCAAGCATGTATTGTTTTTATACCCTAAACATTATTCTAAGTAGGATTCAAAAATATTACCCCAATATAGATTCAATTAGACATTTATATCCATTCCTCTGACTGTTCCATAAGATCACCACTAACTTCTAACTCAATGTGCAGTCCTCATTCCTCATTTTACTTGATCTTTATTAAACATTGCGATCCCTTTCCTTTCTTGAACCACTGTCTTCATTTGGCTTTCAGAGCCTCTTCTGATTTTATTTTCTAGCTGCTTCTTCTTGGTCTCTCCTCCCACCCCTCTCTTTTTTGGCTGCACTATGTAACTTGCAGGATTCTAGTTCCTTAACTAGTAATTGAACCCCCCCAAAGCAGTGAATGCACAGAGGTCTAACCACTGGACAAACAGGGAATTCCCTTGGTTTCTTTGACTTCTCTTCAATTTCAGTCTTTAAACATTTGTAGTGTTATTAGGCTCAGTCCGTTCACCTCTTCTCCTGTCTTTCTATACCTGTACCCTTTGTGTTCGTATATAATCCAATGCCTGTAAATACCATCTCACTGTGGCTGTTGTTTAGTTGTTAAGTCTTGTCTGGCTCTTTCATGACCTTATCGACTATAGCCCACCACTCCTCTGTCCATGGGATTTCCCAGGCAAGAATACTGGAGTGGGTTGTCATTTCCTTCTCCAAGGGATCTCCCCAACTCAGGGATCGAATCCAAGTCTCTTGATTGGCAAGTGGGTTCTTTGCCATTGTGATGCCAGGAAAGCCCTAAATACTATTTACAGGATGGCATTGCCCAATGATATATCTGCATCCTGAATTTCTCTCAGTTCCTGGTTGATATATACAAGGGACTGTTTGACATCTCTATCTGGTGACTACATAGGCATCTCAAATTTAAGGTGCAAAACTTTAAAGTTCAAGTTCAAAGCTGATTGATATATCTGCCAAACTAACTCCTCTTTCCTAATCTCAATAAATAACTCCATCCTTCCTGTTATTCAAGAAATAAGTCTTGAAGTCATCTTTTTAGCTGTTTTACTGAAGCCCACATTTGATTTAATAACAATGCTGTTGTCTTTCCAAGTAAGCCCCAGATTTACCACTTCCCACCTCCACTACTACAATCAGGTCCAAACCCCTTTATAACTTGCTTAGATAACTACAGAAACCTTACAGCTGGTCTTCCCCTTCCGTCTTTAGCTCATTCTCATCTACACTCAACATAGCAATTAGTGTAATCTTATTACAATGTAAGACAAATCATGTTACCTGTTCCTTCTAAAATGGCCAGAGTTTTCATTGGCACGTCCTTTGCTCTCTGACTCCACCACCTAAGACCTTTCCTCTCTGACCTCGCCCCCTGAGTCTTTTTGCTCAATCCCCTCTGCCCATGCTGACCCCTTGTTGTTCTTCAGGGACTTCAGTATCAGCTGTTCTGTCTGCATAGGATCCTACTCTTCCAACTATCTGTGTGGTTTCTTCTCTCATCTATTTCACTTCTTGATGCAAATGTCCCTCTCTCAGTGGCTCCTTCCTCAGCTTTCCCGTTTCCCTCCTTTGCTTTTCTCCTTAGTGCTACCATGATGCGTTAGCACTGTTGCTGCTGTCTCTCTGTCCAGCTAGAATGTAAGCTCCCAGAGGGCAGGGGCTTTTCGGTCTGTTTCTATATGCCCGACTTATACAGTAGTTCCTAGAATATTGCATTTAAATATTTGTTGCGTGAATGAAGAAATAACTGAAGTCACATCATTATTTGTAACTACTAACAGTGTCTCATTACATGGATGAACTGTTAATTTCTTCAACCAGCTCTGGATGGGTGCTTGTTCTGTTTGTTTTTATCTCTTTATTATTTATTATTATTAGCACTCTCCATTAACACTGATAACCTCTGAGTGTTTCTTTAAGGTAAGCTTCCGGAAGTAGAACTGCTGATTTACAGGACTGCCACAGTTAGAAGAGCCCTAGTTATGTGACTATAATAGTCCTCCAAAAAAGATGCAGAGTTACACTCCTGAAAGTACATGCGAGTATCCTGAAAGTACATGTGCGACTCTCTAGTCCAATGCATCATTGCCTATAGTGAGTCTCATTCTACTACTTTCCAATATGACATTATAACGTGACACAGTATCTCGGTGTCATTGTACATTCATGAAAATTAAATAGCTGTAAGTCAAAATTAAAAACCCATAGTTTTTCACAAGCCAAGATGGGAGCATTTATCTCAGCTGAGAAGCACACAGACGGCTTTCATTAGCAGCTGTGTAGAGTCTTCTTCGACTGCAGAGGGCATCTCTTCTGTGGCCGCTGTTTAGTCACGAAGTCCTGTTGGACTCTTTTGCAACTCCACGGACTGAAGCGCGCTAGGCTCCTCTGTCCATGGAATTCTCCAGGTGAGAATAATAGGGAGGGTTGCCATTTCCTTCTCCAGGGGATCTTCCCGACCCAGGGCTTGAACCCACATTTCCTGCATTGGCAGGTGGATTCTTTACCACTGACCCACCAGGGAAGCCTGGACATTTCCTACAAATTCCTCAAATCAAGCTGACTTTTCACATCCATATGTATTTCCTTTCCATTCACTAGACTCTGATTGTACTTGGCTGTTGTGTCACCGTTTCCTATGCTAATGCTATGCTAAGTCGCTTCAGTCGTGTCCAACTCTGTGTGACCCCATAGACGGCAGCCCACCAGGCTCCCCCGTCCCTAGGATTCTCCAGGCAAGAACACTGGAGTGTGTTGCCATTTCCTTCTCCAATGCATGAAGTGAAAAGTGAAAGTGAAGTCGCACAGTCATGTCTGACCCTCAGCGACCCCATGGACTGCAGCCTTCCAGGCTCCTCCATCCATGGGATTTTCCAGGCAAGAGTACTGGAGTGGGGTGCCATTGCCTTCTCCAGTCACCATTTCCAAGTAAGAACCAAAAACAGGATTGATAATAAAATTATTTTCTTTTTTTTTTCCCCAGAGAAAAGCAAAAAACAAAACTCACCTCAGCTAAAATAATCCTTACAAAGAAAGTCACTGTGGCTTCTCTGTGTCATTAGATCTTCAGTGATTTCCTAGATAAATTTGGATCATCCCATCCCTCTAGGATGGTGGGGAGTGTAACATGGGTCTAACATGAGTCTTTCTAACTAAAGCGTATTTGCTTTGGCTGCGATTCTGCTTGTCCTTCCTGTGCTCTTGTTAGATTTTTCTGACTACATTCATAAAATAGGGAGCCAGTCTTTTGGTGAATACTGAATTCCTCTACATGATAACTTGTGATTTTAATGAAGTTCTTTTAATCTAAAACGTGCTCCACTGTGTCTAGCCCTCTAATTATCCTGAGCTACCTTTTTATTCTTATCTAGATATTAGATATCAGTACAGTTCATATTTTATGTCTAGTCTATAAAAAGTGAAATGAATGTGTGAGTCACTCAGTCGTGTCTGACTCTTTATGACCCTGTGGACTGTAGCCTGCCAGGTTCCTCTGTCCATGGGATTTCCCAGGCAAGAATACTGGAGTTTCCATTCCCTTTTCCAGGGGATCTTTTTGATCTAGGGATCGAACTCGGGTCTCGTGCATTTCAGACAAGATTCTTTACTGTCTGAGCCACCAGGGAAGTCCATTCTATAAAAGAATGGCCTCAAACTGTATTTTAATAAATGTATTTCTTCCTATGACTTTAGATATGGAAGTTAGTTACTACAGTTAAAAGTAATAATTAGTAAGTGGTTGAGACAGTACAGGGAGCAATAGAAAGAAAACACAACTCCGTGCTTTTCTTTTTTAAGGAAAAGGAGTACACTTTTCCTAAAGCAGCTTTCCCCAAACTTTTTCACTTCTACTTTTAAGCTATTAGAAAGTATTGTCAACCCCAGAGCATTATTTTGTGGGTTATAACTGTCAATATTTGTCATATGCAAGCCTAAAATGGTTGGATTTTTAAAATAATAATTTACTGGTTTATTTAAAGACAGAGGTAAATCAACCATATTAAGAGAAAGAACATATTTTTTATGAAAATAACCATTTACTAAAAAAGATTTTTGCTAAAAAAGTGATTTTGCTACATATTAAAAAAAAAGGTCTTTAATATATGAAATAATAGATGACAGCTGGGTTCTCAACCAGCTTCTGTATGTAACTATCATATATTGTATTACTTCTGGAAAACCCCAATGCACACTAGTGAGAGCATGAAAATTTAAAAAAAAATCTTAATGTTATTGTGAACATAGTTTTGACCTCAAAGACTTCTGAAGAATTCCCTAGGGGTCCTCAGAACATAGGTTGTCCTCCAAGCAAACGTCAGCACGTTCCAGAACATTGAAAGAGTGTAATATAGGACAAAACTTGGCATGGTGGGATTAATTATCTCTGGTTTATATATAATACCTAGATCTGAAAAGAAGCTTTTAATATGAAGCATGTTAAAATTGTAGTCACATTTGCTCACTTTTGACGGGCTAAATTCCTTGGTTAACCAAGTCATGCCTTCATCTACATTATGAAAGGATTTTTTTACTTTAATCTCTGTTATCTTGCTTACACAGGACATACTGCCTCTTCAGAACAATTTTCTGTACTTTATGTTTTCTTTCTCATATCTTTGATTATTTAATTAAGCAGAAACAAACAAAAAAGAATAACGATTCCTCAGCTATTAAAGAACTAAAGTTCTTAGACTGATATTATCTTCTAAATTTGCAGTTAAAACCTTTTACTGTCACTTTGACTAAATGGGACTTCCGTGATGGCTCACTGGTAAAGAATCTGCCTGCAATGCAGGAGGCCCAGTTTTAATCCCTGGGTTGGGAAGATCCTTTGCAAAAGGGACTGGCTATCCACTACAGATATTATCTTCTAGATTTGTTTTTAATATCTTTTACTGTCACTTTGATTAACTAAGTAACTAGAAATTGTTTCTCAGATACCTATTATTCTATTTTCTTAACGTGTCCAGATAGCCTGTGACCACTCTTTTGCTTTTGTCTTCTGAAAACTGTCCCGGAATTGAGGAAAGAATGAAAATATTTTCAGGATATATTTTACATCTAGAACTAACTATTTTTGAGATTTCCCAGAGGTCTCCTGAGAAATCACAAAGCTTTGTTCTATCACCTAATAAAAAGAAAGATGAGACAACTTTACGTTTATTTGATCTATTACTATTGGAAGAGTTGCATAGAAAAGTTATCAGTTTGGAAGAGACACTCAGCCTTTTCTAGATAATGTATGTGGGGGTGAAATGCTCTTAATGTAAATATTTCAGAAACATGGGAAGTCCCTGGAAATTTGTCAGTGTCCTTTTTCTCCATAATACAGTTTTACTCTAAGGGGGAAAATTCACCAAAATTTCTAGAAAGTAGTTGTATGCTATACCCCCATAGTGAATTTTACTTTCTTTTGTTTGATATTATTGATTATGATAATATTATCAACTATGGTGATAAAATAACAAAGGTCATTAAATCTCTAAACAGTTTTATTTTACTCTAATTCTTACCTGAAGTCCCTGCTGTAAGCTACAAGGCAAAGTTGTATCATGGACAGAAAAGTTCTTATTAAATGAATGACGTTTCAAAGAATAAACTCAAGTGCAGGCTTTGAAACTGACATCACACAGACAACTTTCACCCCACACTGCTAGATGGCTTCAAGAAGTCAGACCACTAACCCAAGATTCGCTGGAATAAGCATTTATTTCCTAGAGCTGAAAATGAAAAGTGATGAAGGGAATTTTATTGTGATTATTTGTTTGGAATACAGTTGGTACAGCTTCAAGTTTCTATTTTCTGGACATATAAATAAGCCCTTTCTTTTTCTTCTTAAGCTACCTATAATGCATACAATTTAGTAAAATCTGCATTTAAAGCAGAAATATGGCATTTATAAATAATATTTAGTCCTTACTGACCACCTGTGTTAGTTTCCTAAGATTTCCATAACAAATGACCACAAAATTGGGTGACTTAAAATGACAAAAATCAATTTTCCGCAGATCTGAGGGCGGGAAGTTTAAAAATCAAGGTGTCACCAGGGTTAATTCCTTCTGAAGGTTCTGAGGGGAAAAGCTGTCCCAGGCCTTTTAGTTTCTGAGAGCAGCTGGCAATCAACCCTTGGCGTTCCTTGGTTTGTAGACCTATCACTTCAACTCTGCCTCTGTCCTTACACTGCCTTCCCCTCAATTTGTCTGCATACCAAATCTCCCTCTTCTTTCTCTTATAAAAAACATCAGTCATTGGACTTAGGGCCCACCCTAAATCTAGGATGATCTTGTCGTGAAATTCTTAATTAATGATTAACACTTCAAAGAATAAACTCTTGGGTACAGGCTTTGAAGGTGAGCTCACATAGACAACTTTCAAACCAGAGTGTCATAAAATCAGGCCACTAGTCCGAGATCCAGTAGAATAAGAATTCACTTCCTGAGACTGAAAAAGAAAACTTAATTAATCTGCAAAGAGCCTCTTTCCAAACAGTGCACATTCAAAAGTGTTAGAACTCTGAGGTTTTTAGGGGTGGGGTGGGGCAGGCAGATACAATTCAACCCACTTACCCCCACTTTCAATTCACAATTCAATTCACGAACTTAGTATGGCCCCCTACCTTTCATGAAAATATTTGCATAGCCACAACAAGAATCTGTACTCCAAGATTTTTGCCCAGGTTGTTGTATTAGAGACTGAAACTCTTAAAAAATCAGGTGTGACAGGCTGCCTTTCAGGGGAAAGAAACGTATAGAGCCAATGCCTCCAAACTTCTCCTAAGAAAACTGGTCCAATACCTGGCTAACAGGGTCCCAGCCTTATTCTAAAGTGTAGTAAGTAAGTTCTTGGCAGACTAGGAATCTTTAAAAATTTGGGGGACTTCCAGAAGATAGGAATTCACTTAGATGTTTAGGTATTGCCAGTAAAATCTGGTGGAGTGAGATTCTTGGGCTTGGCTTCCTGCCCTTGGGATAGAAGAGTAGGGGCCTTTAAAAACACAAAATCTGAGATTCCTTATGAAAATATCTATGCAAAGCTTAATATAGGGCCTTTGTAGCTGTTCAGTGCTATATGTATGACTCAGAAAATGCAAAGCAAACTCAAAGAGCCTTTATGATACATTAACACTCTTGTTGCACTTGGGTAAATAATCAGGTCAAATCTAATTGTGCCTTTTTTTCGCTCAAGAATAATCTTTGAGATTACTACGATCTCAAAGATGAAAGGACTGTCAGATATTAAAGACTTTGAACAGGCAAAAAGATGACATGGTGTCCTGTCTAGCACATCCTTGGGTTATCTGCATTTATTATCTTTCAGCAAGTTTATAACTTTGTAATTTGTAGAAATGGGCAGCAATGAACATTATTCTTGTTCCTAGAAGGTAAAATTGTCTAGTACACCTCCAAGAATTCAGTTTTTCACACATTCACTTCAGCAAGCAGCTTCTGACTGCACATATCTGTGCTCTCTGGATTCTTTACTAACAAGTTCTAATATTTTATTGGTTTTCCTCATTTATTTCCCTGGGGCTTCCCTGGTAACTCAGAGGTTAAAGCATCTGCCTGCAAGGCAGGAGACCCGGGTTCAATCCCTGGGTCGGGAAGATCCCCTGGAGAAGGAAATGGCAACCCACTCCAGTATTCTTGCCTGGAGAATCCCATGGACAGAGGAGCCTGGTAGGTTACAATTCATGGGGTCACAGAGAGTCGGACACGACTGAGCAACTTCACTTTCACTTTCCTCATTTACTAATAAATTAAATAAAATGAATACATGTCTTGTATTTTAGAAATGGACAATATATAATATTTGTATCTATTAGAGCTATTCACCACTGAGAAAAAAGTATTAATAAAAGCTTAAGAAACTGTGAGATGGCTATGTGGAAAAACTGCATAAATATATTTACTTATTATTAATCTCCTTTGGTACAGAAGCTTTAGAAGAACCTTGGTGTATAGATTTGTACTTGTACATAAAGGCCCAGTACAGAGTAGTGCTTAAAAGCCTGGCAAGCCAATGTACCTACTGTGACGTTCACCAAATTACTTAAAATTTCCAGACCCCAGTTTCCATTGTTTAAAACAGGGTTCAGAGTTCGTCTGAGGAATTAAGAATTATAAATTAAGAGCTTAGTACAGTGTCTGGACCATGAAAAAACTATTACATAATTATTTAGGGGCATGTTGATTTATTCTTTGCTTCAAAAACTAACATTTATCCCTGTGTATGCGTGTATTCAGTTGCGTCCGACTCTTTGCGACCCTGTGAGCTGTGGCCTACTGGGCTCCTTTCCCCGTGGGATTTCCCAAGCAAGCATAGTAGAGGGGCTCCCATTTCCTTCTCTGTCTTCTCAATCCAGGGTTTGAGCCCATGTCTTCTGCATCTCCTGTAATGGCAGGATGATTCTTTACCACGGAGTCACCTGGGAAGGTAACATTTATCCCTAATTAGTAATAAAGATATTGTCTACAATACAGTCTTATTGAATTCATACAGTGTCAGAGAGGTATTTCTCAAATCTGTAGTCACAGAAATCACTAATGCCTAATCACTACATAATGAAAACTAAGATTTTTGTGAATCATATGTTTATTAGAAGGCAAAAATAATCTCATTGAAACAAACTATAGTTAGAACTGAAATTTAATAAAAACTTGGCATTGCTTTAACTCCTGTGCCGACATAGAAATAATAAAGAAAGTGCGGAAGGTGAATTGCTAACTGCTCGTTAACAGCTTAGCCTTCCATTCGTTATACTGCGCTCCATCAGCTCTCTTCAGCCTAAAGACATTGTTTCTACTACAAAATAAAATGCAAAGCCTTTACTCTGAATATTTTACTGTTAATATTAAAAGAGAGTTTGTGCATAAGACTTATTTTGGAGGCCTGAATTCATTAATATATCATTTGGAATTTAATTAAATGTATAATTATAGGGATTTGCAAACTTGACATAAATTCAGCTGTTTCACAAAGGTGGAAATACTTTAGTTTGGAAGACTTACCCTATCATATTGGCAGGAGGTATTCTGATAATTTAACATCTATATATGATGAAAGTTAAATAAAAATCTCCAAATGGCTTGCCAGAAAGCATTAATATATGCTGTCCTCTTTCTTCAACTATTGCTAAAGCCAATCAGATTGGTTTTGCTTTCTGGTGGCTTTGAAAATGTGCACCTTAATGTGCAATGAGTGATGTAATGCTTTGGTGGGGATGTTATTTGCATGTTTTCAAGATTCCCATGTAACTGCAGGCTGACCCTCAGAATACTCCTAAGCCACTCATCAAATCGGAGTCTAGGTAGAAACACAGAGGCAGCTGCTTTCAGCTTGTTAATCACACCACTTATTGGCTATCATGGCATCACTGTTCAATGGACATGAGTTTGAGAAGACTCCAGGAGATGGTGAAGGACAGTGAAGCCTGGTGTGTTGCAGTCCATAGGGTCACAAAGAGCTGGACATGACTTAGGGACTGAACAAAAAGAAATAAAATATAATCTCTATAAAAATAAGTAGTCTAATTAGTCTGCCTTCCAAATGCTAAAGAAGTATGATAAGGTGATACCTGTAGAAAAGAAAAGTCAAGCAAGTTGAATTTGGCCTTTTCATGGACATTTTCCAGTTCTCACCTTATTCTACCAATTAGTGGTGTTTGAAGCACTTGCTCATTTTTTCCTCATTAAAGCACATTCTTTATTGGCCTCTGGATCATCCTTTTATTTTTTAAATTCGCTGGTCTCTTCTTCTAATCCCCTTCTGTCCTTTTCTGGTGATGCTCATATTCCCTGACTGCTAAACACTGATGGGCCCAAGAATCATCTTTATCTGCATTCATTCTCCAAATGATTTAATTTTGTCCTACAATTTTCAATACATTTGGATTCAGACAACTTTCAAATTTGGGTCTTTAATCTTAACTTTCTTTTCTGAATTTTAGAGCTGGATACCCAGCGTCTTACTCAACACTTTTCTATGAAAGTCTATAAAAATCTAAAATTTTTTCACCTATTCTGAATTTGAAAATTGCTGTTCTGAACTTATAACTCTACCCACCTCCACATGAGTAGTCCATCATGTAGTTACCAAGAGATGATTCTATTTTTTCGGGTCAAAATCATGGACTAATTCTTGATCCCTTTCTTTCTCTCATACTACATAGTCAATCATTCAGTAATATTCAGAATATATTCAGAATCTGGCACTTCTTACTACCTTCATGTTGTCTTCCAAATTCAACTCATCATTTGTTCTCGTTTGAACTACTGCGTTTGCCTCCTAACATGTCTCCCTACCCCCAGACCTCCTTAGAGCCTGTTTTCTCACTGCAGTGAGAATGCCACACTCCACACAAACACCTCTTAAAAAAAAAAAAAAAAAAAAAAGTCTGAAGTCTTTATTGTGGCTAATGATGTCCTATGTCTGCCTACAAGTTCTGGGTCCCCTCTCTGTCCTCATCTTCTCCCACTCCCGTCATTCATTCCATGATAGCCAAATTGTTCTTCTTGATAGTCTTCTAACACACCTGGAATGGTCCTATTTCTGGCATTTTGCATTTTCTGTTCTTGCTGCCTGGAAGAGTTTCCCTCCAGATAACTCCATGACTTCTCTGTCTCTGGGGTTTCTGCTTTCATATCCTTTCTTTGGAAGATTGACCCTTAGCTCCTTGTATCAAATAGCACTCCCCATGTGCACAGCCATTCTCTCTTACTTTTCTTCACAGCATTTTCTAAAATTTACTGAGAATCTTATTTTGCATTGGGATGAAAATATTCATGCTTTTTGGCATATTATATACTTATTGGCTGATTTGTTGATTGTTTTGCTCCTTCTTTAAAACTGTTAGTAACTTGTTATTGGAGATTTTTCTTGCTTTTTGTTATATTTCTACAGCCTCAAAGAGTGACTGATACAGTGGAGTTGCTCAACTAACTTCCTATTGTGTGATCCTGATTTTGGGACATCGGTTTCCTGGAAATGATTTCCTTTGTACTCATCCTTTCTAATGCAACACCTGAAAGGCAAGGTAGAACAGAAGGGCTTCCACTCAGTTCAGTTCAGTCGCTCAGTCGTGTCTGACTCTTTGTGACCCTATGGACTGCCGCACACCAGGGCTCCCTGTCCATCACCAGCTACTGGAGTCAAACTCATGTCCATTGAGTTGGTGATGCCATCCAACCATCTCATCTTCTGTTGTCTCCTTCTCCTCCTGCCTTCAATCTTTCCCAGCATTAGGGTCTTTTCAAATGAGTCAGTTCTTTCCATCAGGTAGCCAAAGTATTGGAGTTTCAGCTTCAGAATCAGTCCTTCCAATGAACAGTCAGGACTATTTCCTGACTATTTCCTGATTTCCTTTAGGATGGGCTGGTTGGATCTCCTTGCAGTCCAAGGGATTCTCAAGAGTCTTCTTCAACACCACAATTCAAAAGCACCAATTCTTTGGCACTCAGCTTTCTTTATAGTCCAACTCTCACATCCATACATGACTACTGGAAAAACCACAGCTTTGACTAGACAGATCATTGTTGGCAAAGGAATATCTCTGGTTTTTAATATGCTGTCTGCTGCTGCTGCTGCTAAGTCACTTCAGTCGTGTCCGACTCTGTGTGATCCCATAGATGGCAGCCCACCAGGCTCTGCCGTCCCTGGGATTCTTTAGGCAAGAACACGAGTGGGTTGCCATTTCCTTCTCCAATGCATGAAAGTGAAAAGTGAAAGTGAAGTCACTCAGTTATGTCTGAGCTTCAGTGACCCCTTGGACTGCAGCCTTCCAGGCTCCTTCATCCATGGGATTTTCCAGGCAAGAGTACTGGAGTGGGGTGCCATTGCCTTCACCATAATATGCTGTCATAAATTTCCTTCCAAGGACTAAGCATCTTTTAATTTCATGGCTGCAGTCACCATCTGCTGTGATTTTGGACCCCCAAAAATAAAGTCTGTCACTGTTTCTATTGTTTCCCCACCTATATGCCATGAAGTGATGGGACCAGATGCCATGATCTTAGTTTCCTGAATGTTGAGTTTTAAGCCAACTTTTTCACTGTCCTCTTTCACTTTCATCAAGAGGCTTTTTAGTAGGTTGGTGCAAAAGTAACTGTGGTTTTGCACAGTTGAACTTTGCAGTTTGATATAGGAATACAGTCTTAAATGAATGTTATATTATACATCATTTTAATGTGCATTTCTTGCGGGTTTTTTTTTTTTGGTTAATGATACTACTTGCCGTGTATTTTATATTTATTTTAGACTATGGAAATGATGTTAGACAGAAAGCAAATTTTATCAATTTTCTTATTTGCATTCAAAATGGGTCATGAAGC
Organism: Neotragus moschatus; assembly: GCA_006410615.1. Classification (NCBI taxonomy): domain Eukaryota; kingdom Metazoa; phylum Chordata; class Mammalia; order Artiodactyla; family Bovidae; genus Neotragus; species Neotragus moschatus. The sequence continues at coordinate 352,283 of SJYA01000709.1, forward strand.
AGCGCAACATCCACAATGTGTTTGTCCCAGAAACTACTAATGAACCGATGGTGCAGTAGTGATTCANCAATCTTTCCCAGCATTAGGGTCTTTTCAAATGAGTCAGTTCTTTCCATCAGGTAGCCAAAGTATTGGAGTTTCAGCTTCAGAATCAGTCCTTCCAATGAACAGTCAGGACTATTTCCTGACTATTTCCTGATTTCCTTTAGGATGGGCTGGTTGGATCTCCTTGCAGTCCAAGGGATTCTCAAGAGTCTTCTTCAACACCACAATTCAAAAGCACCAATTCTTTGGCACTCAGCTTTCTTTATAGTCCAACTCTCACATCCATACATGACTACTGGAAAAACCACAGCTTTGACTAGACAGATCATTGTTGGCAAAGGAATATCTCTGGTTTTTAATATGCTGTCTGCTGCTGCTGCTGCTAAGTCACTTCAGTCGTGTCCGACTCTGTGTGATCCCATAGATGGCAGCCCACCAGGCTCTGCCGTCCCTGGGATTCTTTAGGCAAGAACACGAGTGGGTTGCCATTTCCTTCTCCAATGCATGAAAGTGAAAAGTGAAAGTGAAGTCACTCAGTTATGTCTGAGCTTCAGTGACCCCTTGGACTGCAGCCTTCCAGGCTCCTTCATCCATGGGATTTTCCAGGCAAGAGTACTGGAGTGGGGTGCCATTGCCTTCACCATAATATGCTGTCATAAATTTCCTTCCAAGGACTAAGCATCTTTTAATTTCATGGCTGCAGTCACCATCTGCTGTGATTTTGGACCCCCAAAAATAAAGTCTGTCACTGTTTCTATTGTTTCCCCACCTATATGCCATGAAGTGATGGGACCAGATGCCATGATCTTAGTTTCCTGAATGTTGAGTTTTAAGCCAACTTTTTCACTGTCCTCTTTCACTTTCATCAAGAGGCTTTTTAGTAGGTTGGTGCAAAAGTAACTGTGGTTTTGCACAGTTGAACTTTGCAGTTTGATATAGGAATACAGTCTTAAATGAATGTTATATTATACATCATTTTAATGTGCATTTCTTGCGGGTTTTTTTTTTTTGGTTAATGATACTACTTGCCGTGTATTTTATATTTATTTTAGACTATGGAAATGATGTTAGACAGAAAGCAAATTTTATCAATTTTCTTATTTGCATTCAAAATGGGTCATGAAGCAGCGCAACATCCACAATGTGTTTGTCCCAGAAACTACTAATGAACCGATGGTGCAGTAGTGATTCAGGAAGTTTTGCAAAGGAGATGAGAGCCTTGAAGATGAGGAGCTCAATGGCCAGTCATTGGAAGTTGACAATGACCAACTGAAAGCATCATTGAAGCTGATCCTCTTACAACTGCATGAGAAGTTGCCAAAGAACTCAACCATTCTATGGTCAATTGGCATTTGAAGCAAACTGGAAAACTGAAAAAGCTTGGTAAGTGGGTGCCTTATGAGATGACCAAAAACCAAAGTTTCATTGTTTTGAAATGTTGTCTTCTCTTATTCTATACAACAACAATGAACTGTTTCTTGATCAGATTATGAGGTATGATGAAAAGTGGATTTTATATGATAATCAGTGATGATCGGCTCAGTAGCTTGACCAAGAAGAAGCTCCAAAGCACTTCTCAAAGCCAAACTTGCACCAAAAGAAGATCAGGGTCACTGTTTGGTGGTCTGCCGCCAATCTGATCCAGTACAGCTTTCTGAATTCTGGCGAAACCATCACATCTGAGAAGTACACTCAGCAAATCAATGAGATGCGCCAAAAACTGCAAGCCTGCAGCTGTCATTGGTCATCACAAGGGGCCCAATTCTTTTCCAAGACAATGCCTGACCACACATCACAAAACCAACACTTCAAAAGTTGAATGAATTGGGCCACACAGTTTTGCCTCATCCACCACATTCACCTGACCTCTCGCCAACCAACTACCACTTCTTCAAGCATCTCAACAACTTTTACAGGGAAAATGCTTCCACAAAGAGCAGGAGGCAGAAACTCTTTTCCAAGAGTTTGTCGAATTCCGAAGCATGGATCTTTACGCTATAGAAATAAATAAACATCTTTCTCATTGGCAAAAATGTGTCAATGGTAATGGTTCTTATTTTGACTAATAAAGATGTGCTTGAGGTTAGTTATAATGATTTAAAATTCATGGTCCAAAAACCATAATTACATTTGCATAAACCTAACAAATAGTAGAAGTCCTGGATAAACACCAGAACCAATGTTGTAGTCAGGGTCCTTTTAAGCCTTTCCCCACTTATCTAAAAGTTCTGTATCAGGAGCGAGCTTTTGCAAACAGCCATACATGCAATAGAAAAATCCAACTCAACCTGGCTTGAACACTGAGAGGACATCCAGAGTTTGGACATGCAGAGGTAGGACTGGTCAGTCCCTAGCCCCACTGTACCTTTAGTTCACGAGTGCTCTCCATCTGCTCTGTCCTAGGCAGAGCTGGTTTCATCCTGAGATTTCTTTCCCTTGCATTCATGCAGTGGCTGCCTGATGCATTAAGGTCAGAAGTGTTCAACATGAGAGGTTTTCTGTATTCCTCTTAGCAGATCTATGAAAACTTCTCTAGAACCCTTCAGAAATCTTTATTTTGGTGTGTGTGTTGGGGGGGGGGGTGTCAAGATAAGGCCACATGCCCATACTTGACTCAATTACTAATCCAGAAAAGCAGGACCGTTGATAATTCAGGCTCACTCATGAGCAGACGGTGGTATGGTTACCTTTCTCTTGAGTCATGTAGGTTACATGAAGGAAGTAAGAAAGCAGAACTAAGACTCAGGCTTCTCTGGATGGTGGAAGAAAGAATGCCTGCCAGTTAGGTGGTCAACATGTTCACTATATTCTCAAGTCCAAGACCTGAAGGGATAGTGACTTGAAAGACAAGGGACAGCAATAACCATGGCATGTGAAACAGGTCATCAGGTACAGTGTATATATTTTAAATTTTCTATATATCATAATGTTTTGATATCTTAGAAAAAACACTTTCCAGCTGGGGAGAAGTTGCCCCTCGCGGGGTCAGCCACTTCTTAGAGATGACAGCAAATGGTTCAGCCCAGAGCGTGCCTTTAAAATGCACACTAACCACGCCAGAACCAACACATCCTCTATTGGCCTTACTCTTTACTTCTTTGCCTTACTCTTTATTCTTCTGCTTTAATCACCTCAGGATCTTGTTGTTCAGCCGTTAAGTTGTATCCAACTCTTTGTGACCCATGGACTGCACTGCACTGAGCTTCCCTGTCTTTCACCATCTTCCAGAGTTTGCTCAAACTTATGTCCATTGAGTGGGTGATGCCGTCCAACTATCTCATACTCTGTCACCCCATTCTTCTCTTGCCTTTAATCTTTCCCAGCATCAGGGACTTTTCCAATGAGTTGGCTCTTTGCATTGGGTGGCCAAATTATTAAGAGCTTCAGCATCAGTCCTTCCAATGAATATTCAGGATTGATGTCCTTTAGGATTGACAGGTTTGATTTCTTTGCTGTCCTGGGGACTCTCAAGAGTCTTCTGTAGCACCACAGTTTGAAAGCATCAATTCTTCAGCCCTTGACCTTCTTTATTGTCCAACTCTCTCATCTGTATCTGACTACCAGGCAACTAGGAACCACCTCCATAGCTTTAGAAAGCCCACTGAAAGGATTCAAACCAACTAACTTTCAACTGTACTTTCTACTCTGCCTTGCTGTCCCCAGTCAAGGCTCAGGCTCAAAGTCTTCCCCTCACTCCATCTTCTGGCTCCTGACCATCCTGTGTCTTTCCCATGTGGTCTGCCTGCCTCCTGTCTCTCAGACCTGTGAGCGTAAGAAAGTTTGTTTGACCATACCTGCCAGCCCACCACGTAAGGAAAACCATACAAAAGCACTGGGCTCTTCCAGAGAGCGAGGATGCAGAGAGAAGGCTCAGGCACCTGTGGTGGTTCTTTGCTCCAGCCGTGCCCATTCACTGCTTAAAACTACTCTCACTGAATGAATAAAATGTGAATGAAGCAGGGTGGTTTTTTTTTTTCCCATTGATTTTTTTTTTCATTCCCATGGTACTAACGATAAAAATACAGGTTTTTAAAAATGTTTAATTGGTTTCCACTTCCAGCTTGCCAGTGAAGTAAATCAAATATAAATTTGTGGATAGATCTGGTTCAAAATTTGAACTTCATCACTTACTAACAAGAGTGGATTTATTTTTTTCCCTCTGAGGTTCATGTTTTTTTGTTCATTAAAAAGATGACTGTAAAGCTTCCCTGAGTGGCATTTAATCCAGAGGGTGTGAGATAGTGCGTGTAAAACACTTGATTTAAATCAGACAGTCTGCAAACACTCTTCTCTTTACAGAAAGGAGCACAGCCTTAAAGAATCTGAAAGGAACAACCGGTTAATTTTGTTTGCTACTAGATTATAGGTCATAGGACTTGTTTAATTCCTAAATTTTCTATCAACAAAGTACTGTTCGATAAATAATTGTTTTTGGTTCATTAGTTTTCCTTCTCCTAACTCTCAAAAATAAAATAGCCTGCTCATTATCTGGCAGTAAGTCAGCTTTTAATTCTAAATTTCAAATATACTAATATATTTTTCATGTAATTATAAAAATTTTTAAAGACAAAATAATGCATTTAAGATGTTAATTTACATGACTGACTTTTTTTTCATATTCCCCACACTGTGTCTGAGGACTGAACTACCTTATGGCTTTACCAATAGGAAAAAAGTTAGAGTGGGTGGTGTCTTTTGTTATTTTAAATGAATTTTTAACATAGTATCTCTATGCCCCATGCCTCTACCCAGATTTCTTGCTGCTTATTGACTGTGGACCCAATCTCCTGGTGACTATTATGACCCAGGGATGTAAATTCAGCTGTCAGCAGTGTTTTCACAACCACTTTGTAAAATTACAACACTATCCAAAAAAATAAATGAAATACAGGGAAATGGAAAAACCAAAACTTGACATGATCCACCCAGGTAAGAGCTAAATTTCCTATGTCTTTCCAAGTCATCCCTTTTTCTTCTTGTTACCAAAGCAAAGGGCAATAATGCCAGAAACCCCACAGTTCCCTTTGGTACTACCTACTTGCTTTCATTGTCAGGACATGAGAAGAGAAAACTTTTCAACTTTTTAGGCACTTAAAACTCTGAAATGAGCTTTGACCTTCTGCCATCATAAATGAATTGCTTCAAGATAGTTGCTATTCCACAAAAATAATTAATTATAATTCCCAGACCAGATGACAATTGTGCCAGGGAATCCCAGTAACTGAACCTGGTTGGAGACCAACAACTGATCATGACGGGGAGGAGAAGGAAAAAGAAAAACAAAAGAGCAGGTCCAAAGACTAAAGACGACACTTTTTATTAGATAATTCCTCATCTTTTAGAATACTTTATAACGTCCAGTGATTTCACTGTTCATGCCTCGGTCTGCCCTAGCAGCACCAACTCTGCTTTTCTTGGCATCCTTTACAAACTGGCCTAATCTCAGCACAAGTTTCCTAGTGGAATCCTGTCTAGCACCCAGTTACATTGAGCGAGCCAAAGTTTTCAATTCCTCAATCACTTACAGCAGCCAGGGGCTCCTTTGACTGGTACACGTGTTTTTCCCACCAGAGCCATGACTCTCTGCAGATTTGTGCTGATTCTACACACACTTCTGGTTGGAAGTTCCTACGCTAATCCAAGAAATGAGATCTATTCAGACTCCAGGGCCCATTAAACATCATCATCTTGAAGTTCACTGGCATTGTGATTATTTTCAAGAACACATAAAGTAAGAAGCACGCATTCCACATTTACTCAGTATAACTTTCATCACCAAGAGAATTTCCATATTTAAAATATGAGCTTAGATTTGATCTATGCTTTATGAAAGAATTTCTTCTAAAGAAAGCCTCCATTTCAACTGAATAAAAACTCTTTAATTTGTATTTTCTCCAAAGACTAACCATAAAGCAGAAACATAAAAATGTGAAATTGGAAGATTCATTTATAGAGGTAACTTTAAAAAATAAACACTATCTTGTGTTATCCTGCCCTTTTATTGATTTCTAACTGATGTTCTGTAGAAAAGTGAAGCCACTCTGAAAATGCTTTTTTGTAAAGGCTGTTGGGTTTGTTTGTTTTTCTTTTTAACATATAAAGAGGAATCAAGTGAATAAATGCAACTAGCAATGTTTATACTTGAGGCATTACTTCCTTGGGGATTTGTGAATCTTCAAACTATAATATTGTTTTTATTACAGATATCAAAGTTCACAAATTAACTCAAAGAAAAAGTAGTTCCTGACCTTGCGCCAGATGGGCAGAGGGCTAAGCCAACAGGTCTTTGTGCCCTTTCTCAAGACATGGTGGTGGTGTACTGGCGACAGGCTGGACTTAGCTACATATTATACTTCTGCTGCTGCTAAGTTGCTTCAGTCGTGTCCAACTCTGTGCAGCCCCATACATGGCAGCCCATCAGGCTCTCCCGTCCCTGGGATTCTCCAGGCAAGAACACTGGAGTGGATTGCCATTTCCTTCTCCAATGCATGAAAGTGAAAAGTGAAAGTGAAGTCTCTCAGTCGTGTCTGACTCTTAATGACCCCATGGACTGCAGCTCACGAGGCTCCTCCATCCATGGGATTTCCCAGGCGAGAGTACTGGAGTGGGGTGCCATTGCCTTCTCCTAGATCTGTGCAAAAGCAGCCAGAGATGCATTGAAGACTGTATTCAAAGCAAACGCGAGAAGACTTCTGCCAGCAACATAAAAAAAAAAGTCAAAACAGAGTCATCTATGCTCACCACAGTTTGAAATGCTGCAGGTTCAAGGTAAAGATGGGTGAGCACATGTTATGGCAGATTGAAAACACTCTCTCTTCATGGAAAATTTAAAAAACAAAAACAAAAAAACTGTCTTGTTCATAGATTGACAATGCCAAGAAATGATAGTGCAAAAATATTTTTATTCATTTTCTATATACAATTCACTGAGCAGTGCTAAAGTGATGGAAACAAGTAGGATGACAAACTGCAAAGGAGTTTCTTAAATATGATTTATTTTCATTTTCATGGGGCTTTTTGTTTATTTGACTCTTAGGCAATCAGTTCAGTTCAGTCGCTCAGTAGTGTCCTACTCTTTGCGACCCCGTGGACTGCAGCACACCAGGCCTTCCTGTCCATCCCCAACTCCCAGAGTTCACTCAAACTCATGTCCACTGAGTTGGTGATGCCATCCAATCATCTTATCCTCTGTTGTCCCCTTCTCATGCCTTCAATCTTTCCCAGCATCCAGGTCTTTTCAAATGAGTCAGTTTTTCTCATCAGGTGGCCAAAGTATGGGAGTTTCAGCTTCATCATCAGTCTTTCCAGTGAACATTCAGGACTTAATTCCTTTAGGATAGACTGGTTGGATCTCCTTGCAGTCCAAAAGACTCTCAAGAGTCTTCTCCAACACCACAGTTCAAAAGCATCAATTCTTTGGCACTCAGCTTTCTTTATAGTCCAACTCTCACATCCATACATGACTACTGGAAAAACCATAGCTTTGACCTGACAGATCTTTGTTGGCAAAGTCATGTCTCTGCTTTTTAATATGCTGTCTAGGTTGGTCATAACTTTTCTTCCAAGGAGTAAGCGTCTTTTAACTTCATGGCTGCAGTCACCATCCTCAGTGATTTTAGAGCCCCCCAAAATAAAGTCTGCCACTGTTTGCACTGTTTCTCCATCTCTTTGCCATTAACGGATTGTTAACTGATTATCATTCATAATCAGTTACTTAATCAATTACATAATCAGTTAATCATAACTGATTAACAATCATTGTTAATTGATTGATAGGCAATCAGTCCCTGACATATTCTCCAGAGTCAGACCTACACCTTGAGATCCAAAAAAAGTCACAAGTAGACTCTAAAGGGAAAATGATTGTATTAAACAACAAAACAGCAGCAGCAACAACAAAATATGGTGGTAGGTAAGAGCCCAAACATGTTTAGGGGAGCTGTACCAGGCACAGGGTTCTTTGACTGGGTAGGATAAGTAAATACATAAATGGATACAGAAACGTTTAACACTAAATTACGTCAATCTATTTTTAAATTTCTTAGCTACTTTCAGTTATTATTAATTTGGGTCTGTTCAACGTATTTAAACAATTGATTAACTCAGTCCAAGCATCCACTGTGACTCTGATGTGCTGATCTATGATACAGCATTCCATGAGAGAGTCTCGTTCTCTTCCGTATTTCTAGACAATATTTCCAAGAGATTGTGAATAGAAGCAATAAACACAAGTCATAGCCATTTTATCCTAATCCACAAAGTCAGAGGACTCTGCTAACTATTCTCCACAGCCCTCCTCCCACAGAAGCCACTAGAGATGACATCTACATTGGCCTAGTGTATTTTATTGTAACTCACAATGGACAAGGACCCTGATGTGATATTGAATTTCTTGAGTCTTTTGCAAACAGTTTCCCAATAGACTCCAGAAGAAAAACCATATCTGGGGCATATGGCTCATTTATGCTAGTTTTGAGAAGTGGCTGTTTTATAGTAGTACTGAAATCATAAATTACCTATGAAATGCCAGGTGAATGCTAGTTCTGAGTGTCTTAAGGAGCAAAAAAGAGAAAATTTCACTCTGCTTGTCTCACCATGTGACAAAACTGTTTCTACACAGGCAAAGATATTTTTATTCTTATTCATTACCAAGATGTGTAATTTTGTGCCAGAGTAACCAGTGTTTTTTCAATCTGAAAATTCTCAGTAGCAATTCTTCTATTTATTTTCAGCTGAAAAATCACTTTCGTAGCTAATATGGTTCTGTGCCATCTTGTAATATATTCACAGTAAGGAGATATTACGGATCATGTAATGCATGTTATTGTTATACCAACTTTATATAGTTTGGAGATTCTAATTTTTACAAAATAAATTATAGGGAAGCATATTATCAGAGTTCTAAAAGTCAAGATGTTATATATTAACTTTCTTCGATGTTTTAAGATGTGTTCTCTCATGCTAAACCAATCTGGAACATTTAATATTTCACTCAGAATTGTTAGGATTTTTTTTTTTTTACCAAGTAGCAATCTAATTTTAAAAAGGATTTTTTAGGGAATACTAAAATACTTAATAATTATGGCTTCAAATTTAACCATATGAATAATTAGTAAAAAAAAAAAGTCACACACCCAAAACTGTAGCAGAGTCTATCCACCTGAGACAATAGAAAGCAGTGAAAACTCTGGTTAAAATCAGTGAAAGAAATAAATGCCCATCCTGATTGGTCAATCAGATAAACAGTCCAAAGGGATTCTTTTATCCTTGGTAAAGACAGAGGTTGGCTCTCGGTGGAAACACCTGCATTGTTAAAAGAAAATTTTTAGAAACATATGTCAAGGCACTCACTGAATAAAGTGTGGCTGGGGACAAACCATTTTATTAAAACTAGTATGCCAAGGGCTTTTGTGACTTCCAGTTCTTTTATCACTTTGCAGTTTTCCTACTGATCAACTGCCTGTCCAAATGCTCCTTTTTGTTTTTCCCTAGAGAAGGCACCTTCATTTCTCCTGGAAACCTCTCCATTTCCTGTTCTGCGACTGTGGGCCCTGAAGCCAGGACCCTCTTGTGCTTCTATCAAAATGTGTCATTTATTCTAGGGCACTTGACAACTACGTTCTTCTTCTTCACAGACACTGCAGAAGTGGAGGGAGATCACAGCTCCACTCCCCAGTTCCTAGAAACATATTTTTCTATTTCATCTCTGGATGAAAGTTTCTACACAAAAAATATATACCTTTTAAGTTTAGTCCTATGGAGGTGCTGTTGCTGCTGCTAAGTCACTTCAGTCCTGTCCGACTCTGTGCAACCCCATAGACGACAGCCCACCAGGCTCCCCCGTCCCTGGGATTCTCCAGGCAAGAACACTGGAGTGGGTTGCCATTTCCTTTTCTGATGCATGAAAGTGAAAACTGAAAGTGAAGTCGCTCAGTCGTGTTCGACTCTTAGCGACCCTATGGACTGCAGCCTACCAGGCTCCTCCGTCCACGGGATTTTCCAGGCAAGAGTACTGGAGTGGGGTACTATTGCCTTCTCCGCTATGGAGGTGAAGCCAACTTTTTCTTTGGAATGGTGGCTTCTTCAGAGGCAATGAATATGGGTATCAGAGCCAGACACAGCTGAATCACCTTCTAGCTCTGTCCCAATGAGCTTCATGACTTAGAGAAGGCTTCTTAACTTCTCTCAGCCTTTCTTTGGGATAGCTGGAATAATTAAAACAGATAAAATTTTAGATATTGAGCCTAATAAGCAGCATATATTAGGAACTTAATAAACGGTACCAGTTCCTGTCCCTCTTTCTGTTCACATAGTTAAAATGTTCACATTATTTCAGGGACTCAGACAGTAAATCTACCTGCCAATGCAGGAGACCTGGGTTCTCTCCTTGGGCTGGAAAGATCCTCTGGAGAAGGAAATTGCTACCCATTTCAGTACTCTTGCCTGGAGAATTCCATGGACAGAGGAGCCTTGTGGGCTACAGTTCATAGGGTCACAGAGTCAGACACGACTGAGTGACTAACATACCTGACACACCAGAAAGGAAATCCTAATTTTGAGGAGACAGTATATATTAGGGGAATAGAATAGATTATGGAATTATAAAGATCTGAGCACTCTTACAACTTAGGTGACTTAGGGAAAGTTAATTCTCTGAATCTATTTCTTCATTTGCTAAAGCAAGCAGCATCTACTGAGCCTAGTAGTTATTAAATTAAATGCTCTACTCTATAGTTCTGGCCACAGTGCCTGGACTAATGCCAGATAGTATGCACTTAACAAATGGTTGTTTTTCTTCTTTGTCTCACTTTTCATAAACTACTTGTATATCAGTAAATTGCCAATTAGGGCAGTCATATATTATAAAATATATAATTTGGCATCATGATCAGTTTGCAATAGGTTTTTAACACCCTTCCTTCTTTCTTTTATTTCCTTCTATCCCTTTTACATGCTAGACAACAGAGCAGAAACAATGGTGTAAACAGTGGAAGACACATGTAGTATGAAAGCTCAGGGGTTAAAATAATTCCAGAAATTCCTGTGGATGGGATCAGAAAAGCATGAAGTAGGGGATCTCGGCCAAGTGGAAACTGTAGGAATGAGCAGATGGCGATGGAAGGAAAATGAGATGCTGATCAGATCATGATATTCCTTGATATACAAGATTCCAAGGGCTTCTTTACACTGGACATAAAGTCAGACTTTACTTCATGCAAGATCAGGTTCCACCTGCTTCTCTGCTCTCTCTTCATGTTTTCCGCTTCTTCACTAAGCCAGCTGCACCGGCTTTCTTTCCAATCCCGATACCCGCCAAACTCAGTTTCATCTTTGGAATTTTTCACTAGCTGCACTCTAGAAGAGGCATAGGGGGATTTTTACAGGGATAAAACTATTCCTTATCTTGCTTGGATTGGAAGCTCTATGGCTTCATATGTCTTTATGAAAATTCATTAAACTGTGCACTTAAAATAAGTGCATTCTATTTCAGGAAAATGTACCTCAACAAAGTTGATTTAAAGAAAAAAGAACCTCTAATTCAGTCATGGAAGTCAATAATAAAGTAGAATTGACCTCAAAATATTTGTTTCAAGAGGAATTTTGCAGACATTTGCCTGTTCTTTAAGGTGAATTGATAATATTCAAATTCTGTAGTGTTTAGAAGCTGATTTTCCCAGACTTACAAAATAAATCAATGGATATGGGTTATAGTCTCAAGGAAGTACAATTTGGCAAGGAACAGATAGAATGAACTAAAACTGGGTGGTGGACTGAAAATTCAGTAGGGAGATATCACAGACTTCATCTATGATTTGCATCCAGGAACAGATCCAGACAGCTGTAGACTGTGTAGGGGGCCTTTAGAATACAGTTACAAATCCTTTTCTTTAAAACCTGATTTGAGCTAAATTTCTTAAGTCAGGTCCCAGTTCATCATAGCAAAACAAAACAAAACAAGAAATGCTTGGCTTCTGCTCTTCTGACTTGGGGAGGTGTACTTGAAACCGTTTCCAAGACAGAACTTAAGTAAACCTCTTACAAGCCACTCTGTATACAATTGAAAAACATCCTGAAGGAAACAAGCTAAGATGTGACAAGACAAGTACATACTACTGAGAGAAACTGTGAGCTGTAAGATAAATGAAATTTCTAGGATGTGTGTGTGTGTTTCTTTTTGCTGTGGCCTTGATGAAAAGGAAAGGAAAGAATTTGTGCAGTTGGTCCACCCCCTCACCCCCCAGGTTTTTAGAATTATGTAAGGATAATAGTATTTCCCCACCCATCCCCTGAGGAGCTTTTAAGACCAGCATCTGTGAGGTGCATTTCCTAGATAAATGCAAACTGCCCTTTGACTCTCTTCAAGATAAGAAAACATTGACCCTTTCAACCAAGTTATTTATGACATTCACATAATGTGAAACAGCGCTTAGACCTGATGGGAACGCCTAGAAGTGCAGATACTAAAGGCAGTTAAGATTCTCCTCTGTTACTATCCAAGAGGGACTGCCACACAAGTTGAACAATGCCCAAGGCTCATTAAGAAGTTTGATGAATTTAATATAATTCAAATTAAAGATGATCTCAGGGGAACACGTTTAGAAAAGAAAACCAGATGGAGAGCCAGTGTAGAACATCCATGGAGCAAGCGTGGGATGCCCCATAATCCTTGAGATTCTGGAAATGTAAGAACACGTGATTTATCTTCTTGGCAAATTAACATGCAAAATGTGTTGGTGGCATAAATATTAAGTTTCAGATTTCATAATGAAATTTTCCAGATTGTAAAGGAAAAACATAAAAAAAAAGCCTCACTGGATACTAGAAGAAGTCATCCCTTCTTCCTGGAAGACTTGCCCAAGTAAAGGAAAATAAAAGAAAACTGCAAACAGTCTACCAACCCGAGGTATCAAATTGGAAATGTCAGGATACGTGCCACCAAGAAAATAAATACAGAACTGAATGTCAACTTGCCCAGCACTGTCCTTTCCTTTTCTAAGAATGGAATAATAATGCCAAATCGTGCCCTGGTATGCTGGACTGGAGAGCAGCAGAGCTGAGATCCTTTCAACAAAGAGCATAGGAAAAATAAAACAAAGCAAAACAAAAAACTCAGTTTTCTATCTAAAAAAATATATGTATGTAAATTTAATATATAAAATGCTCTCTCTCTCTCTCTCTCTCTCTATATATATATATATATATATATATAAAGTTTAAATATCATCCCAGAAATAGTGAATCTGGAGTTGTCAATTTGGTTTTAGTCATGGTAGCATTATCATATGTGAAATTAACCCTGATTGGGCTTAAGCAGAGGGGAGACCCCGTGTCTCTCTCTACTCAGACAAGGACTACTAACTCAGAGGAAACGTCGCAAAGGTTTTTGGTTTACTGTGTTTTGTTTAGCGACATCTCACAAAAAATGTTCTTAAAATATGCCGCGGATCATTTGTATTACCAAGAATTACTAATAATTTTATTCTGAAAATGTTAGCAAACCTCAAACAGAGGACAAGCATTCCTAAATAAAGACAGCAAGTATTTTGAATGTGCAATGGGCTCTCTTCACCAGAAAATATAAAACAATAAAAATTAAATCAAATGCAACTGAAATTCTATTACCCAAATTGTATCATATAAAAAGAAGTCTATCATAGATCAAATCATACTCCGTGTCTAATTATGGAATGTGTTTTTCTTTATTATATAATATTCTATAGTTTTTCATGTCAAAATACCAGATTAAAATAATCCTTTTTAAATGGCTACTTAGTACATTATCTAGATATACCATAATTGAGCCATTAAATATAATATTTTAGTCCACTGTGATTATTTCCAATTTTTTTCTGTGCTTAAAAACACTAACAGGATAAATATATGGAATAAGTAGAACAACTGGTATGTACCCTAATTAAATCTCTGGGATTACAAGAAATAAAATAATTTAAGACCCAACAGTTTTAATTTCATAGTAAAGGATACATAATGTGTCAGAATTCCATTCTGTCCCAGATTTCTTTATCCTCATTTATTGGCATACACTGGTAAAGAAAATAAGGAGAATTTAGAGAGGAATTGGAACACAGGAAGCCTGGAGTCACCTATGACAATCTTACTGAAAACCTCAGGGAAGATGTGTGTCACATATTTTAAAAAGTAACTCAACCACAGCTCCTGTTAGCAAGCTAGAATGAGAAATGAGGGGTGAGCAGAGATTGCTGAAGGGAGGGATCAGATCTCCATCTTTAAAGGAAAGCAAAGGATGCATAACGATGGCAAGTTAAAAATCTAAAAACAAAGTTGTACTGAGTAAGTCAAGAGTATGCTCTATATTTAATTGACGGACTAGATATAAATAAGTCATCAGGGATCCTGGTGAAAGTTCTGGCTAGAATGTGCAAACTGTCATGCTAAACTGACTTGTGGCAGTAAAGACTAATGGTTTCCAGTACATAGTGTCCATTGGGAGGAAACTGGAAGCAAACTGGCGAACTTCAGACTGGTGATTCGTATCCTCATAATTGTCAGGATGGCAGCACCTGGAAAGAATGATAATATCATGGATTCCTAGAAAAATATAACTTTGGGAGAAATATGTAATGTGGCTTCTACAAGGGGAAAATAATGCCTTGCTAATGAATTGATGCTTTTGAACTGTGGTGTTGGAGAAGACTTGTGCTGTTCCATTTTCTCAAAATGTACCTCCTGATCCTTGACCACGAAGTAACTTGTCTTTGAAGACTTGGCTTAAGTGTCCACCTCAGTTAAACCTTCATGGGCCTCCCTACCAGGTAGAATTACTCGTTTTTATTCATATGAAAGCAGGTAGCCAGTTGCAAAGGTGGAGCATCTCAAGCGCTCAATGGGGTTTCCTTTCCTGTGTCTCATAGTGCCTGGCACTTGGCAGGTTTTCAGTAGAGACATTAAATAGATGGATCTCCCGGATTTCTCAGAGCTGATATTGACAAAAGAGAATTTCTTCTTTCAGAAAACTTTGAAAGTGTGTGTATGCTATAGATGGTCAAACAACAATTTAGGAAAAACACACTTGGTTTCCTTGTTATTATGGAAAATGTTTTGTCTTAAGTACGGAAGTGGCTTAATGACAGGAAGCAATGTGTAAGAATAAATGATCATTTCTCTACTTAGAAAAGTTAGTGTCAGGGTTCTCTGGGGGCTGAGGCTGGAACACAGTCTCAACCAACATGTTAAATATATTGCTGAGAAAAAAAGAGAGAATTCTTTAAGTTTTCTTTTCCTAATTGCCAAGGTCTTAAGTGTAGGTTAACTACAGTTAAGGTTAGGTTAACAGGCATAACATGCAGGAATATAATGAAAACAATTAAAATAAAGAATAACACTTAACTTTGATGTAGGAAAATAAGGGTAATAAAATTAAAGAAATATCCACTTATCCAATTTATTTTGAGTACCTATTATATACAAACTCTTATTTTAAGAGTTGTGAGAGTTACAAAAGTGAACAAGACTGAATCATTTTACTTACTGTGATACATGAATAAATATTTATCAAAGTGAACTGCACTAAGGTTTAAATTAATAAAGTTATATAAATGTTTAGAAGAGATAATTTTTCATTGGAAGAATTGGGAACTTAAAGAAAAACATTTTGAGCAGCTAAAAATGTCTTGATGGGATTTTTAAAGATAGGGATTAACAAGGGAGGTATTTTTAAATGAATAACAAATGAGGAAGAGTGATTAAATATGACAAATACAACTGAAGTGACTCAAAAGAGATAATTGACAACAGAAAGATAATTAGAATCTGATTTGAAGGCAGACAAGGGATGTGATGGTCTAGGTTGAGGGCAAAATGAATTTATAAACTACTACACTGTTAATTATAAATCACAACCTAAGAAAAAGTTCAAAGAGTCTGGAAAACATCGCAGAATGTTGCTGTGATGGCAGGAGCAACAACAAAACCATGTAATTATGCATTCTAAGTTTTATAGGATATAAAGAAGTTTATTGGCAATAAAGCACTCTATTAGAAATAAAGTATTCAGTGGGACTCACCAGCTATACTAAGCTATGATGTTATTCTATTTGAATAAATCTTACATTTTAAGCAGTGTATAGTTTGTACAGCCTTTCAAGAACATGGCCTCACATAAGATAAAGGAATTAGCGCAGTCATTCTCATTGTAAGGGTCCAAAGGCATAGATCTAAGTACCAATACCTTAAATGACTGTGTTCAAGCTTGTACAACTAGTGAGACACTAGTGGAACCTAGATGTTCTTTATGCAAATTCAGTATTTTTCACCTATGTCACTTAAATACTCAAGAAAGATATAAATGCCATGAACTAGAAGGGTCTAAAAGAAATCATTAAATGAATTAAGGGAATACAGAGAATCCTTTAGAAGGAGAAAGTTGAAAACTATGTGCATGAGAAATCTAGTATGGAAATGGAGGATTTTATTAATAATTTTATAAATGTTATAAATACAAATAAATGAAAATAGCGTGGGTTATGAAATTCATAGGTAGAACTGAAAGAAACTCTAAACCGGACATTACAAACACAGGGCAAGCTGACCACATCTGTCCTCTCCATATGCTTTGCGTGATCTTCACAGTGTATTTTAACACATTTTAAGTAGTCGTCCCAATTCTGAAATTGGGAGAATTTATAGAAAGATCCATATTCGCCACTTCTTTTGAAAATTAGAATGTCTGGAAAAAAGTGGGCTTTGGCCCAATACAGCACTCAGCCAGACTGAAAAAGAGGCTTCACCCTTTAAAAAGGAAATTTGTTCTCTGCTTCAATACACTATCCCCTAAAGTACAGCCCTAGGGTACACTGCTCTCTAGTGGATCACATCCAGTTGGCTTCACACTTTTATATTACTTGGTAAGTGTTTGAGTGTTGGCTACTTCTCCAGAATCTAAGCAGAAATGTTTGAGGTGCCATTTGACATAATGGCAGGCAAGTCAGTCATACCCTCCTTCAAATGAATTCTTTGGTTTGCTAACAGAGAATGAACACCGGAATGACATGTTAGAAGACACATTCTGTCCATAAAGGTGGACTTCCATTTAATGGCAGTGCTTCAAAGGGAAAAGTCTAAATGCTCCTGTTCTAAAAAACATGACTGGCTTTTTCTGAAGCCAACTTTAAAAAAAATTCTTTCTCAGATTCCATGAGATTCAGACTCACTTAGTCAATAAATATTTACTGAGTTCTCACTGTGTGCCAGGTACCATTTTAGTTGCTAAGGCAAAAGCAATAAATAAAATAGTCTACAGTTTCTGCTGTGGTGGACCTTACATGTAGTGACAGTAGACATGAAATAAACAATATAAGTAAATCCATATATAGTAGCATCCAGAAGGGGCATTGGGGATGTAAAGGGGACCACAGTTTTATTAAGGAAGATCATGGACAGTATCACTTTGAAAGTAACATTTGAATAACAGCATGAGGAAGAAAAGTAAAAATGAAGTATCTGAGGGAAGAGTATTTCAAGGAAATATATTCCCCACATTATTCCTTAAGCTGCCCTTTGTGCTTGTTAATTCAAGTTGTTTCCTGCTACTGGCAACTAAGAGACTTTACCATTTTGACCCATGAGTATGATATGTCTCATGACTCTAATGTTATTAATATTTTTAAGGTATATTTTAATGTGTCACGGGAAGAACATCATGGAATACTGGGGATTTAACAAGTTTAGTATCTAAAAATTTTTTAACTGCTTTTGCCAAGATTTCTTTTTCTTCTTTCTTTTAAAAAACAGTATCAAGGAACTGTGTACTCGGAAGCACACTATTGCTATCAGAAAAATATCGAATTGATTTGGGCTTTTTTTCTTAAAATGAGATAGGGAGAGACATTTTCACAATTATCCCCTGTTTTGGGGATTGTTCCAGGTCTCCTAGATTAATTACCTTAAAAAAAAAAAAGAAGAAGAAAATATTCTATTATTTATTTTGCATTTAGCATGGGCCAGATATTTTAATATATACTTTGCCTTATAAAAAAAAATCATTGCACAAATGACTAAATTGAGACTGTAGCTAAATAATTCAGGCAAGTTTACACAGTTAAGGGAAAAGCAAGCCAGGATTCCACCTCACCTGACATTAAAGTTGGGTTTTTGTATTAAGGAAAAATCAGAAGGTTCTTCTGGCCTTAATGTGGCCATAATCTTTTAACCACGATGGCACTTACTTAAGGTGGTTCTTTAATAATTTAATGCCAAGAAAGAAATTCACACCACTTTTTTGGCAGCATTGTGTGAAGTTGATGGAAATATATGGAGGGGAAGAGTCAGAAATAAATTTCCAGTGAAAAGATACCTATTACTGACCCATGTCTTCCTGTATATTTATCTATGTACCATTAGGCATTACTCCTATCTTTCAGGAGCTTTCTGGGGGAGGAGGGGTGGAAAAACCTGAAAGAATAGCTCTTATGTGTAGAAAACTAGAATAAAAAAGAGCAAGAGAGAGAGAGAGAAAAGGGGGGCAAGTTCCCAATGGGTTCCATTGTGCTCACAGCAACCAAACACTGCTCTCTGCTTAAAAAAAAAAAAAAAGAAAAGAAAAAAATGTCAGCCCACGGAGCTGGGAAGACCATACAGCACTCTCACGTAACCGTTCTGATGAGGTGTCACCTATTTCCATCCAAAAGCTGTTGTAATATGATAACACCTTTGGGATAAGGCACTTTTCTGTCTATGAAATTATTGAATGCAGGCCTTATTCACCTTTCCACATTAGACTTGGATGCTCAAAATTTGACTTTAGGCCGCGCAGAAACGAGAGGAGGCATCCAGTGTACAAAAGTTGCCCATCTGGAAAACTCCTTAATGGGAAAGAGTTGGAGGAGATGATCCAGTGAAGTCCTCCACATCTTTAATTTCCATGATTCTGCTAGGAAGCATTTTGGAACTTTCCTAACCCAAGGCAGATTCCACTGATTTCTAAAGAGGGGAGGCGCGGGTGAGGGGTGATTGGCGTTGAAACATGGAAAGGAAGTGTCCTTGATTGCTACAGAAAGATGGAAAGCCCAGGACAAGTGGAAGGGGGTAACCGATCTCGCACCACCTTATCTTGCCGAAATACCAGAGGAGAGGAATGGAAGAACCTGGCTGCCAATTTGCTGAATCTTCTGGCAGTGGAATGGTCACTGAAACTATCCTCCCAGTAATTATCTGTTAGGAAACAGACTCACTTTCCTCTTTAGGGCTCAAGGCCTGCTTTGACATAAAGTAAGCAATTAAGCAAATCGTTTTGGGTTCTGTCACTTCTTTAACTTCAGTTAACTTCTTTAACTTCAGTTTCTAATCTGTTTTTTGTTAACTGTCCTTGTCTTTAAGAGAAATAACAACTGGCTGTAGAAAATCTCAGTGAAGGGAAACCAAAGGATTTGCAGGACTGGGTGACTAATGCATCCTGCCTAATTAAAGGAGATATAGATGGTATCATTTCGAAGATGCTGCTTAACGTTAAATGAAAAATTTGCACTTTCAAGGATAGTTGGATTTAGGAATATAAAACATAAAACTTTGCTATCTCATCTTCACAGTTCCTAATGTTTTCGAATCTTATTGAAACTATGAAAGAGCAAGCATTTCATTTCTGTTTCCCCCAGCACCCTGTGCCACTCAGATTTAGAAATCAGAGCCGCTTTGTCTTCTATGTTTAGTTAACTGGAGCTATCATAAGTAAGGCAACCTTCTGTTTGAAGCTAATCATATTTTCTATTCATTTTTATCTTCAGGATACTTAGTCCTTCCTACCTGAGATATGCCAAAAGTCTGAGTGCTCACTATTTTTCAGCGGTTTTTTTTTTTTTTTTTTTTTTTTTTTTGCCTTTGTGTGTGCTTCTCAGGTGGTTCAGTGGGTAAAGAGTCTGCCTGCCAAGCAGGAGATGCAGGTTCCATCTCCGGGTAGGGAAAATCCCCTGGAGAAGGATTCCCACTCCAATATTCTTGCCTGGGAAATCCCATGGACAGAGGAACCCAGTGGGGCTGCAGCCCATGGGATCGCAGAGAGTCAGACATGACTGAGCGACTAAACAGCATGACCTTTCACACAGATATCCTAGACACTGCCCCTGCCTTCTAGGAATGTATTTCTGATTCTTCCATTCTGTGTAACCCTGTTACAGTGAAAAAAAAAAATCACTCAAATTAAGTGTTTCAATTTTTTAAAAAATGTCAGTGATAAAAATGTTTTCGACAAAAGATGAAGTGAAATAGTTCCTGAAATAGGAGTTTTAACTGAAAGGGACACTGGCTTTTATGTAGTCTGATTTTCTTAAAGGAGTGTAACTTTTTTTGTCTTTTTCTTTTTTTAAAAAAATTCTTGAGAACATTTACCAAAGGGAAGAAAGTTTTAATCTCTTGATCTCTATTCCAGAGCTTAAAAGAATATTTATGCATTATTTATTTATTTTTTTTACTTTGTCTTCCTTCCCACTATTTATTTGACATATATATTTTTTGCTTAGGGAGTAAATGTTTGGCTATAAGATTTAATAACTAAGTAGAAGTGGACGGTTTTCTATTAAAATAAGCCTTTAATTTCTTTTTTTTTTTTTTGTAAAAAATGGCATAGTTAAAAATAGCTAGAACACACATAACTATGGGCCTTAAAAGAATATTTTAAAAATGATTTTAGAGTATAGGAAGACTAAGGAAAACTGCAATTTAACAGTCAGCGATGTTCATGAATTAGTGTTCTAGCATCAACTCTATTTTTGCCCTCATGTATTATCTTTCATGACTGCATTACTTACAGAAAGGGGCAGCTGTTACTAATTTTGGAAATATTAATGTACCACCCCTTGAATTCTCTTACTCTGTGTGCTAGAAGCCATTACCTTTAAGCCATACCCATATGCTGTGAAGAGTCCTCAATGGCCTTTGCTTATTATAGAACAACTTTTGATTGTCGCCTATGGAAGCAGAGAACTGCTTTTGTCTCCTGGGTTCTCAGCTTGTATGTTCAGCTCTGGATCCCCAACATTTAGCATGCCAGAAGGCTCAATAAATATTTGCTAAAAATTGAATAAATGAAGTTTGTGTATGCGGTAGCAGTGCTTTTTTTTTTTTTTTCCCTTTCCTGTCACAGAGCCACCAGCTGCTTGTAGAACAGTTAAGGGTGAATTGTATTAATATAAATAAACACGGTCTGCCCCTAATTATATGTGTGACCTTGTGCAGGGGACTTCCCTCTCCAGACCCTGGTTTCCTCCTCTATAAAGTAAGGGAATTAAATCAGGTAATCGCCAAAGTCCCTTCCTGTTATTCCATACAGTGATTAGTGTGTGATGACATAGCACACGTTACAGTATTATTTACAATGGTGGGGGCTGCAAACTTGGCCACTCACTCCTCCTCAAAGAGGACATGAGTCAAGTTTTACAGGCAAGTGGAGAAAAATTCAAAAGTAAGGGTTTTCTCTCATTTATAGCCTCATAGGCTTTTATTTTCAGGTTTCCAGAGGTTAAGAGGATAGGAGTAAAATTAAGAACATTCGAAAATATTTTTTTAATGCTGAAAAATCTTTTATTTAGAGCAACTAACTGGATAATGGTTGTTTTTATTCAAAGGAAGGACAGTGCTTTTCATATTCATAAAATATCAGTGACTCCAGACCCATTTAGTTCCTACACATCTGTTAAGTACAGAAAAAAGAAACCTAATGATCTAACAGAAAAATACACTCTTTAAGGCTAACATTTGGTTCACAGACCTATCATTCTGTTTGCCAAAATAAAGTTACTGAAGCTTTCACAGTAATTGTTGCGACTGAGCAGAGCAAAGGGACTTATGTACATTCATGCTGGTATGTATACACATGTATTTGCGCCTCCCAAGGCCCTATTCGAACCTGCTATTTATTTCCTGAATGGAGCCTAAATTAGGTAGTGATATTCTGTGATGCTGCTGAGAAATGTTTGTGCCATGTGTTCTTGTTTAGGAGAGAGACAATGAGCAGACAGCAACACCACAGCATTCAATTACGCTGCCCCAATTTAATTTTTAGCACAGTTCTTGCTGAAAGGTCTTTCAGGAAAACAAGAACACTCAGGAAGCAACCCTCAGTCTCTGTGGACGAATGTGTTTATTGAGAGCCTACTTGGTGAGTAGTGCACAGACTCCTGGACTTAGAGTCCCTGGTTCCAGCTTCATTTGCTTCTAGTACTACTGAATAAAATCTTCTCAGTTTCTTCATCCATAACTTGGGGCTAATACAGAATCGTTGTGGGAATCAAATGGGGTAACATGTGAGTGTGCAAAGAAACAGTGGGGAAGGGCAGGGGAGGTCACGTTAAGTCCATGCTAAAAAAGTTACCTTATTCTGTATTAGTTTTCATTTCTCACCAATTTCATAATCCCATTTGCTAGCTGTCACTAGGCAAATATGAAAATTACCTTGTCAAAAAATTATACTAGCTCACAATGTTCCTTCACCCATATTATAGCATAATCATAATTATAAATTTATCACCACCAACCAGGGCACCTGCCCCTACGCCCACCTTCAGGTAATATTTTTATAATGGACATCCCATGTGCAGAAGAAACTGTATGTTCAAGTACATGAAACACAATATTTACATGAAATAAGCTGGATAAACTAAAATATACACACAATTTAACTTGTTTTATAATAGCCTAAATAATGCAAGTGTTAAATCAAGTATGAATATGTGCCTGCATGCGTTACTTCAGTTGTATCCAACTCTTTGCAACCCCATGAACTGTAGCCCACCAGCCTCCTCCATCTGTGGGATTGCCCAGGCAGTAATGTTGGAGTGGATTGCCATGCCAGGGACCAAACCCACATCTCTTACCTCTCCTGCATTGGCAGGCAGGTTCTTTACCTTTAGTGCCACCTGGGAAGCCTTAAAACAAAGATGAGTGTCATTTTTTGGAAAAATCAGATTACAGCCTTACAGATTACAATCAGATTACATCAGATTACATATCAGATTTCAACACCTCTCCTTCTGACTTAAGAAAGGCATTATAATGTATGCATTGTGGGGGGAGCTTGTCATTTGCTCCCAACCCAGCTCCACACTGCCACTTCTGGATGGTGCTGCCTGGCCGGGATAAAACCACTCTGGGACAGCAAGATTGATCTAAGCCAGAAAGAAGGGAAATAAATGCCCATATTCCAAACATCTCCCTTTCATCTTTATGATCCCGCCAATATAGGATTAGCTTTCCTGCAAAGCTCTTGGTAGAACTAGCCATTAGAAAATGAAAACTGAGTATTGGTTACTTATTGAAAGCTCTGAACGACTGCTTTCATTAATAACCAATTGAAGCTTCAAAACTACGCATCTGCACTTCCCAGTGAAGAGCCATATCTCCCCCCCTCGCTCCCCACCACAAATTACTTGCTGTTACCTTGTTTATGGCCATGCTGCACAGCCTGTGAGGTCTTAGTTTCCCAATCAGGGACTGAACACCCCAACCAAGGATTGAACTGTGGGGTCCCGGCAATGAGAGCTGGAAGGCCTAACCACTAGACCATCGGGGATTTCCTTGCTGTTACCCTTTACCAAACATGTGTGATCAGAAGCCAACAGTGAGTCCTGCTACTTCGGTTCTCAACCTCCTCTGCTCTGTGCTGCCTTGTATGAAAGCATCTTCTATTAATATATCTGCTGAACTTCCACAGAGACGAAAGCTTTACCACACAAGCCATAAAGACGTTCATAGTTCTCTTAGAGAAACTATCTAAGCACACACGAATATGTAAAGAACCACTAAAGTGGGACAGATGGAAAGTGTGTCTTCTCTAAATGTCCCCAGCCTGGTTAAGATAGGCTGGGGAGTGGATAAATGTGTTCACTCTAAAACTAAAGCCCCAAATTGGAAGGTTTTCCTCTCACATGCATGACCACAGGAACTTTAGTTGACCTTTAAATTTTTTTTACCTGGTTATTTCTTGGGGCTTCTGGGGACTGCCTGATTTTGGGTGTAAAATTGTAACAGCTAAGGTTGTTTCTCTTCAGTTTTCTATTTGAAATTCAAGGCCCCTACAGCCACCTAAGAAAGTCTGCTGGCCCTGACACCAGGGGGTTCCTGAAAAACCTAGGCAGTACACCACACAGACTTTGCTGACTTCTAAATATGTAACAACGTGTGTGTGTGTGTGTGTGTGTGTGTGTATTAGTTGCTAAGTTGTGTCCAACTCTTTATGATCCTGTGGACTGTAGCCTGCCAAGCTCCTCTGTCCGTGGAATTCTCCAGGCAAGAACAATGGAGTGGGTGGCCATTCCCTTCTCCATGGGATCTTCCCGACCCAGGCACTGGACCCAGGTCTCCTGAACTGCAGGCGGATCCTGTACGATCTGAGCTACTAGGGCGATCCAAAACAACATGTCCCACAACTCAAAGCATGCTTCAGGATCTGAATCACTGATGAGGCTTCTATCTACATTATCTCCACATCCTTAATGGTGCCTTTAATTAAATTCTTTGATCCATGAGTTTATATAATTATATAATTAGTCACAAAAGAAAAAATTCAGAGTGAGAGAATTTTACTGACCTCATTAAACAGCTTAGAGCAAAAACCATGAAAGATCTTTTTAAACCATAAATGAGTAAATTTGACGACTACCATTTGTAAACACTTGTAAAAGAATGCAATATTCAAATTTTGTCAATTAATTTGTAGTGCTATATTTTAGACATTCTAATTCAATGTTAGAAATTCAGATTATATAAATTTTTTTAAAAGTCTGTCAATATGCATAACTTTAAATTTCAGAATTTTTATTTTATAAAAATTCATATTTCAATATGTCCATGTTTGTCATAATTGTATTCCCTCCTATTTACTCAGGGCTAGTATAGCAAATGTCATGAATAATATTTGCTAAATGAATTTTAAAAATACATATTTTAATGGGTGGATGAATAGATAAAGAATCATCTGGACCATGGAAGCTTCATTGCTCAGAGGCTAAAATTCCAAATTAACTGCTGCTGTCTTCTTATGCCTGTGCTTTAATCAATAATTTAAAATTTTTTGCTAATAATTCATGTTACGGTGGTACTGTTTCTTTAAGGAACTGGATATTCTTATAATTCTTGGTTTTCTTAAGACTCCTTGGCAATATTTTCCTCTGAATACCTAAGCTCTGGCTCTATAAAACTCTCTGAGAATAAATCAGTTATTTTAGTTTGAAAGATGCCAGATTCACTTAAATAATTAATGAAGGTCCACAGAGCTTCATCTTCTCCCTCATAATAGAAAAGTAGAGTTAATTATTAAAACTATAATACAAAATAAAAAGTCCTCAAAAATAAACTCAGCGATATTAAAATGTGTGTGTGTGTGTGTGTGTGTGTGTGCACGCACATGCTCTCAGTTGTATCCGAGTCTGCAACCCCATGCACTGTAGCCTACCAGGCTCCTCTGTCCGTGTAATTTTTCAGGCAAGTATACTGCAGTGAGTTGCCATTTCCCACTCCAGGGGATCTTCCTGACCCAGGAATCAAACCCTCATCTCCTCTGTCTCCTGTACTGGCAGGTGGATTCTTTGCCACTGTGTCACCTGGGAAGCCCCTATATTAATCACAACATAAAAAAACATGAGAGAGGTAATGCTGAGTAGAACCCAAAAAGGGGCTTCTACATATGCACCAATGTCATTTCCCCTAATCATGTTGTTTTCCAAAACTTTTTACTGTGGTGAAATACAGAAAATTTTAAATTTACTACCTTAGCCATTTTTAAGTGCAAAGTGCATGGATACTAAGTTGTGCAACCATCACCAACATCCATCTTCAAAACTCATTTCATCTTGTAAAACTGAAACTCTGCACCCATTAAATAGTAACTCCCACATTCCACATCTCCCACACATCCCCTGACAGCTACCATTCTACTTTCTGTAAGTGGAATCACACATTATTTGTCTTTTGGTGGTTGCTTTATTTCACTTTGCATAATGTCCTTAAGTTTCTTCCATGTTGTACCACATGTCAGAACTTCCTTCCTGTTTGAGGCTGAATAATATTCCATTATATGTAAATGGCACACTTTGCTTATCCGTTTGTCTGTTGATGGACACTTGGGATGATTATATGTTTTAGCTATTATGAATAATGCTGCTATGAACATGGATGTACAAATATCTCTTTGAGAGTGCTTTCAACTTTCTGTGCATATACCCAGAATTAGAATTGCTACATCATATGGTAATGTTCTTTTTAATTTTTTGAGGAAACATCATACTGTTTTCCATAGCAGCTGTGACATTTTACATTCTGAACAATAGTATACAGAGATTCCAACTTCCCCACATCCTCAGCAACACTTGTTATGTTGTCTTTTGTTTTAATAGTAGCCTTTTTAATGCATGTGGCACAGTATCTCACTACAGCTTTGATTTGTACTTCTTTAATTAGTGATGTTGAGCTCTGATTATATTTTTAAATTATATAGATAAAAAGCTTTTTTCGTTAACCTTATCAATTCTAAGGAATAGAGCTAAATAAAATGAAAATTCCAAAATTGTCAGTGCAAAGAGTCGGACACAACTGAGCAACTTTCACTTTAAACCCAATAAATGTATCTTTCAAAGATGAGTATAAATTTGAAGGAAATAGCTTAATGAAATGCAAGTCAGTTTACAGCTTTTCAACATGGCAATTAAATTCTTTATTGAGTTTGTTTCTTTCACTCATTCAGCAAATACGAACTGAGGGTCTTATTTGTGTTTCACTGTGCTAGTTGCTGGGAACGTATAAATCAAACCCCAGGGTTCTCTGTCTCTGGGAACCTATTGCCAGTTTATGGGGCATTATCTTTCTTTAGCCAAGGATAGGTCAAGAGAAGTGCCATGTAGCCCTTCTGAGCAGTCAGAGAGAAGCGGTTCAAGTTGTATTTACTAGAGGAATGACTAGAAAATGTTGTGTAAGTTGAGTTTCCTCATCAGAAAAGTAGGGATAATTATTCTGACTCAAGGGTTTTGTGTATTAACCACAGGGGCAATGTAAAATGCTTAAGCAGGTGTAGACATCTCCATAACAACTTTCACAGCCTTTTATTGGCACCTATATAGCTAAGGTTCAAGAACATCTTGCTGTAGCCCAGAAAAATGCGGGCTCTCATTAATTTAGAGATCTTCAGAGTAATATTTCTCTTGAATAGCCATTGAAAACAGGCAATACATGGAAGAAAACTCTGCTGTCTTTACTAATGAGTCATATAAAATAAAAAGTACTTGGAAAATGTAGACCCGACAAAGGTAAAACTGTTCGGTGAGACTAGTACTTTGGAACTGTATAACAGTCAACATATTTATACTTTCCCTGAAGAGGCAAAATGGATCCCAGGACCTCCTATCCAGACTGTAATATTATTCAACATATTAATTCATTTAAAAAAGGAACATCTACCTTAATGGAGAAAACGTGCTGGTCGCAAGAATTTGGACCATGCTTATCCTGGACAGTATGTTCTCATTGACAATTCATCAGCTAGTTGGATTCCTAGGTGGTTTACCGACAGGTAAGAAACACTGGTTGTATGAATCAGAGGGCAGCCTCCTTTTTACAGTAATTATTTGTCATAAAATGGTAATCATTTGATTTTTTTCTGGTATGCTACAGCAGTTTCACACTCCTGATGATGGAACTGGCTTTTTCCTTTGTAATATTAAAAAGAAAAAAAAAGTTCTGAGACATTTAAACTCCAGGCTTAATGCTGGATACTGACATTAGGATGACTGGACACAAGAAAGGGATTAAAACAGTCTTAGAAGTGCCTTTCCCACCCCCATCCCCCCAACAAGGGCATTCTAACCCTATAAGCACTAACTCTATGCACTTGGGAGCAATCCACTTATTTTCTAAAACTTAAACATTTCTACAGATCTGATTCTGCAGTTTTTAATAAGCTTTGTTACAGTATTTTGTCTAGATGTATTTTTTCTCCAAATACTGATTTGGAAATTTTTTTCTCATCTAAACAATGGCTAAGTCTAGGGGAAAAAAAAGATTTAAATTATTTAATTTTAATTTTATTTTAATAAATTTAAATTATTTAAATTTGAATTTTTGTGTTTTCAAATTTTGATGCAATATCTTTATAAATTAGCCTACACTACAATAAGACTGAATGTAGCATCAAAAATAAAAAGACCAGATGGGCATATTTACTGATGCTTTCTTTAAGGTATAAAAAATGCGAAAAAAGTGAGGTAGAAAAGCTATGTTGAAATGTATCTACTATTTTTTTTAGTAAAACTGTAGTAGATATTCATTATGATTTATTTTCGCTTGAAGCATATTTTGTCTTTAAGTATTTTGGTGTATAAAACTAGGGTACTTTCATATGTGTACATTTTGTTCCTCAATAATACTATGGCAACATTGCTCATCCTAATATCTATCTCTGGATTGGAATGCTTCTTCTTGAAGTATTTGGTTTTTTTAAGTGTCATATTCCACAGTAGAATTTTCTACCTTCTCTAGACTGCTGCCAGGAATCTAAATATAATAGTAAAACTTTATTGACAAGTGGAAAACAGGAAAATTCGAAAATTGGAATCCTTGTGCCTTAGTTCTGAGAAAATATTTTTGTACCTATGTGCTTTGGGGACTTGACATTAGTCATTTGGCTGACCCCAGGAAAGGATGTGAATGGAATCTTCTTAAATAAGATCGTTTTCACTGTTAAATTGTAATGTATTCTTTGTGAAAAAAACTGATTATTAAAAATATCCACCTATTCGGATTATTTTTGCCTCTGTAAGGAAGCACATATATTTTTTACTTTATCAATTCCTGTGCCTATTTGTTAACATTTCCTTAAACGCATTTTCTCCAGATGTTGAAAGTTAAAAAGCCCTTGTTATTTTTTCCATTGTCACTCTTTACTACTTTCCATAGGCAGCATTTTGTGCATGCCAAGGACTGGAGGAAATAACAGACGTGTGAGCCCCAAATTATAGGCACAAAAATAACTTTCATAAAATAGGTTTTAAATGACACCACTTTCCAAAAAGTTAGCTCTAATTGACTCAAGCCTAGAAAGCAGTAACTTTAGGGAACATCAGACACACGTCCACTAAACCCAGAGAGAGTTCCACAGTGTGACATTAGCTGAATGATGACATTGCCAGCTTGCTGCCAGCACATTCCAGGAGGCAGGCTGGGTATTTTGATACCAGTCTCCTCAACAGTACTGGTCTGACATTGCTGAGATGCTATTTTATTTATACGAGCAACTCCTAATAAAGCCAGCTCCATTGTTCGCCAGCAACAGGTAAAAGAAAAGAGGCAGAGAGAAGTTGAGAAATAAGGGGGAAACTCCTTTAGGCTTTTCTTTGCATGCAGACAGAATCCTCACCCTGGCTTACTGACTGGAGCAGCCCGGGTTCCTGCTGTTCACAGAATGTTACAGATGGCTGCCTGGGCAGGAAGCCCTCCCCCTTCCGTAACGGGGCTCCGGGGAATGCTGGAGGCCAGCAACCAGCCCTCTCCTTCCCTTCCAAACATCTTCTCTAAACCCCTACTGAGTAAAAAAAAGAGAGAGATGAGAGAAAGAGCAAGAGAGGAGAGAGTAAAGGGGGAAAAAAGAGAACAAACCCAAAACGAATGCATTTCGCTGGAAACCTTTCTGTCGGTTTTTTAGTGGAATCTTGAATTATTAACCTCTTCACTTCCGATTGGAATAGCAATTTATAACTTTGCAGGCATCTCTTTAATGTCCTGAATCAGTTCCACCAGCTGACTGAAGTACTATACCATTTGGGTTGAATTATAAAGGCACTTTTGATTTATGCAATTTCAAGTAAGCAAAATAAGTGAGTTTGAATTCTGAAATAATTAAAAGTATTTTAGTACTTCAAATATTGTACTAATATTGTTCACTGGTTCAAAAGCACATTTTGAAAGTTTTGCTTTTCCTATCTTTGGGGGAAGTTTTTTTTTTTTTAAGTCCAAATTTTAAAAGTACCATGACTCTTTTTGGACCTATTGAACAAGGAATTAATTTCATAATCATAGTCTTTCATATATATATGATTTTAAGATAATATTATTATCATAATCTTCCCTTTGTATGTATTTTAAGATACACAACATTTGCTTGCTTAGGCAAGATACTTCTTAAATATAACTTATATTTCGGACTTTGCAAAATTAGGAAATTCACCTAATGTATATCTCTGCCCAAAGAAGAAGCATAAACCAAATAATTTGTGCTAAAACATAAAAGGCAGTATTATTTCTAACCACATAATCACCATCATAGTAGAAACAAAATATGTCACAGGAAGAATATACCTACTTTGAAACAAATATAATACACTTATTTGATTCAAAAATAGCATTTAGGAAAGGAAGAGTAATTTTCCTCTCCCCTTCCAGGTTCTCAGCTGAGGCATATCTTGTGAGAACATCAAAATAACAGGAGAAAAACAAAAATATACCAGCATGTATTCTTCCTGTACACACTAGAAAGTGTCAAGACTCAACCTGGTAACTCCCCCAAAAGACCCATCTGCAGCTAAAGACAAAATAAGATGTTGGGAGGTAGGGAGCCAGTTGTGGAAGACTATCAAGCAAAGCACAGTAAGTAAGGAGAAGGTTATTATACAGATTTGGGTCCTTGCCCTCTCCTTTGATAAGAGCTTCTAGAGATATAGTCATCTTCCTCTTCCTGGTAATTGAGGCTTCCCCACTTTGCAGGTGCATTCTTTACCAGCTGAGCCATGAGGGAAGCCAAAGTGGAAGGACACACCCTTACAAATGAAGGTTTCCCTCATAAATGTAAAGATCTCTTACAAAAGTAGTAACTTCTATTCATTTTTCAGGGTTTTTTCTAGGTCTGCTGTTTCTTTAAAAAGATCAGCCTAAAATAATCCTTATTCCAGAGAGACATATTTTCGGGTAGCAAATTTACTTCCTTTCAAAAATTACAGAGTAACTAAATTCTATTATATCAGCAATAAAATGGTTAGGCATTTCATCATATCAAGAATAAACTATTCTAACCAACTATAGTTATACTCCATAAAAACACAGAAAGAGCTTAAAGAAAAGTAACTATGGAAAATTAATTAAAGAATGCAACAGAAGAGTTATAAAAACAAGAACTGCAACTTCATAGGAAGTATATCCAGATATTCTGTGACTGGACTACATCTAGTCATTGATTATTAATAATTCCCCAGATAGCTGAGTGCCTTCTGAGTTTCAAGTGCCATGCTGAATATTAGGGATTCAGGAAGGACTGATGCTAAAGCTGAAACTCCAGTACTTTGGCCACCTCATGCGAAGAGCTGATTCATTGGAAAAGACTCATGCTGGGAGGGACTGGCGGCAGNTCTGCTTATTTAACTTATATGCAGAGTACATCATGAGAAATGCTGGGCTGAAAGAAGCACAAGCTGGAAATAAGATTGCCGGGAGAAATATCGATAACCTCATATATGTAGATGACACCACCCTTATAGTAATCATTTAGGAAATGCAAATCAAAGCTACAGCGAGGTACCACCTAACACCTAACACTTCATTAAGTCTACAAATAACAAATGCTGGAGAAGGTATGGAAGAATGGGAACTCTCCTACACTGTTGGTGGGAATGTAGGTTGGTGCAGACACCAGGGAAAATAGTATGGAGATTCCTCAGAAAACTAAAAATAGAATTATTATAAGATCCAGCAATCTCTCTCCTGGGCATTTACCCAGACGAAACTAGTTCAAAAAGATTTGCACATCTTTATGTTCATGGCACACTATTCATAATAGCCAAGACTTGGAAACAAATGTCCATCAACTGATGAATGGATAAAGATGGAGTATTGTTATTATTTAGTTGCTAAGTCATTTCCAACTCTTTTGCAACCCCATGGACTGCAACCCACCAGGTTCCTCTGTCCATGGGATTTCCCAGGGAAGAATACTGGAGTAGGTTGCCACTTCCTTCTCCAGGGTATCTTCCCAAACCAGGGATGGAACTTTCCTCTCCTGTATTGGCAAGTAGATTCTTTATCACTGAGTCCCTGGGAAGCCCAATGATGTGGTGTATATATATATATATATATATATATATATATATATAGTGGAACATTATTTGGCCATTAAAAAGAACAAAATAATGCCATTTGCAGCAACATGGATGAACCTAGAGATTATCAAACTTAAGTGAAGTCAGAAAGAGAAAGACAAATACTATATGATATCACTTATGTGTGGAATCTACATATGACACAAATAAATCCATCTATGAAAATGAAACAGACACACTGACATAGACAGCAGACCGGTGGCTGCCTTAAAAGAGGGTTGTTGGAAGAAGGGTGGAGTGGGAGGTTAGGGGTAGCAGATGTAAGCTTTTGTATATGGCATGGATAAACAACAAGGTCCTACTGCATAGCACAGAGGATTATTTCCAATGTTTTAAGATAAACCGCAATGGAAAAAGAATATTAAAAATTGAATGTATGTATATGTAACTCAATCACTGGGAGGTCACTTAATCACTTATTATTTTGGATGGAGGAAGGTTCATTTTAGGCAACCCACTCCAATGTTCTTGCCTGGAGAATCCCAGGGGAGCCTGGTGGGCTGCCGTCGCACGGAGTTTGACATGACCGAAGTGACTTAGCAGCAGCAGCAGTAATTAACACAACACTGTAAATCAACGATATTTCAATAAAAAATACTAAGCCGAAAAGAAAATCAAATTTTAGATCCTGAGATACTAATTCAGATTATTCTCATTCATTCTGCTATTGGTTTTCCTATTAATGGAATAAATTTGCACATTCCAAAAAAGCGTGATGAGGACTCTGGACAAGCACTTGAAGCAATGCTATAAACAGAATTTTAACATCAGAAATAATGATTAAATTAACTTTAAGATAGCTAATAATCCTGATCTTTTTATGAGTCCTGTAAACACTCAGTATTAATTCTTGTAAAAAATTATATGCAAGAAAGGGAAAAAGCGTAACAGAGCATTAAGTTGTCTGCTTCTTTCCCTTATATTTCTCTTTTTTATTGCTTTGGCCACAGTACATAGTATGTGGGGTCTTAGTTCCCTAACCAGGGATTGAACCTGAGCCCCCACGTTGGAAGGGCAGAGCCCTAACCAGTGGATAGCCCTGGAAGTCCCTCTTTGTCTTTCTTAACACATGATGGAGGACTAACATTATAAACCCTTCTTCAGTGGCCTGTGGTTGCACAAGATTGAATGAAATAATCTTACTTTTCAATCAATGCACATTTGGGGGGCGATGTTTATATGTATTTTGCAAAATACATATTGTGTTTTAGGGTGCAGAGACATTTAGTTTACATACGTAGTTACATAGTACTACGTTATGCGTCACACTCTCTTCTGTCCTTTGCACTGATCACTACTACATCTGCTGTGGGTCTCCCCGTGTGTCTCGGTGGTAAAGAATCTGCCTGCCAGCACAGCAGATGCAAGGGTCGAGATCCCTGGGTCGAGAAGATCCTCTGGAGGAGAAAAAGGCAACCCAGTCCAGTATTCTTGCCTGGAAAACTTCCATGGACAGAGAAAGAAGTCTGGGGGGCTACAGTCCATGGGGTTGCAGAGTCAGACACGACTGTGTGACTGAGTGTGAGAGCACACACATCTTTAAGGTCAGTTTACATTGCATCACGTTATCTGATCCATAGTATCTATAATCTCCCATTGTGCATCCTCCACATTTTAGCTAGCCTTTCTCCTGGATGGAGTCCCAGTTTGCCTTCAAATCATTACCGCTAAAAAAGATGCTACATTGGGTATCTTCTTACATATCCCTGAAGGAACCTCACATATCTATTTCAAGTCAGATCCTTCCAGTTTACACTTCATAACAAACTTTAGCAAAGGGGAGATCTATTAGGGTTTCAAAATGTTTTTCATGAATTTGGCAACCTCAGTAACACTAAAAACATAGGAGGTAAATGGAAGCAAAATTTAATATGCACATTGCCATTTAACATACCCCTTCAATATGAGAGGTCACTTAATCACTTATTATTTTGGATGGAGGAAGGTTCATTTTAGGCAATGCTCCATCTCCTGTGATTCCTTAAGCAATGGTCACCACGTTTATTGAGCTAAAGAACTCTTTCCTTTCCAGAAATCTCATTCCGACCAAGTAATTATAAGTGAGTAGGAGTAAAGCTGCTCTAATGCGAAGAGGAAGCATCTGTTTGAACCCACAATCATTCCTTCTCTGTCCCCCACCAATACTTCTTTTTCTTATTTTACTTTACAATACTGTATTGGTTTTGCCATACATCAAAATGTATCTGCCACGGGTGTACACGTGTTCCCAACCCTGAACCCCCCTCCCACCTCCCTCCCCATATCATCTCCCTGGGTCATCCCAGTGCACCAGCCCCAAGCATCCTGTATCCTGCATAGAACCTAGACTGGCGATTCATCTCTTATATGATATTATACATATTTCCCTGCCAATACTTCTGAGGAAGTGTTTGCGCTCTGGAAGAACTAGTTTGGAAAGCACTAATTCTAAAAAGTAAAGACCTAAAAGAGCTTCCCTGGTGGCTCAGATGGTAAATGCCTGTAATGCAGGAGACACAGGTTTGATTCCTGGGTCAAGAAGATCTCCTGAAGGACGAAATGGCAACTCACTCCAGTATTCTTGCCTGGATAATTCCATGAACAGAGGAGCCTGGCAGGCTACAGTCCATAGGGTCACAAAGAATCATATATGACTGAGCAACTAACACTTTCACTTTCAAAGACCTAAGAGGAGAAAGAAACACAATCCTTTGTACCTGTTTGCACTAATTAAAAGCAGAATGAATCTCAATGAGTTTGAGAGTAAATGAAGCTGAAAGGGTATCTCTGCCCTTGAGCCTAATGCAAACTCAAGAAGGTCCTATTTTAAGTTTAATTGCACTAATTTTTTTTTTCAGTGTACTACTATCTCGCCGACCCTCAACAGGGTCATGCACAAACTGAATGTAGGAGAGGCCAGACTTGACTTTGTCGAACAGCAGGTAGCAAACCCCTGACAGAGGATGGCTTTCAAAGCTGTTAAATACAGTGAATATTTTCTCACTTTATCCTCATTACCACAAAGGTAGGTGTGATCCACTCCATTTTACTAATAAGGAAACTAAAGTTTGAAAGGAGGGGAATACTTTGTGGTCATATTTATTAATAGTAATATCAATGTGGTAATGTTGAATATTTCACTATGCAGAATAGCCCTTGTTGTACTCGTACTCTCATTCATAGGCAAAATATGAAATGTTTTTCCAATTTGGGGAACCTTCAAAAGTAGGTTTTACTGATGGAATTCGTATAAACAAATATGTCAGGAATCACAAAGAAAAACAGTATTTTATTGGCTTATTCAAAAAACACAATACTTATTTTCAAAGGGAAATAACAGATAAACGTTGTTTATATAAGGGCAATTCAGAATGACTTGGCAGCACTCATGTTTGTTGATAAAGCTGAAATGAACTTTCACTTAGATATACTTTGAAGCCCAGTTCCTGGCCTGGTTCCAAGGGCGGAGTGAGGGAGAAACCTGTCAGCAGTT
Organism: Neotragus moschatus; assembly: GCA_006410615.1. Taxonomy (NCBI): domain Eukaryota; kingdom Metazoa; phylum Chordata; class Mammalia; order Artiodactyla; family Bovidae; genus Neotragus; species Neotragus moschatus. Next base: position 387,899 of record SJYA01000709.1, read on the forward strand.
GGTGCTGATTGTATGCAGAGTTCTACGCTGCAGACAGAAGACACCACGTTTCCTTCCTTGCACAGATCCAAGGAGAGCCAAGGTCTATTTCGACTATTTATAACATTTCTCAAATTTTCTCTTCCCTTCAGATCGACAAGCAAGGGGAACAGCTGTGATGGTGTTATTTAAAGATTTAATGTGCTTTCCACCGACACAAACTTGATACCCATTTCCCTAATTAGGCCAAGGAGACTCTGTCACCCATGTTATTCTCAGTGTCATCTCTAGAGATTAGTTCATTTTTCGGTAGGGCAGGTTTTAAACACATCCTAAGGCAATGGCACCCTACTCCAGTACTCTTGCCTGGAAAATCCTATGGATGGAGGAGCCTGGAAGGCTGCAGTCCATGGTGTCGCTAAGAGTCGAATATGACTGAGTGACTTCCCTTTCGCTTCTCACTTTCATGCACTGGAGAAGGAAATGGCAACTCACTCCAGTGCTGTTGCCTGCAGAATCCCAGGGACGGGGGAGCCTGGTAGGCTGCCGTCTATGGGGTCACACAGAGTCAGACACGACTGAAGTGACTTAGCAACAGCAGCATAGACATGTAAGTCTACACATATGTCTGCCCAAAGTCCATTTTCCATCAACTTGCTGACAGCCCCACAGTTCTGGGGTTTTGCTCATATTCAACAGAAAATCTGAGAACCTGTAGTTTTAATAAATGCATGGTGATTCTTTAAGAAAGGGCTAAGAAGAAGGTGCATGTGTACTAAGTTGCTTCAGTCCTGTCAAACTCTGTGTGACCCTACAGACTGTAGCTCACCAGGCTCCTCTGTCCATGGGATTCTCTAGCCAAAAATACTGGAGTGGGTTGCCATGCTCTCCTCCAGGGGACCTTCCCAATCCAGGGAGTGAACCTACTTTTCTTACATCTCCTGCATTGGCAGGCAAGTTCTTTATCATTAGCACTCTCTGCAAAATCTATAGAAGTAGACAGCATTTCTCAAACATATTTGAGAATCCTAGAGGCTAGATGCCACTTATTTTGTTTTGCCTCATTACTTAGTACCATTTGGCATATGTGAGGAATCTAATGAAAAATCTAAAGGAAAAAGGCATTAACTAAGCTGATCTACTCTACAGTGGTTCTCCATCTTGGTTGCATGATAGAACCATCTAGAAAGATTTCAAAAATACTAATTCCCAGTCTGCAGCAGCCCAACTAAATAAAAATCTCTATGGTTTACATAGGGACAATTTGAAAGTCCCTCTAGTACCACCAGCATTAAAGATTATTGAGCTAAAGCATTCATTTCTGTTTTTAAAAAATGAAGACATATTTAGACTTACTTGAGAGTTAAGCTGGAAAAGAATCTGCCTGTAATGCAGGAGACCCCAGTTCAATTCCTAGGTTGGGAAGATCCACTAGAGAAGGGAGAGGCTACCCACTCCAGTATTCTTGGGCTTTCCTTGTGGCTTAGTAAAGAATCCACCTGCAATGCGGGACACCTGGGTTCGACCTCTGGGTTGGGAAGATCCCCTGGAGAAGGGAAAGGCTACCTACTCCAGTATTGTGGCCTGGAGAATTCCATAGACTGTATAGTCATGGAGTTGCAAAAAGTAGGACACGACTGAGCGACTTTCACACTTTAGAATGCAAGAATTTATTACCCAGTGGTAGACAGAACTGCTGGCCCTTATTGAGTTCAAATGCCATGTGCAGGCATAATGTAGTGTATCTCCTTTATAACTTTACACAACCATGTGTGGTTCAAAGGTCTAGAAGTTTGTTAGAGACACACATTCAAGACTGGGGGAAATCGATGTATAATTTCAGTTATAGGAAAATCTTTTGAAGTTAGGAGTTCACTGCTCTTGTGATCTGGTTTTACACTAGAAGATGAAATGAGTACCATGTTAAGGAGAAGACAGGGACATTGTCCCCCAGATTTATGTTGTGAGCTTCTCAAGATAATTCACAGATATTCATCTTAGTTAATTCTTTTCTTCTGNCCCCCCACCTCCCACCCCATATCAACTCTCTGGATCATCCCCATGCACCAGTCCCAAGCATCCTGTATCCTGTATGGAACATAGACTGACGATTCGTTTCTTACATGATAGTATACCTGTTTCAGTGCCATTCTCCCCAATCTTCCCACCCACTCCCTCTCCCTCAAAGTCCAAAAGTCCATTCTATACTTTGTGTCTCTTTTGCTGTCTCACATACGGGGGAGCTGCCTTTAGAACTGCCATCATCTTCTGATATGGCGAGGACACATGCATATTCAGTAGCATCTCAAGCCCAGCAAGCTGTTCTCCCATTGCTGTCCTATCACCTCACTTTTCTTCCCTGCTCCGTTACTGCTTCTATCTGTCCTAATATGTCTACGCTATGAATGTTCGAAGATGACCATTTAATTCCTTTAACTAAAATGTACAGAATCTGTCATAGCCATGAAAGAGATTTTGCAGCTTGAATGTTTTAAGATCTTGTTGGACTGCAGTTTTCTCATTAACTACAGAAAAGGTAAAGTCTAATTTAAATGTATATATAATAAAATTGATTTTTTTCAAAAAGAATACATACAAACAGAAGCTTAATTTAGAAATATGAATTCTTTCCCACTTAGGATACTAGCTATTTCATTTCCACATGAAGGAAAACTTATCTGTACCATATATCAATGGATTTATAAAATCAAATTATATGTATATAAGGCTCAAAAGGGACCATGAAATGTGAAATTCATCCAGAAATAGCTTAACTATTCCAAATAATATTGTTGAAAATTACCAGAAAAGAGATTTTATGACTTTCTGTACCGATGTGATATATTTTCTAAAATCCCCTCATCTCGTGTTCACATCTCAAGAGAAATAGAGGATTCTCATTTCCCATTAACATCCCAACAGGCTTACACCAGGTCTGCAAAAGTAGGCACGTAACTTACATGAAATTTGACTGCCAACTTGAGTTAAGATGGGTAAGAATAGATACCAAGAATCTCTATACATCTTAGTAACAGATTAGCCTGTGTGTGTGCATGTTCAGTTCACGTCTGACTCTCTGCAACCCCATGGACTGTAACCTGTCAGGCTCCTCTATCCATGGAATTTTCCAGGCAAGAATACTGGAGTGGGTTGCCATGCTCTCTTCCAGGGGATCTTCCTCACCCAGGGATCAAACACACATCTCCTCTGTGTCCTGCATTGACAGGCAGATTCTTTACCACCAGTGCCTCCTGGGAAGCCCCTCTTACAGATTAGCCTAGCAGTCAAGATTATGAACTCTGGACATACCCAACATGAATTGTCTGGTACTACTACTTTTTTTAAGGGACTTCTCTGGTGGCTCAGACAAGAAAGAATCTGCCTGCAATGTGGGAGACCTGGGTTTGATTCCTGGGTTGGGAATATCTCCTGGAGAAGGAAAGGACAACCCACTCCAGTAGTCTAGCCTAGAGAGTTCCATGGACAGAGGAACCTGGCAGGTTGTAGTCCACGGGATCACAAAGATTCGGATGATCCCATGGTGCTACTTTTTAAAAACTATATGATCTTGGACAGTTACTTATCCTGTCTCTCTGTTTTTGCATCTTTGATTGAGGTAATAATATGACTTGTCTTATCAAGTTACAACAGATGAATTAATGTATTTTAGGGTGATAGAAACATAGTGAATAAGATTTTTATTATTTCCTATGTGGTAGACAATGTACTTCTAGAAATAATCTGGAAGTCTTCACTTAATTTCCCGATATATCATTCATGAACCATTATTATTGCCATTTTATGGATGAAACAATTGTAAAGTGGAATTAGAAGACTGCCCATGAGGACTAGATCAGACAGTGAAAGAGTAGAGAGCTGAATTCAAGGTTCTCTCACCTCAGAGCCTATTTCAACAGTCTTCCTCCGTGATAAGATACTACTACCTCTCCCCAGTAGTGATAGCATTAAGAGTTATTCAAAATACCATCTGAACGTAGCTTAATTTTCTTCTATACCAATTTAAACGTTTTTGTGGAAACTACTGAATAAACTCTAATTCAGCTGAATTTTTCAATGAGAATTTTACACTTTTTTCCAAGATGTGTAAAATACCTTAAAATGAACACCAGTAACTAGGTCTTTCTTCTTTTGTTTTCCCTGTTTACACATTTGCATAGCAAGCATTTGTTAAGTACTATTATATAAATAATGTTGGCAGTAAAATGAAGATAAAACAGTATTACTGCTGAGTGCCACTTCTAAGGTATTATCAAAGTAGAAGAGATGAGACAATTCCTCATTCTATGTATGATAAAATAATGAACACAATTAATGACTAACATGAGAAACAAAGGAAAGAAAATGCTAAATAAGCTACTATGGTTTTAGAGGGCTCAATTAAGAAGGAAGTCTCAAGCTAGGAATAAAGTAATAAAATGTACTGCAAAGATACAAGGCTTTTCAGACCAGTGATACAGTGTGAAAGGCATGTGCAGGTAGAATCTCATATAGCTTAACAGGAAAAAAAAAAATGAGAAAAAATCTCATTGAAGAAAAAACTGAGTTGAGGAGATATGTGAGGTGGAACTGCAGAGACTGTTTAAAAAGAATATTAAGACCAACCTTGGAGGATGAATTGCAACATTTACATTTTATCCAATAGGCATCTTGGGTGCACTGACAGTTTTTGAGCCAGGAAAATTAAGTGATGAAATCAATAATTTAGAGAGGTTTCTAAATGAATTTGGGTTTAATATTAAATGACTTTAATCCCTTTTCTCTCATCTAAACTTGGAGGAGGGAAATGGGAATAGGATTATGCAAATACCACCAGTCTCAGGGGAATAAGAAAATGCCAACTTTCAATCTAAAATTTTAGTGTATAATGGTTTAGAAGAAGAGATAACGGGGCTCACTGAAATATTTCGGATGGCAGGTGACAGGAGGCTAAAGCACTGTGTGCACTGGAAACATCCTGAAGGAACAGCAAAATCTGTGGAGGCAAATGTCATAAACAGTCACACAAATGTCACCAAAAGGCTACTTTTCCAATGAGTGAAGTTATTAGACTGCTTTGATGATAAACATTTTGGGTTTCCCAGGGGGCTCAGTGGTAAAGAATCCACCTACCAATACAGGAGACCCAAGAGATGCAAGTTCAATCCCTGGGTTGGGAAGATCCTCCTGGAGAAGGAAATAGCAACCCACTCCAATATTCTTGCCTGGGAAATCACACAGACAGAGGAGCCTGGCAGGCTATAGTCCATGGGGTCGTAAAGAATTGGACACATTGAGTACACACACACACAATAAATTTTTCAATACTACAAGCATCCAGATACAAAAAAATGTTCATCTGCCAGAAAACAATGGTGTCATGTTTTTGATTTGTTGCAAAATTCTATGAGCACCCAAATTCATTTATGCGCAAGGTGAAGAAGTAGACATCACCAGACATACAAGGGATGAGGAAGGCTGCCACTCACACATTTATCTGGTAAAGACGGTCCAAATACCTGCTATGGTAAATTGGAAAATAATGCAATTACCCAATATTCAGTATATTACAGAACTGTAGTAATCAATATAGTATAGTAAAGACAAAAAACAGACACAAAGATCCTTAACATAAGAAGCCCAGAAATAAGCCATTACATATATAGTCAGTTTTTGACAAAGGAACCAAAAATATGCAATGGGGAAAGGATATTTCCTTTATTAAATGGATATGGAGAAACTGGATAGTGCCACATGCAAAAGAAACCAGACCCTATCTTATACCATACATAAAAATCAACTCAAAATAGATTATAGTGTTGAAATAAAGACATGGAACCTTGAAACTCCTACAAGAAAACGTATGGGTTAATAAGCGAACTGACACTGGTCTTGGGAATGATTTTAGGGGGGAGGATTTGGCATGAAAATCAAAGCCAAAAAAAAGTAGAAATAAGCAAATAGTACTACATTAAAACAAAAAATTTCTGCACAGCAAAAAAAGAAAAAACATCAACAAAATGAAAAGACAACCTATGGTATGAGAGAAAACATTTGTGAACCACATATCTGATAAAGAGTTAATATATAAAATATAAAATGAACACATATAATGCAATAGCAAAAAAAATCAATTAAAATGTGGGCAAAGGACCTGAATAAACATTTTTCCAAAGAAGGCATACATATGGCCAACAGGTACATGAAATGGTGCTTGACATTATTAATCACCAGTGAAATGTAAATCAAAAGCACACTGAGATATCACCTTACATCTATTGGGATGACTATCATCAAAGGAACAAGAGTTAAGAAATACTTATGAGGTGTGGAGAAAAAGGAACCCCTGTCCACTGTTGGTGAGAATGTAAACTGCTACAGTATGGAGTTTTTTTATGAAAATAAAAATAGATCCTCCTATCTATAGGATTCAGAAATCCCTCTCCTGGGTATATATTCAAAGGGAATGAAACCACTTCTCCAAAATATATCTGTAGCCCCATATTAAGTGCAGGATTGTTCACACACTAGAAATATTATTCAGCCATTAAAAAGATGGAAATTCTGTCTTGGCAACATGGACGAATCTAGAGGATATTATGCTTAGTGAAATAAGGTAGAAAAAGACAAGTCTGCATGGTATCACTTCTCACCTGTGTGGAATATGACGGAAAATAAGTCAAACTCACCGAAAGTAGAAAAGTGGATGCCAGGGGTTGTGGGCTGGGGGGAAGTAAGGATAAGTAATTAAAAGGTTAAAGACTTTCAGTTATAAGATTAATAAAGTATAATGGGTCTAATATATAGCATGGCAACTGTAGTTGATACCACTGTATTGCTAAATTAAAATTTGTCAAGAAAGTTAGAGCATAAATGTTCTCACCAGAAAAAAAGGTAAATATGTAATGTGATGGATTTGATAATTAAACATGAAGTATGGAATCCTTTCACAATGTATACATAAGATATCAAGTCATAGTATCATACACTTTAAATATCTTAAAAATGTATTTATCATTTAAATTTCAATAAAGCTAAAAATCAAATATCCATATTATTAAAAAACTGTGCAGCGAGAACATAATATGCTTAAATAGCAAAAGACAAGAGAGGAAAAAGCCTACATCCAAAAACAAACAAACAAACAAACAAAAAAAACCAGAAAGCAAAGAGGGTGATATAATTAAGTCCAAATTGTAAAAATACATGAATAAGTTTTAAATTTTTGGTTGAAAGTTGAGAAAACCTGGCATTTGTTATTTTACAAATGTATTTATAAGATAATGATAGACAAAGTTTAAAATAAAAGAATGAACAGGTAAATGTAACCAAACAAAAGAACAGGCAGGCATTACTAATATCACTGAAATAATCATAGTGTAAGTAATTACAACAATTTAACATGCTAGTAAGGTTATGCTCAAAATCCTTCAAGCTAGGCTTTAAAGCAATGTGATGATGATAACATATCAAAATTCCAGTGGATATGCTTTTCATAGCTCTCCTCACAGCATATACTTATTTCCCTTCACCCAAGACTGAGAAATTAACACTCTTGCCTCATTGGGTGTTGTAGCACTTGCCCAGCTCTATCTCCACTTCCCCTCCTATAACCAAATTTAGAGGGGAAGAAAGGGGTGAAGGTAATTTGTATTAAACCTAAAACCATTAAGAAATTCTTGAATTTCAATGAGACTACTTGGAAATATATGTATTTATTCTTCACCAGCCAAATAATTTGCTTGCACACAGAAAATAAGCTGGGCTAAAGTTTACAAAGTTGGATTTCTTACACATCTACGTTTTTCATGGAGAAATTAACACTTGCAGCAATAAAACAGACTTACTGGCAGCCATTCTGAAAAATAACCATGTATGAAACATTTTGGTGAAATGTGTGGCACTGTTTTACATTTATAGAAATCTCTTTGATGTCATTATCAAAGATAGTTATATTCTTACATTTTTTTCTGCAGCCAATTTGTAGAGTATTTTTTTGTTGTTGAAGTATATGAAGAAAATCTGGTCTTTCCCACAGATAATAATGGGAAAAGGGAGGAGAATTTCCAGATAATTGCAGATATTCTTCTTTGATACTATACCAAAACCAGACAAGTATTAGTTTCTTAAAAGTTATTTGAAACATAAAACCTGAAATCATACCAATCAACTTTCCTTACCTCATCACATTAAAATCACTAGTTTTTCTTATACTTTACTTACGTGTGCTTTTGATTTCCTAATCATATATTCATCATTCAGGAGATCACTGAAGTAGGCTGCTCCTCCAAAGGCTGGCATATTTCATTACGCATTATCAAAAAGTCACATTCATTAATGTCCTCACCAATTCCATCACCAAAGTGTTTAAAGTACTGGGAAATGACAGAATTCATGGTGGTAGACGAAAGTTTTCCAAAACCCTCCTTTTCTTTTGACAGCTCTAATTTTATCCCCATTATTGTTAGTTGTTTTTCTCAAAATGCCAGGTTCATTTTATTCCTTTTCCAGGGAACGTTTGCCCAACGTCCAAGTCTGCAGAATCATAGTTTGCCAGTTGATCATTATTTTGAGTAAAGATAATGTTCCATGATGGCATTCTAGAAGAAACGCTAGAATTATAATCAGCCTTAAAGAGTGAAAAGAGCATCTGAGGCAGAGGGCTGTGAGAGACAGAAATGCACTGAAGTGTGTGGTATCCTGTGGGGCCTGAATTTATACTATTTTATCTGAAGCACTGGATAATTAATAAGAATAAATTTGGAAGGAGGTGGAGGTAGAGGAGATTTTGTGAATAATTTAGAATCTTGACTGCTACATAAATGTGCTATTCTAGAAGTCTAAAAGTCTTTTTGATAATTAGAAACATTTTTTCCCCTTTGGCTCAGTTACTGGCTTCTCTAAACAGAGATAAACAGAATCAGCGCACATCTCACCTATAGTCTTTTCAACTTTTCAGATAGTTTTCAGAAACAGCTATCTAGACTCAGCTTCCTTCAGTTACTTATAATGGAACATTGAGGCTTTCCAGTCTATAGCTTGTTCTGGAAATCAGTGCCTACATTCTTACGTAACTGCTAAGAAGCTTTCTCAATAGTTTTTCAACATTAATATTTAGCTTTTACATGGCCTTAACAAGATGAGCTGAAGATAAAGGAAATATCAAAGTGTGCAAAAAAAATTCTTCACTGTTTAAAGTATTTCTAACTCAATCTAAACTCCCAACAGCTAAAATGTTTTCTTTTTGTGATTGTTGGATCAGATAGGAGTTTTATCCAAACTATTTATTCTAATCAGCAGTTGGAGGAGAAGAATGTTAAATAAACAATCTTATTTTTATTCTTTCGCTGGATGTTTACCAGGCTGTTGACAAAACCCAGAGAATGTTTAATGACTTGATGGGGGAACTTGAAACAGAAGTGGGAAGTGCGCTCAAGGAGACTCACTCACTTTTTTTTTTTTTTTCAGTGCAACAAAAGGAAAATGATGACAGGCCACCTCTTGGTACCCAGTTTGAATTAGAAAATTCATCATGCTCCTTGTCGAGAGTTCAATTCTCTCACATGGAATTGAATAAACATTCTCAATGAAAGCCAGAAAGACACAGATAAAATTCAGATGTCTTTAAAAAGAAACTCTGCACAGGGTATCGAAAGGGCTAGGCTCTCCCAAGTCTCACACATGGACTTATGCAAGGTTGCTCATGTTGTGCCAAGAATGAAGGCCTGTGGCTTCAGCACTGAGTTATGCCTGAAACACTATGGTCACAAACTTAAGAGAGTTATCTCCTAGGAATGCAGTGATAAATAAGCTGCTATAATATTAACCAAGGAAACAGTTTAGATGCATATCCATTAAAGGAATTACCGGGGTTATTTAACTTTAAATCCTTATTAATCTTTTTATATCTTGGGTAATACTAATTCCCTAAAGTATGCTATTTAAAGCTTAGGGAAAATGCATCCTCAAGGACCTAGTGCCAGCAAAGAAGCTGTTTTCAACATCTGGGAATAAAAATCACCACTAAATATAGATCATTGGGTCAACTTGCTTTGGGAAATGGTGAAACTCAAAAACGTGAGTTACAACATTTGCATGGGCTTGCTGGCTTCAGGGTAACTAATTAAGAGTCTACTCCTGGAGCTGCAGGCCGACTGAAAAAGTGCAGATGTGACTGGTACACCATTTTCCTAATTGCCAGCAGAAGTATGAAAATATATTAGTGGACCAATCATTTGCCTCATTGTCTTCCTGATTTATTTCATTTTCTCTCATTGATACAAAATCCAACCAAAATTTAGTTATTCAGAGAGTGAGATGGTTAGATAGCATCACCGACTCAATGGACATGAATTCAAGCAAACTCTGGGAGTCAGTGAAGGACACGGGAGCCTGGCGTGCGGCAGTCCATACAGTAGCATAGAGTTGGAAATGATTTAGCAACTGAACAACAACAACAACTTGAATATCGAACATTTCCAATCTAACAATCTCATCCATTACCACACACAACTTAAAATGTACATTGAGATACTGTTCTCTTTTTAAAGCAATTAAAGCCAAGACTATTTCTTTAGACCAAGGATGTGAGCATTATTTTGATTCCACTCCAAAGGTTCTTGTCAATTATTTAATAATGACACGTCAATCCTCTTATTTTTTTAAATCAGCTGTCATTTTGTTGCTGTTCATTTGCTAAGTCACATCCAACTCTTTGCAACCCCAAGGACTATAGTGTGTCAGGCTCCTCTGTCCTTCACTATCCCCTGGAATTTGTTCAAATTCATGTCCATTTAGTCAGTGATGCTATCTTTGATAGCATCACTATTCAATAATAATTTAATCTTTCCTAGCACCAGGGTCTTTTCCAATGAGTCAGCTCTTTGCATCAAATGGTCAAAGTACTGGAGCTTTAGCTTCAGCAACAGTTCTTCCAATGAATATTCAAGGTTGGTTTCCTTTAGGATGAACTGGTTTGATCTCCTTGCAATCCAAGGGACTCACAAGAGTCTTCTCTAGCACCACAATTCAAAAGCATTAATAAAGAGTTGGACACAATTTAGCAAATAAACAACAGCTATCATTTAATCACCTTCTAATGTATCATAGATTTTGTTCACTATTACTGAATGTTTCCTTTTATTATTCATCTAAGTTTCTCTAAGATCATGGCATCTTGTCCCATCACTTCATGGAAAATAGATAGGGAAACAGTGGAAATAGTGTCAGATTTTATTTTTGGGAGCTCCAAAATCACTGCAGATGGTGACTGCAGCCATGAAATTAAAAGACGCTTACTCCTTTGAAGGAAAGTTATGACCAACCTAGATAGCATATTCAAAAGCAAAGATGTTACTTTGCCAACAAAAGTCCAACTAGTCAAGGCTATGGTTTTTCCAGCAGTGATGTATGGATGTGAGAGTTGGACTATAAAGAAAGCTGAGTGCCAAAGAATTAATGCTTTTGCACTGTGGTGTTGGAGAAGACTCTTGAGAGTCCCTTGGACAGCAAGGAGATCCAACCAGTCTGTTCTAAAGATCAGTCCTGGGTGTTCTTTGGAAGGAATGATGTTAAAGCTGAAACTCCAGTACTTTGGCCACCTCATGTGAAGAGTTGACTCATTGGAAAGGACTCTGATGCAGGGAGGGGTTGGGGGCAGGAGGAGAAGGGGACGACCGAGGATGAGATGGCTGGATGGCATCACTGACTCAATGGGCATGAGTCTGAGTGAACTCCGGGAGTTGGTGATGGACAGGGAGGCCTGGCGTGCTGCGATTCATGGGGTTGCAAAGAGTCAGACACAACTGAGCGACTGAACTGAACTGAACTGAACTGAAGCTTCTCTAAAGAATGGTCAACTATTCTTACTTACCATTCATTCCTAAGCTACTGTAATATTGCCCCAACCCAACAACAACTCAACCAAAATTGTGCTCATTAAAAATAATGACTTCCTCCCTGCCCAACCCAGTGATGACCTGCTGTACTGTGCACATTTTATTATTCACTCCGTCTTGACATTTCTTGAAATGATTTTTGGATACATTTGTTTCTCATTCACTTTTGCTTCTCTGTCTCCCCTATGGGACACATGTTTTACCCCACCAACCACTCAATCTTGAGAACCTTCAGGGGTATATTATCTGCTCACTAATTTTCCCATTCTGTATCTGTTCTCTAGTTGATAATCTGTGTTCTCATCCCTGCCCCTCCATCTCTCACCTCACCACACACTGCCAGTCAAAATTCCTCTGTTAAACAATAGCAACGTCTTCTTATCCAGTTGCATCCTGTGTCTCTCCTTTTGGCTTTGGAAAGTCAACTTTTCCACTGACATGTCTTCTTCCAGTGTGCACTGGCTCTATGGATTGCATCACTAGTTTCAGAAACTCAAAGAGGTTTTAGTTTCTACCATCCCGAGTCCAACCAATCTTACACTCCTGACAGTTTTATATTTTAACTATTTGTTTAATCTCTCCTTTTCCTCCTATTCCAACCACATCTTTCCTAGATTGGGCTTCATTATCTTTTTTTGGATGATTCTAACAGTCTCCCATTTGGTTTTCTGCCTCCAGTACTGTGTTTTCATTTGTTTGTTTTACTTCCAAATTATCCCCTACACTGTAGTCACCGAAGTCTGAAACAAAAAAATCTAATCTCCTTTTAGCATGCCTAACAGCTCTTACTTTGTCTGTAGAGATGATGGTAAAACAAGGTACTAACACCTAAATAATACAGAATATTTACGTACTTAAAGTTAGGAGTTTGGATTTATTTCTATATAACAGAAAAACCAAAAATGATACCACAGTGTTGCTTACAAGAGGGAGAATTACATTTCTGTTCCACATGGAAAAAGTCTGGATTAGGGAGATTTAGGCTTATATGGAAGCTTCACAATATCATTAATGACCAGCAATTCTTTTCTTCTTGCTCTGCCATGTTTAGCACAAGATTCCCACTCCCAAGATCTCTTTATGATCGAAGATGGTTGCTAGAACTCCAGCCGTACTATCTGTTCCAGAGGGCAGAAGGAGAAGAAAAGTGTAAGGTGGGGAAAGGAAAAGCATCTCAAACAACTTTTAAGTATTTTTTTTCTCAAAGTGATACCCAACAGTAACAGAAACAAAATAAGTATTTTATAAAATGGGCCCCAAATGCTTAGATATTCTTATTTATTATTATGTTCATTCTATCATATCATTTCTGTTCTAGTAGCTTATTTAATTATAACAATATTTTATTTATATTCTATCACAGATTTATCAATAGTAATCTTTTCTCAGTTATTGGCTATATTACTCCTTTGTAGAATCATTTTGAAGATTAAACTGCATTATGTAAAATGACAAAACAATGTATGATCCTTAGAAGACACTAAACTAATCATATTTTATGTGTTAATCATGTGTTAATTCTCATTTATGAGAAATGAATAGGCAAATCTTAACATGAAAGTTACTTTAAGAATGATCTACTCTGGGTTATTTAAAAGGTTTAATAATTTTGCAGTTATTTGATTCTCTGAGTTCTTTTTTCTTCTAGATCCAAAGGCTTCCCTAGACATACAGTATCAGGAAAAGAAAATGGAACAAACAGTAAGATGGAAATGAACACTGGGGCATCAGAAGAGAAGTAAACAAGTAGTCAACTATAACATTCAAGAATAAAAAGCTACTAATGTTCAAGGAAAAAAAAAAAAAACTTCTTCTTCAATGGTACCCAGTGAAGAAGCCTAGAACAAAGTAAAGGAAATATAAAAACAAAGCAACCCAAACTCCCTGCTCAAAGTGAACACTTCCAATAAGAACTTGAGAATCTATTTGATACAGTCTTCTACAATTTGTACATGCTTTACATCACTTCATGATATTTTCTATTAATAGGATATAAATTTATCCTTTCTAACATAAAGGAGCATAAATTACATTTATCAAATATTAATTTATAGCACTTCCAGTTTGCTTTACTCAGTGAACTAATATTTGTGTCTACTTTGTCCAAATAGAGCCTCTATTATAAGCTTATTGTGAAGAATAGCATGATTAGAAATACATGATGAGAGTAACAAATTACAAATACAAAATGACTAATACATTGCCAAGTACATTTTAAAATCTCAGTAAGTAGCTGTTATAACAAATCTACCTCACATTACTATTTATCTATTTGCTTTTTAAGAAAAATGTTTCATAGAATGCTTTTATAATAAGATCTTGAGTGGGACTTTTTCAGTTGGTCTGGATTTTATCACTAGAATTGAAAAATAGGGACAAATTGCTGGTCCTGGCACATTCTAAAAAGAACCAGATGTCTTAGAAAATATACATACAGTTCAGTATTTAAGGGTTAAATGGCTCATTATCTCCAACTTTCAGGTGATAAATAGATGACGATGATAAAATAAAATGTAAACAGCGTGTAATTGTGGACAGTTAGGAGTTTCCTTCTAATATTGTTTAAATTGTCAGGAAGTTAGGAAGTATATTTAAATTAAAAATCATCAAAAATGTGAAACTACTTTAAAAATTGAAAGTGCTTTAAAAATTCAGATCTCTTACAATCTTCTTAGGAAAATACCAAATTCCCTCTGCCACCCCTAAACCACCTTTCATCACTATCTTCCCAGTAAGACTTTATGAGCAGACAGGAAGAGGCGTGTTTTGTGGTGACGGGCTGGGAGCAGGAGCCGTTGCTTAAACAAGCTTTACTGTCTGAAGATGCGTCTAAGCACAAACTGTTTATATTCTCTTCGTCTACTGGTAGAAGCCAAGTCCAGAGCAATCATAAAGTCTCACTGACCAGCTTACACTACCTTTTAAACACAAAACACAAGAAATAATAATCTGGCTGTGACTTAATGTGACCATAAGTAACTTTACATTACGCTTTGAGGAATAGAATTCATAATTTATGGAATTAAGGCTTTCTATATGTCTAGCTTTTACAATTATATTCTAATGCTATGGCTGAAAAATAAGAGAAAATACTTATTTCACTATTAATATCCTTTAAACACTCTTACGCTCATGTTTGAAAAAATTTTTGGCTCCTCACTACTTACAATATCCAGAGCCCTAAGCTTGCACTAAAACGTCTGAGCACCCAAGGCAGTTACTCTTGCTTAATATTTCAGTATTCCCCACATGAATATCTACCCTAATCTCTGACATCCTTCGTCTTACTGTCTCTGCTATTTGTCTTTCCCTTTATATTCCCATAGCTAACACTGTAGCCTATTCCATTATATCTCGCATCTGGATTATTACAACAGCCTACTTAGGTAGTCTTGTCAAAGCTTTTTCAAACTGTACTGCAGGCAACTACCAGATAATTCTTCCTAAAACATGATTTTTATCATGTCCCCTGTTCCAAACTCATCAGTGACTCCTAATTCTTAAAGACTGAGTCATTAAGATTTTTCCATATTCCACTCAGCAGCAACTTGCCAATTTTCTCTACTGTCCAATTAAACTCCATATATAGTTTTTTTTCCCCTTGTCTCTTTCCCCTACAATGTGTATTACACATTCCCGACTTCTTTGTACTGTTCCCTAGTTTATTTTGCTCTTTGTTTTTACATATAGAAATCCTCCACATTTTTCAAGCTCAAGTTTTTGTTTGTTTGTTTGTTTTTCTCTCTTTCTTTCTTTATGTAGACTTCCAGTGAATACCTACTTAGCTAGTAGCTTACATTTGTGAAGTTTGTCAAAGGTAGTTATTTTTCTGCCCACTTGAAAGACAGTATATATAAAAGGAGTATGGACTCTGGAATAACAGAAGCCCAGGTTTGAGTTCCAGGTCCAACACTTACGACCCATGAAACAGGACATCCTACGTTACTTTTCTGAGCCTCATCTGTCTCATTTATAAAAAAGAGTAGTATATTTATAGAGTTAACTGTATAGTCTTTTGTTTTCAAATAAGGTAGTCTTATAGGAAAGAGAAGTAAAAATCTTACGCTCTATATCGTACAATATCTAGAATGCACACACCCAGAGTCTTCTGGTCCTGTGACCCGTGACCACATAGGGTACATAAAGATTTTCCAAGAAAGTACATGGAAATAGATGGATACATTCAAAAACAGTGCATATTTCCATATCCTGAACTTCAATCTATGGTCTTCCCTAAAGTCATCTATTTAAGAAAGTGACTCATACCTCCTTTTTTGTTTCACAACAGAAAGATTGAATCTTTCTTTTACTCACAGCTAATGCTTTAATTCATAACTAATGCTTTACTTTCCTGGTGGTTCAGAAGATAAAGCATCTGCTGCAATGTGGGAGACCTGGGTTCGATCCCTGGGTTGGGAAGATCCCCTGGAGAAGGAAATGGCAACCCACTCTGGTACTCTTGCCTGGAAAATCCCATGGACAGAGAAGCCCCATAGGCTACAGTCCATGGAGTCAAAAAGAGTTGGACACGGCTGAGCGACTTCATTTTCACTTTCACTTCCAATGCTGTTCAAACATCTTGGAAGCTGAAAAAAATTCAAAATATTCAAAATTCTGGAGTTATGACATCAATGAAGATGAATAACAGTTTGTTGTTCAGTCGCTCAGCCGTGTCTGACTCTTTGCAACCCCATGGACTACAGCACACCAGGCCTCCCTGTCCATCACCATCTCCTGGAGCTTGCTCAGACTTCTGTCCATTGAGTAAGTGGTGTCACCCAACCATCTTGTCTTCTGTCGTCTCCTCTCCTCCTGCCTTCAATATTTCCCAGCATCAGGGACTCTTCCAAGAGTTGGCTCTTGGCATCAGGTGGCCAAAGTATTGGAGCTTCAGCTTCAGCATCAGTCCTTCCAACAAGTACTCAGGATTGATTTCCTTTAGGCTTGACTGGTTTGATCTTCTTGCTGTCCAAGGGACTCTCAAGGGCCTTCTCCAACACCATAGTTCAAAAGCATTAATTCTTTGGTGCTCAGCTTTCTTTATGGTCCAACTCTCACATCCATACATGACTACAGGAAAAACTTTGACTAGACATACCTTGTCAGCAAAGTGATATCTCTGTTTTTTAATATGCTGTCTAGGTTTGTCATACCTTTTCTTCCAAGGAGCAAGTGTCTTCTAATTTCATGGCTGCAGTCACCATCTGCAATGATTTGAAAGTGAAAGTCATTCAGTTTTGTCTGACTCCTTGTGACCCCATGGACTATAGTTCATGGAATTCTCCAGGCCAAAATACTGGAGTGGGTGGTGTTTCCTTTCTCTAGGGGATCTTCCCAACTCACAGATCAAACCCAGGTCTCCTGCATTGCAGATGGATTCTTTACCAATTGAGCTATGAGGGAAGCCCCATAGACAGGACAGGACAGGCTTCTGTGTCCTTCACCGTCTCCCAGAGCATGCTCACCATCTTCTGGAGCTTGGAATGATTTTAGAGCCCAAGAAAAGAAAGTTTGTCACTGTTTCCACTGTTTCCCCATCTATTTGCCATGAAGTGATGGGATCAGGTGCCATGTTCTTTGTTTTTTGAACGCTGAGTTTTAAACTAGCTTTTTCCACTCTCTTCTTAACTTTCATCAAGAGGCTCCTTAGTTCTTCTTTGCTTTCCTCTATAAGGGTGGTATCATCTGCATATCTGAGGTTATTTATATTTCTCCCTGCAATCTTGATTCCAGCTTGTGCTTCATCCAGCCTGGCATTTCTCATGATGTACTCTGCATATAAGTTAAATAAGCAGGGTGACAATAATACAGCCTTGACATACTTCTTTCCCAATTTGGAACCAATCTGCTGTTCTATGTCCAGTTCTAATTGGACATGCTTCTTGACCTGTATACAGGTTTCTCAGAGGAGGCAGGAAAGGTGGTCTGTTATTCTCATCTCTTGAAGAGTTTTCCACAGTTTCTTATGATCTACAAAGTCAAAGGCTTTAGCAAGAGTAGATGTTTCTCTGGATTTCTGGATTTCTCTTGCTTTTCCTATGATCCAGTGGACACTGGCAGTCTGATCTCTAGTTTCTCTGCCTTTTCTAAACCCAGCTTGTACATATGGAAGTTCTCAGTTCATGCACTGTTGAAGTGTAGCTCGGAGGATTTTGAGTATGACCTTGTTAGCATGTGAAATAAGTGCAGCTGTGCAGTAGTTTGAACATTCTTTGGCATTGCCCTTCTTTGGGACTAAAATGAAAACTGACATTCTCAAGTCTTTCTTTGCAGACCAGATGGCTCCAAATTCTTTATAATTAAGAACACTGAAGTCGACTATAATTTGTGTGTGCATGCTCAGTTGCTCAGTCAAGATTGACTCTTTGGCAATTCCCATGGAGTGTAGCTCACCAGGCTCCTCTGTCCATGGGATTCTCCTGGCAAGAATAGTGGTGTGGGTTGCCATTTTTTCCTCCTTGGGCTATCTTCTCAACTGAGGAATCAAATCCACATCTCCTATGGATCCTGCTTTGATGGGTGGATTCTTTACACTGAGCCACCTGTGAAACCATAGACTATAATCTAGTTATACACTTATGAATCATTAAAAGTAACTTTTAATGATAAATCACCATGTCATTTTTGACATGTGACTCAGAAGATGTACAAAGAATTGAATGACATGGTTAAAATAAAATTCCCTCCATTTCACTTTTCTTATTTATGAGTATGTGATTCCTCAAGGGTTAGTTCTATAAAAATAAGAAATGGGTGGCTAATAAATGTTGAGACTATTTATATTCTAATAGAAATGTTCATCCAAGGATACAAAAACAACCTAAAACAAAACAAACAAAATCTCTTGGTCTCATTAAGAAATGCATTTCATAAAACTTCATTGTAAATGTTTAATAATTACTTAACAGAATGTGCATTTTATGGTATTTAGATAAATTTTCAGGATAATAACAATAATTCTAATAATATAAAAATACTTCAAAATGTAAAATATTTTGTTTAATAAAATGAAGGGGAAAGCTTAATTTTCAATATCAATGCTTATTATTGTGACAGAAAGGTATAATAGAGAAGTTAGCAAAATCATCCAAGGCTAAAAATACATTACTACAAAACATATTACACTGACAGAGTCAGCTTCAAAAAGAACTTGTATACACATTTAAAAAATAGATTATAGAGGACATCAAAACTATGATATTTATTAATGCATTATACATAGAAAATAGTGGGAAGATTGTTTTAATGACAATTTTCCCCATATATTAGAAATCCTATCCCTTGAAAGAGTAATCAAATATTTGATAAAATTTTACACTCACTTGAAAAATGCAATGTATATATGTATTAAATTCTTATTTAATTAAATGTTTTAAGAACTGGAGTATAGCTAATTTACAGTGTTGTGTTCGTTTCTAGTATACAGCAAAGTGATTCTTTTTCACTGTAAGTTATTACGAGATATTGACTACAGTTCCCCATGCTCTACAGTATGTCCTTCTTGCTTATCCATGTTATATACAATGTGTGTGTGCATGCATGCTAAGTTGCTACAGTTGCTACAGTTTGACTCTTTGCAGCCCTATGAACCATAGCCTGCCAGGCTCCACTGCCCATGGGAATCTCGAGGCAAAAATACTGGAGTGAGTTATATAATTTCCTTCCCCAAGGTTTTCTCTCTAGGAGCACTTTCTGATGCATGGTATAGGGAGGGGAATCCTAGCTATATAATGGTAGCCTATCTGAAGAGGTAAAGATAAAACTTCAGAGAAGTGAAGGCAATGAAAACTGGAAAGTGGAGTCTGAGGAAAAAAAGTGAAAGTGAAAGTTGCTCAGTCATGTCTGACTCTTTGTGACCCCATGGACTGTGTAGCCTGCCAGGCTCCTCTGTCCATGGAATTCTCCAAACCAGAACACTGGATTGGGTACCTGTTCCCTTATTCAGAGGATCTTCCCAACCCAGGAATTAAACCCAGGTCTTCCACATTGCAGGCAGATTCTTTACCATCTGTGCTACCAGGGAAGCCTGGAATTTAAGAAAGAGGGAACTATACAAAAAAAAAGGCCCAGATATCTGCATACAATATTCTTGATTCTGATGTTGAATTCTAAGGTCCATGCACATAGGAAAAATCTCCACTAGTCTAGGAAGAGAGAGAGCTGAGACAATAAAATAAAAAGTATTTTGAGCTTGCACAAGGCTAGAAGACAAGTTTTGGCTAGCCAGAATTGAGAGATCATATTGAATACTCAAGACAATCTAAAGACAGCAGAAGAATATATTTGCAGAACTTTTAAACATCCCTAGAGTAAAACTACTCTAAACTTGCACTAATAAAACTTAAAAGCAAGCCACAAAAGAAGTAAGACTATATGGCAGACCAGAATTGCGTGTGTTTCTTTTGTAACACCATATACACTGTAGCTCGCCAAGTTCCTTTGTCCATGGGATTTCCCAGACAAGAATACTGGAGTGGGTTGCCATTTCCTTCTCCAGGGGATCTTCCCCACCCAGGGATCGAACCTGAGTCTCCTGCATTGGCAGACAGATTCTTTACCACTGAGCCACGAGGGAAGCCTGATCAGAGTCTACCAATTTGAAAAGAATTTCTGAAGACCTATAATACTCAACAGTATAAAACTTAGAAGTGCCTAACATCCAGTAAAAATGAGGAGGCATGTGAAGCAAAAGGAAATTATTACCCATAACCGGTAATAGAAGTAAACTCCAAAATAACAGAAAAGGTGAAATAACAGATAATGATTTTAAAAGGATTATCAGAAATATCTTCAAGTATTTAAAGGAAACCATAAACATATGAGAAAATAAATGTAAACTAGAAAAGAAACTAAAAACTACTTAAAAGAATACAATGCATGAGTTTAAAATGATCCTGGATGAGATTACCAGATTAGCCACCACAAAAGAAAAGATCGGTAAGTATGCAGATACAACAGTTGAAATTACAAAAAAAATACTGTTATGTCCAGATAGGAAAAGGATTGAAAGAGGTATAGGACACTCAGGGATTTANACAGATTCTTTACCACTGAGCCACGAGGGAAGCCTGATCAGAGTCTACCAATTTGAAAAGAATTTCTGAAGACCTATAATACTCAACAGTATAAAACTTAGAAGTGCCTAACATCCAGTAAAAATGAGGAGGCATGTGAAGCAAAAGGAAATTATTACCCATAACCGGTAATAGAAGTAAACTCCAAAATAACAGAAAAGGTGAAATAACAGATAATGATTTTAAAAGGATTATCAGAAATATCTTCAAGTATTTAAAGGAAACCATAAACATATGAGAAAATAAATGTAAACTAGAAAAGAAACTAAAAACTACTTAAAAGAATACAATGCATGAGTTTAAAATGATCCTGGATGAGATTACCAGATTAGCCACCACAAAAGAAAAGATCGGTAAGTATGCAGATACAACAGTTGAAATTACAAAAAAAATACTGTTATGTCCAGATAGGAAAAGGATTGAAAGAGGTATAGGACACTCAGGGATTTATGAGGTAGTATCAGTGTTATTTGAATCCCAGAAGTGAGAAACGTAAGATTGAAATAAATAACTACCATTTTTCAAGATTAATGAAAAAAATGAAAAAAAAAAAAAAAAAAAACGCCGCTGACAAATGAAGATAAAGAAATCATAAAGAGGACAGACACACAAAAAGTTATACTCTGATATTTTCTACTGTTGCTTTTACAAAGTATCACAAACTTAGTGGCTCAAAACAATACAAATTTATTATCTTAAAATTGTATATATCAAAAATCTAACACACACTTAACTTGGTTAAAATTAAGGTGTCAGCAGGCTGAATTCCTTTCTGAAAACTATACAGAAGAATTTTTTTGTTGCCCTTTCCATCTCTGACAGGCAATTCATATTTCTTGACTCATGGCTCCTTCTTTTCAGGCATATTAATGCAATAAGTATATTCCTATAAATTTCTTTTATAATCACATCTTCCCATAATTCTCTAGTCTCTCTTAAACTTTAAAGAATCCCTGTGAATACACTGAATCTTTCCAGATAATCCATGACAATTACCCTAGTTTAAGGTCAACTGATTAGAAACCTTAATTCCACTGGCTATCTTAACTTTCCTTTGCCACAAAAGGCAACATATTCACAGATTCTGGGTATTATAGTGTGTTTATCTTTGCAGCAGTACCATTATTCTGCCTACCACAAATATCAAAGTATATCATAATCAAATAAAAAACTAACAACAAAGGGAAATTTTTCAAGAGAGAGTAAAAATGCACATATATACAAAGGAATAAAATGACTGCACACTACTCTTAAGAAATATAAGAAAGTAGGCAATGATATCATATTAATAAAGTACTGAAAAAAATGTAAACACAATAAAAAAAATATGAAAGTAAAGAAAAACAAAGGATGAAAGAGATAAGCTGTTGCCAAAAGACCTGTACTACATGCTATACTAAAGAAGTTTCTTTGGCAAGAGGAAATAAAGCATGATACTGTATCTACAAATAAGAGTAAGATAATTAGAAATTGTAACTACCTGGTTTTGATATAAAATACACTAATTTCTTAAAATGATAATTAGCTCCTTAAATAAAATTTAATAACAATGAATTGTAGCACATGTAGGAAAAATGTATGAAAACAACTGAAAAATAAATGAAAGGAGAAATCAAAGTATATCATAGTATGATTTCTATATGTGCATAAATTTGGAGATGTTAAATACATATACATGAAGCCATAATAAAAGGCAAAAAATTTTTAAATATGCTTTATATAATGAGATAATAGTGGAAATAGAATATGGAAATATACTGTTAATTTAAGGGAAAAAAGCACAAAGTGAATGTATCATGCTGAACACTAGTAAAAATATGCTGTTTATACAAAAAATATTGATAATTATATTAAATACCAATAGACTAAACAATCCAGTTAAAGAATAAGATGTCAGATTGTACATAAAAAGCAAAATATGACTATATGCTGTTTACAAGAAACCTACTTAGAATTGTTTTAAAAGGATATGAATGGAATGAGATATAACATTTAAACTCTAACCAACATGCTGGGCATACACACCGAGGAAACCAGAATTGGAAGAGACATGTGTACCCCAATGTTCATCATAGCACCGTTTATAATAGACAGGACATTGAAGCAACCTAGATGTCCATCAGTAGACGACTGGATAAGAAAGCTTTGGTACATATACAAAATGGAGTATTACTCAGCCATTAAAAAGAATACAATTGAATCAGTTCTAATGAGGTGGATGAAACTGGAGCCTATTATACAGGGTGAAGTAAGCCAGAAAGAAAAACACCAATACAGTATCAGTTCAGTTCAGTTCAGTCGCTCAGTTGTGTCTGACTCTTTGCATGAANATTAATTAATATAGTTAAAATATAAGTAGTGGCCTTGATATTAACAACATTAAACTTTGAGTTAATAAAAAAAAAAAGAAATAAAGATAAGAATGCTTAATATCAAAATCTTTGGGAGGTGACCAAAGTCAAGCTCGAAAGAAAACATTTGTCCATAAATTGATTATTAAAAAAAAAAAAAGTAAAAATGAAGTTATCCAAGCTTCATCTGAAGAAAGTAGAAAAAAACTGTATTAAACAGTTTAAAAAAGGAGTAAATAAATAGGCACAATTTTTAAAATAGACTTTGCTATACACCAGAAACTAATACAACATGGTAAATCAACTATATTCCAATAATTTTTTTAATTAAAGAAAGAGTAGTCATGATCAAAATGTTGAACACTATCATTTAAAAACTACATTAAATAGATATAATGTGGAAAACTAAAAGAAAAAGAAAAAAGGCAAAACACCACTAAATGTTTTTGGGAATAAGAAATTGAGTTGGAAATAAATATAAAACTTCCCAATTCATTTTACAAAACTAGCATAATCCTGAAACAAATAAGCCAAAAGAACACAAAAGATGAAATTAACTATCAGTCAATTATATTTATAAACTTCTATGAAAATCCTATATAAAATGTTAACAAATTTAATCAAGTAATAAAATAACAATGCATTATAAATCTTTCAAGAACATAAAAATGTTACTGCATGAGGGAGTATTATAAATCAAGTCACTGCAGAAAAAGATTGAAGGAAAAAATATCTGATTGTCATTTTAATAAGTAGTTCCCCCCAAATTTCCAAAATCAATTAATGGAGTTTGCTAGCCAGACTGCAATAGAAGGAAACTTTCTTTACTTGATAAATGTTATCTAATAAAAGTTCCAGAAAGCAACATACTATTAGCAAATTAGTAACAAGAATCTCCCTGAATTCAAGAATAAGACTATTGTCCATTATCTCCACTCCTCTTTAGCACTGTAGGGAGAACTCGAGCAATGTAATCACACAATAAAAACGAACTGATGTATAAATAGAAAAGGTTAAAACTCTATTTGCATGTCATATGTCTTCATAAGTGCATCTGTTTTCTAAAGCTGTCATAAAGAAGTACCACAGACTAGAGAATCATGTATCATAATAAGAACTGGTTCTCCCACAATTCTGCAGACTACAAGGGAAAAATCAGTGTGTTGGCAGGGACACGCTTCTCAGGCTTTCTTATCTCTTCCTAGTTTCTGGTGGTGACTTTCTATCCTTATTTTCCTTCTCTACATCACTCTCATCTTATCCTCTGTAGTCACACAGAATCCCCGGTCTTCACGTGGTATCTTGCTTTTCTTGTAAGGACACCAATCATACTAGTTTCAGCCCTCACTAACACTCTCATCTTAGCTTGATTACATCTGTAAGGGTTCTAGTTTCAAATATGGTCACATTATAAGGTACCGAGAATTAAGACCTNTAGTCACACAGAATCCCCGGTCTTCACGTGGTATCTTGCTTTTCTTGTAAGGACACCAATCATACTAGTTTCAGCCCTCACTAACACTCTCATCTTAGCTTGATTACATCTGTAAGGGTTCTAGTTTCAAATATGGTCACATTATAAGGTACCGAGAATTAAGACCTCAAAGTACCTTTTCAGTTCAGTTCAATCGCTCAGTTGTGTCCAACTCTTTGAAACCCCATGGACTGCAGCACGCCAGGCCTCCCTGTCCATCATCATCTCCCAGAGTTTACTCAAACTCACGTACTTTGAGTCAGCGATGCCATCCAACCATCTCATCCTCTGTCATCCCCTTCTCCTCCTGCCTTCAATCCTTCCCAGCATCACTGCCTTTTCCAATGAGTCAGTTCTTCGCATCAGGTGGCCAAAGTACTGGAGTTTCAGCTTCAGCGTCAGTCCTTCCAGTGAATATTCAGGACTGATTTCCTTTAGGATGGACAGGTTAGATATCCTTGTAGTCCAAGGGACTCTCAAGAGTCTTCTCCAACACAGCAGTTCAAAATATCTTTTAGGGGAATACAGTCACACTCCCGAAAAAATAGGGATACAAAGAATCAACTGAAAAATCAATAGAATTAATAAGGAAGTTGAAAAGGTGAACTTACATAATATCATTATCCATTATTTATTTTCCTTTAGACCAAAAATTAAAAGTTAAAAACTAAGGAGAGAGAGAATGAGAAGAGGAGAGTGGCTTCCATAAACAACAACAAAATAGTAACAGTCTTACAATAAGCACAAAAAGGGTCATCACTATATGGAGAAAAATTTACCAATGGGCATAAATAGCTGAATAATAGTGAAGAAATTCACTATTTCCGTAGGGAAAGATACAATACAGTGACAACATTCATTAGATATAAATTAAAAATACTCATTCAATACAAGTTAACATACACATTCAATTGTAACCTGTTACAAAAGAAATCAAGACAGAAAATTTTATCTTTTTTAAGATCAACAAATTTTTTTTCCAAAATCATCCTGAATACAGGATTTCAAATTAAAACTTAACTTCAAATTAAAAATTAACTTCAATTAAAAGAACAAATGTTTATTGAAAACTAAGAACAATAAAGGGGAGTCCTTGTGCTATCACATGAGAGTTACAATCACAGAATCAGTAAACACTGTAATAAATGCCACTTCTATGTCAGGCATTTGTCTAAAAGCTTTATATATATATTATTGAATATAATTCAAACTCTTAATATATCTTAATTTGACAGATGAGTTATTTTAAACACTAGATGACTAAGCATATTGTCCAAATTATATATCCCATTAGTAACTGTGTGGCTTCATTCTTGGAGAAGGCAATGGCACCCCCACTCCAGTACTCTTGCCTGGAAAATCCCATGGATGGAGGAGCCTGGTGGGCTGCCGTCCATGGGGTTGCGAAAGGTCAGACACGACTGAGCGACTTAGCAGCAGCAGCTGCAGCAGGTCTCATTCTAGAGTCCACATCCTTGACCTATACCATATGCATCCTGATGCTGAAATATAAAGTCAAAGTAACGAGAACTACTTGGCATTGTCATAAGTATGGACATATAAGTAATGGGATAGTACAGAGTCCATATACTGACCCATGTGAACGTGAGACTTCAAAAGCTCTCCAAATCATTATGAAACTAAACATGTGGAAACTCATCCATTTAACAAATTTAAGTTAGAACTTGAAGGTGAAAAAGTGAAAGTGAAATCGCTCAGTCGTGTCTGACTTTTTGTGACTCTACGGATTGTAGCCTGCCAGGCTCTTCCATCCATGGCATTTTCCAGGCAAGAATACTGGAGTGAGTTGTCATTTCCTTCTCCAGGAGATCTTCCTGACCCAGGGATCCCGCGTTACAGGCAGACTCTTTACCGTCTGAGCCACCAGGGTACTCTTACCTCATAGTATTTAGTGTATAAAATAATGCAAAACTACAAATAAAATAGAAGAAATATAAAACCTGTTATAATTTGTATATAATTTATATACTATATAAATGTAATATTTATAATATAAATTTATCACATATAATATCTGTATAAATATGACATATTATAATTTGTTATAATAGACTATTATTTTAGAGTAGTTTTTGGTTCACAGCAAAACTGAGCTCTAAGCATAGAGTTTCCATATATCCTCTGTCCCTACACAGCCTTTCTTACTATCAAAATCCCACACCTGAGTGGTGACACAGTTATTACAACGGTAAAACTTATGATGACATCACTATCACCCAAAGTCCAGACTTTACATTATGGTTTATCCTTGATCCATTATGGTTTATCCAAGGATAAACCATACTATTGTACACTAGGTTTTGACAAATGTGTAATGACAACTTTCCACCATTATGGTGTCAGATAGAATAGTTCCACTAGCCCCCAAATAAGCTGTGTCCTACCTAGTCATCCCACCCCTCCTCCCCACCCCACACAGCTCCTAACAACCAGTGATATTTTTAACAACACTATAGTTTTGCCTTTTCTATTATGTCATATAGTTGTAATGATACAGGATGTACGCTTTTCAGCTTCTTTCATTTAATAATATAAATTGAAACTTCCTCCATGTCTTCTCATGGCTTGATAATTCATTTCTTTTTTGCACTGAATAATATTCCACTTTCTGAATGTATCATAGTTTATGTATTCATTTACCGATTAAGGACATCTCCATTGCTTTTAAGTTCTGGAAATTATGAATAAAGTTGCTATAAACATCCATCCTTTTGTGTGGACATGCATTTTCAATTATTTTTGTATATATCAAAGATCATTATTGTGGAATCACATTGGTAAGAGTATGTTTAGTTTTGTAAAAAGCTGCCAGACTATCTTAAAAGTGGCTGTCCCATTTTCTGTTGCCACTAGCAATGAGAGTTTCTAGTATAATTTTCTTTTATAATCTACTTTCTTCACAGTTATTATCTTATGTATCCATTTGTTTATTTATTCTTAAATCTGTCTTCCCTCACTGTCTTGTTTATTACTGCTTTCCTAGACATAAAACAGTGACTGACAAGTTATAGTAAATGCCCTTGGTAAATATATGTTGAACAAATAAACCATTTAATGCAACTATGTCAAGTTGAGACTATATAATGAGCTCTGATAAAAGTAAATGGAAAATACAAACAATCTAAAGAACACAAGTATACAAAAAAAGAAATTAAAAGTAATATATAATCAGTAATATATTGAAAGAAGCTCAAACTCACTTAGAGAAAAGCAAATCAAAAAAGCAATAAAAATATTGTTGTCCATAATACTGGAAACAATGTAATGGATAATATTGAATCTTAATATAGTTATAAAAAACAGGCACTCTCACATACACTTGGTGAAATTGTAAATTGGCAACCTGTAGTATATTACAAAATAAATGTAGAAAAAATAAGAGAGTGAAAAATAGATATCCTCTTTTCCAAAAATTCTACTACTGGTAATCTATTTTTCAGAACTGGTTGCCCACATGTCTCGTGTATAGTGTGAATCCTTTATAAGAGATATGTCTTTACAAATTACTTCTGTAATTAAAAAAAAACCTTTAAAAACTAAATGAATGATTAATTATTTCAATTCTACACCCAAATGTGCATTCTTTATCAACTGACCCAGTAAGTGCCTCAATTCCAGGAGCTGACNTGGGACTTAAACACCTACACATACAGCTATATATAACAACTGATGAATGATTCATTTTGTAATTCTATAGTTTGAAAATACTGGACAATATGATGGGCCTGGATCTCTCTTCAGGAAAGGACTAGTCAACGTAGCTGAGACTGCTGTTGGTGAGTAGTGTTTAGCTGTTAGCCACTGTGGTGACTGCCTCAGATATAAAGATATGCCTCATCTAAGGTTGTGTCCCTTCCTATGAGACAGGCTGTGACCTGGGACCATTTGCTGAAGTGCCTGCACCTGGACAAAGGTCTCCTACATTAGCAAAACACAGAGAAAGTAATGGTGAACTAAAAATAACTGCATGCATGTGCGGTTGGGATTAATTACAAAAACCAAGATACAAAAAGGCCCCAAACCTAGCAGAAGCAGGGTGTTAGCAGCAAAAGCAGGGTACTGCACCAAGCACACAGAATCACCAAGAAGGTGGGAAGACCAACAGAGCTTCCCCTCTAGCCCAACCCCTGGACTCTCCCCTACAAGGATGCATGCTAAGTGGCTTCAGTTGTGTCCAACTCTGTGCAACCCCATAGATGGCAGCCCACCANTAGCAGCAAAAGCAGGGTACTGCACCAAGCACACAGAATCACCAAGAAGGTGGGAAGACCAACAGAGCTTCCCCTCTAGCCCAACCCCTGGACTCTCCCCTACAAGGATGCATGCTAAGTGGCTTCAGTTGTGTCCAACTCTGTGCAACCCCATAGATGGCAGCCCACCAGGCTCCTCTGTCCACAGGAGTCTCTAGGCAAGAATACTGGAGTGGGTTGCCATTTCCTTCTCCACTCACCTCTACACTCACCCTATATAAGGAACTAGCTCACCCCACCCCCACACCCACCCCCAGGGAGTGAACAAGGGAATCTTGTTTTCATTCCCTCCTGCTGAAGCAAGAGTCCCAGTAAAGCCTTGCCCGAATTTCTTGTCTGGCCTCTTACCAATTTTTACTGATTAAGGAGGCCAAGAACCCTGGTCAGCAACACCTGAAGTGGCCCCCACTTTCTCTCTGAAGTATTCCTATGATTGCAGCTCATTTCCCACAGGAGTACACACGCCCTTCTACGTTTACGTCTTCCAAAAGCATTAGTATATGACATACCTGACATACTTACTTCTGTGCTATCGCTTTTCTTTCCCTTTCAGAATTCAAGCTCAACAAAGGCAACATTTGAGGTCTGTTTTGTTTCCTGCTATATCCCAAGAGCTTAGAAGATTACCTGAAGCATTATACTGGTTGGATAATTGTTATTTTAAAATAGTGATGAGCCATTATCCTACCATCTGTTAAGGGAGAAAGGTGAAATATATGCAGTTATCGTATTCTATGTGTCCACTTATTTTTTGCCTGTCTTCCTCAACTAGAATGTGAGCTCCACGAGGGCAAGGGGGTTGTATCTGTTTTGTTCACCATTGTATCCCCAGCAACTAGCATAGTGCCCAGCACACAATAAATGCTTAATAAATCCTTATTGAACAGATGCCTGAACAGATACAATGGGGCCACATAATAGGACCTCAGTAATTTCTCTAGGAGAAGGACTATGAAACTTCTGCCCTCCTGATACTCTTGGTATGGGAGTCAGTAGTATTCAATAAACAAATGTTGCAATTGCAACTTGGATTTTCCTCAAGTTCAGCTTCAATGATAAAAGATGCTTATTTATAACAATGAAGTTCTACTTTGTTTTTTCCCTTGGTTACCTATCCATGTTTATTTCCTTAGACAAAATCTAGGAAGAGAAGGACTATGAGCTCGATTTTACACACAGCTGCCCAAGGCCGCTTAGCTACCTCTTCGTCGTTAAAAAAGTGTGTCTGAGTTCTGATTCTTACATTTGGGCTCAAATCTTCTTTCACATAGTAGACTTTTTCTCTCAGCAATTTAACTTCACGTCCAAAAGCCCCTTTCTATGGGGGAAGGGATAGATTGGGAGTTTGGGACTGGCATGTACACACTGCTATATTTAAAATAGATAACCCAGAGAGATGATATGGGGAGGGTGGTGGGAGGGGGGTTCAGGATTGGGAACTCATGTACACCCTTGGCGGATTCATGTCAATGTATGGCAAAACCAATACAGTATTGTAAAGTTAAAAAAATAATAATAATAATAAAATAAAGAGCACAAAAAAAAGACTGCATTAAGATACACCCCAAAAAATAAAATAAAATAGATAACCAACAAGGACCTTCTGATAACACAAAGAATTCTGCTCAATACTTTGTAATAACCTAAATGGGAAAAGAATTTGAAAAAGGATATATACATATGGTGGAGAAGGCAATGGCACCCCACTCCAGTACTTTTGCTTGGAAGATCCCATGGATGGAGGAGCCTGGAAGGCTGCAGTCCATGGGGTCACTGAGGGTCGGACACAACTGAGTGACTTCAATTTTACTTTTCACTTTCACTCTTCAGTTTCATGCATTGGAGAAGGAAATGGCAACACATTCCAGTGTTATTGACTGGAGAATCTCAGGGACGGAGGAGCCTGGTGGGCTGCCGTCTGTGGGGTTGCACAGAGTCGGACACGACTGAAGTGACTTAGCAGCATATATATATGGATAACTGAATCACTTTGCTATATACCTGCAACTAACACAACATTGTTCATCAACTGTGTCCCAATATAAAATAAAAATCCAAAGAAAAATTAAAATATAATTTCTTTTTTAAAGAATTTTTTATTCTCTTTTTTTCTTTATATGGATTTTTCATCCAAAGGTTTTCCAAGAAACTATTTCATACACTCTCCTCTCTATCCCTGCTTTCAGTACCAGGCACAGCAAATTATTCGCAATTGAAACTCTGGCTGTTTGTCCAATCAGACTTCCAGGCCATTGGTCCCAGAGTATATCCCCAGCAAAGTACTCCCTGATTGTTGAGAGGAAAAGCTGGCCTAAAATATTCTTGTAAAAATTTTACTGAGCTATAATTGACATATCATACAATTCATCCATTTGAAGTATAAATTTTAAAGATTATGACTGACTGGTGGAATCATCACCATGGATCATTTTGAGAACATTTTTATTCCTCCAATAAGAGTGTTCTTATCTACTTATGGCCAATTCCTGTTCTCAGCTTTAGGCAACCATTAATTTATTTCTCTAAAAATGGGCATTTTCTGGATATTTCATACAAATAGCAGTAGACAATATATCCTCTCTTGTGCTTGGCTTCTGTCATTTAGCATAATATTTTACAGTTCTTCATGTTATAGCACATGTCAGTTCTTTTCAGTGCTGAATAGTATTTCATTGTATGGATATGTCACATTCGACAGATAGATAATAACCAAGCACATAAAGACATGAGATAATTCATGTGAATTTATTCTGGAGAAATAAATGAGGCAAATACCATAGAAGAAATAAATAATAAAGTTATTTCAGTAGACAGTAACTGAATGTGATGGTAGAGGGTAAGTAGAGATGATTCCCTAGGGAAGGAGGCATTCGAGCCTTCTTCTGTTCAAATCTAAATGAGCGGAAGTTATGGCAAGAGGGAGATGGGAGCCAAGGGGGTCCTAGGCCCAGCTGTTGTGAAGAACAACTGAGGGAATGCAAAGCACGGGGTGGTGGGCAACCATGCAATACACAGCTGCTGCTTGACCTCATCCCTTTAACCACTCTCAGCTCCTTCTGTTCAAACAAGGAGAGCTGGCCAAACCATAGATCACAGGGAGTAAAACTACACCTATGAAAAGTAAAGGCCCCCGAGAGAGATTCAGGCTCTGGCATCATAGTTAGATTCCGTAGCTCTGAATCATACGCCCAAGTCAGGCAGAAGCACTAACCCAGCCTCCCTCCTGTTGCCAGTGCAACTTCTTTCTCAAGAGTGACACCAGGTTTTCAGTTTGGGGACATGATAAGTAATTTAACAACGAGCATGTTCCTATGTCCTTCTGTACAGTTCATGAGATTCTCACAGCAAGTATACTGGGGTGGTTTGCCATTCCCTCCTCAAAAATAGATCTTAATGAATTGGATTACTATGATGGTGTGGCCAGTCACCCAGAGCCAGACATTCTGGAGAGTGAAGTCAAGCGGGCCTTTTGAAGCACTGCTGTTAATAAAGCTAGTGGATGCGCTGGAATTCCAGCAGAGCTATTCAAAACCCTAAAGGATGATGACATCAAGGTGTTGCATTCAATACGTCAGCAAAGCTGAAAGATGCAGCAGTGGCCTAGCAAAGACTGGAATAGACTAGAAAAGGTCAACCCTCATCCCAAATCCCAAGAAGGGTAGTATTAGAGAATGTGCTAACCATCAGACAACTTCACTCATCTCCCACGCTAGTAAGGTCATGCTTAAAATCTTGTATGCTAGGGTTCAGCATTATGCAAACTAAGAACTTCCAGATATCCAAGCTGGGTTCAGAAAAGAAAGAGGAACCAGAGATCAAATTGCCAACATTCGCTGGATCATAGAGAAAGCAAGGGAATTCCAGAAAAACATCTACCTCTCTTTCACTGACTATGCTAAAGTCTTTGACTGTGTGGATCATAACAAACAGTGGAAAGCTCTTAAAGAGATGGGAATACCAGACCAACTTACCTGTCTCCTGAGAAACCTGTATGAGGGTCAAGAAGCAACAGTTAGAACTCTACATGGAACAACTGATTGGTTCAAGATTAAAAAAGGACTATGAGAAGGCTGTTTGCTATCATACTGTTTGGTTAACCTATATGCTGAGCATATCATGAGAAATGGTGGGCTGGATGAGTTACAAGCTAGAATCAAGACAGGTGGGAGAAACATCAACAACTTCAGATATACGGATGATACCACTCTAATGGCAGAAAGCAAAAAGAAACTCTTGATGAGTGTGAAGGAGGAGAGTGAAAGAGCTGGCTTAAAAGTAAATATTAAAAGAAAAAAAAAACTAAGATAATGGCATCTGGCTCTGATACTTCATGGCAAACAGAAGGGGAAAAGGTAGTAGCGACAAATTTCCTCTTCTTAGGCTCTAAAATCGCTGTGGATGGTGACTGTAGCCATGAAATCAGAAGATGATTGTTTCTTGGCAGGAAAGCTATCATAAACCTAGACAGTGTGTTCAAAAGCAGAGACATTACTCTGCGGACAAAGGTCTTTACAGTCAAGACAAAGGTCCGTATGGTTTTCCCAGTGGTCATGTATGGTTGTGAGAGCAGGACCTTAAAGAAGGCAGAGAACCAAAGAATTGATGCCTTCAAACTGTGGTGCTGGAAATGACTCCTGAGAGTCCCCTAGACAGCAGGGAGATCAAACCAGTCAGTCTTAAGGGATATCAACCCAGAATACTCATCGGACGGACTGATACTGATGCTGAAGCTGAATCTCCAGTATTTTAGTCATCGGATGCAAATAGCTGACTCACTGAAAAAAAGTCCCTGACGCTGGGAAAGACTGAGGGCAGAGGGAGAAAAGGGCATCAGAGGATGAGATGGCTGGATGGCATCACCAACGCAATGGACGTGAACTTGGGCAAACTTTGGGAGATGGTGAGGGACAGGGAGGCTGCAGCCCATGGGGTCACAAAGAATTGGACATGGCTGGGCAACTGAACAATAATGTCCCTGTGGGGACAAATGTGCTCAGTTCTCTTGTGAAGATACTTTATGTTTAACTTTTTGAAAAACTGACAAACCGCTGTCCAAAGTGGCTGTACAAATTTCATTCCCACCAGCATGTTTCTTCACATTCCCATCAACATTTGTTCCTGTCGGTCTCATTTATTACAGGCATTCTAGGCGATATGAAGTGACATCTTATTGCGGTTTTAAATTGCATTTCTGTGGACAGGGAAATGGGAGTAGGCCAACTTAAACATCAAAGACTCCAGGGTTTTTACTGAAGTTTGGTAGTTTTTCTTGAATAATTCCTCTTCAGATTGTTGGAAGCCTTTGGTTAATCTTGAGAGTTCTGAAAGACTTGGTTTTGCTGATATTTGTTGTTTTTGTGGAGAACATTTACCAAACTTCTCACTTCACCACTCCATTAGTCCTGTTCAAATCTAAAATGTTACTGTGATAAGTTTTAACTTTATAAAATTCATCTTTATTCAGGGTTTCTTAACTCTCCCTCTATATTTTCTTTTTGTTACTTGACTTCTCAACATTTAAAATTTCCTCCATTAGAAATTTACTTTGATAGAAGCTAGCCAATTGTCTAACAACCAGAAGATAAATAATTTTTCCCTGTTCTTCTTTGCATGGCTGTATTACTCTTTATCAGTTATGAGCTTTTTTTCAAGTTTGTACTTTTTTAAATGATACATTTATTTATACATTTTTTGAACATAGAAAAGTTAGAAAAAAATGACAGCCCATTGGAAATACTGAAATGCCACCTAAATACTACTATCTATAATATATGTTACGTTACTTAACTATTTCTCTATCTACTTATGTTTTCTGAAGTTTCACCTGTATGCAAGATTTACATGGTCACACTGGCCAACAAATGCACTGACATCTAATCATCATGTCAGAAACTCTCCAACCTTCCATTATTTGAAAAACACCATGATGATGATGGAACAGTAATAATAACATTTATACAGTGTCTGTTATGTGCCAGCTTCCAAATACTTATACTCATTTAACTTTCATATCAACTCCATGAGGTAGCTACTACTATGATCCCCATTTTCCAGATGAAAAAACTGAGGCACAGAAGGGTTACATAATTTGCTAATGATGATTAAGCCAGAAAGTAGGTCTGGGAATTCCAATTTCAGAATCTTTATTGTCAAGTTTGATTGCTCTGCTTGCTTTACATGAGTTAACTAAGGCACACAAGGGTTAAGAGTTGCTCAGGCAGTAACTGGTAAAGCTAACACTTTGATTCACTCAGACTCTACAGGTTGGTGAAGGGCAACCATTAGGGATATAACATTCACATTCCTCCAGGTTTAAGATGGGAAGAGAGTTTGGGGAGGAAGAGATTCCCACTGTCTGGATTACGTAAGACTTCAGTTATCTTCCAGAGATCCATTCTTTTACTCCTTGCTTAGATGGGAATGTGACAGATGGTTCCGATATATCTAGCCAGAAGAAAATTGTTGGAGCAAGAAAAGGTTGAATTCCAAAACTGCTGTTAGAACAATCCACTCCAGCAGCAATCTGTCTGTAGCAATATCCCAGCTACAAGGGCAGAATCACTCCAACCCCAACAAAATTGAAAAGCAAAAGTTGCTCAGTTGTGTCTGACTCTTTGTGACTCCATGGACTGTAGCCTGCCAGGCTCCTCTGTCCACAGAATTCTCCAAGCAAGAATACTGGAGTGAGTAGTCGTTCCCTTCTCCAGAGGATCTTCCCAACCCAGGGATAGAACCCAGGTCTCCCACATTATAGACAGATTCTTTACCAGCTGAGCCACCAGGGAAGCTGAAGAATTCTGGCACGAGTAGCCTATCCCTTCTCCAGGGGATCTTCCTGACCCAGGAATCAAACTGGGATCGCCTGCATTAAAGGTGGATTCTTTACTAGCAGAGCTACCAGGGAAGTGATAGCCAATCCACCTTACCAACCACCTGCTGGAACATTTGCACCATTCTGTATAAACTGGCAGCCAAAGCTGACTGATAAAATACCCCAGAATCTAGATTCATTGATGGCTCTTATATCCTGACAACTCAGCATACTGGCAACATACACATCTACTGTGCCACATATATTGGCCAGTTCAGAAAAAGAGACCTCTCTAGATTACCCTCCCAGGCAGAAACCCCCTCTCCCTTCTCAGAACCCAGGATGGCTCCTAGCCATCCTACACAAGCAGCAAACAAAGCAGGAAAAGGGTCAGTTGAGATCCCTCTAAATTTTAGTAGGCTATCTCCTTTTATCTTCTTTCATCTGCATGATATTTTTATGTTCATTTCCCCAGACTTTTTCTGGGCATGGTTTTCATGGGATCACTCCAGCCAGTGAGTGAATTCCTGTTAGTTTTAAAATGTTAACACTGACAGGTGGCAGTTAGGTAGTGACAGTTTATAAGAATTTTCTATGTTTCTAAGCATCTGCTTACCTTAACTATTGAAAGTAAACTTGGAATTTCTTCAACAGGTAATGTTAAACATATGTCACTGATTTTGAACTCAATATAATGTAAGAAAGTATTTATAAAAATCATATGCACCTCGGAGTG
The DNA here is from genome assembly GCA_006410615.1 of Neotragus moschatus. Lineage (NCBI taxonomy): Eukaryota > Metazoa > Chordata > Mammalia > Artiodactyla > Bovidae > Neotragus > Neotragus moschatus. The sequence goes on from SJYA01000709.1 coordinate 424,489, forward strand.
TCACAGGGAAATACTTTGGTGGGATCTGTTCATGCTTTGTGTAATATGTATTTAATCAGAGAACATTTTATTATTTTCTCAAAGTTTTAAACCTGACCTTTTTTAGTGGTGACTATGGAATAAATGTTTCATTATATTTACCATAAATACCTATGAGCAAATTAGATATGATTAACATCACTGATTGGCTAGAATATGTATTACATAACTTCGTTATAGTAGACATAAGTTGCTTTTTAAAAACTCAGTTATAATATTTCACTGGACTTCAGAATCTGGTAGCAAATCTACCAGATGATTTGTGAACAATACAGATAAAGAAATTCTTTCTCTTGGCTCATCAGCCATCCTGCTTATAAAAGGCCATACTGCCTGACACACACATCGACTTTGCACCCACATACAGGGATGTGATTCATCCCAGTAACAAGTTCAAATCAGTCTTTTAAGAAAGGATTCAGGCAATCTTTTCCTCTACCTTCTATAAGAACATTAAGTAGATCTTCCCAAGTACATCCTGTCCTAGAATAAATCATTCTCAGATATTTGTGTTCCCATACCTTCCCCCAAAAGTATTTTTTCTCTTGTGTTATGCAACTGTTGAGAAGCCTATAAACTGTGTATTCCCAGCTAAACATATTTAGAGGAAAACCACTCTGCTCAGTAACTTTAATATTCAGATCTGAGATGCTCTCTCTATTAGGCCTAGATAAAATCATTTACCTTACTTGTCTGGATTTTTTTCTCTGACACACCTCCTAACAAATTTATACATTAATATCCCCATTTTATGAAATCATTTTAAAGATTTTATCTGTTTTTTCCTTTTTAACAACCTTTTAAAAATGAAGTATAGTTGCTTTACACAATTGTGTTAGTTTTAGGTGTATAGCAGTGACTCAGTTATACATATATATGTATATAAACACACACATGCATATTTTTCAGATTATTTTCCATTATCAGTTATTAAAAAATTATGAATATAGCTCCCTATGCTACACAGCAAATCCTCACTGCTTATCTCTTTTATGTGTAGCAGTTTATTATCTGTTAAGCATGTACTACTAATTTATCCCTAGCCTCATCCCTTTCTCTTTGGTAGCCATAAATTTGCTTTCTACATGTTTATTTCTGTTTTGTATATCAATTTATTTATATTATTTTTAGATTTGATATGTAAGTCATAATCATATAATATTTTTTATGATTTACTTCACTTACTATTCTCTATGTCTATGTTGCTGCAAATGGCAATATTTTATTCTTTTATATGGCTGCGTAATATTCCATTATATGTACATATATTACATCTTATTAAGCCAAATGTCTGTTCAAGGGCACTTGGGTTGTTTCCATATCTTAGCTATTGCAAATAGTGCTGTTAAGAACACTGGGGTGCACAAGACTTTATTATTTTAACTTTTACAAATTTTTCAACCTGAAGCTTTGACTGATAAATTCACAATATAATAAAAACTATTTGGGCATTTAGTCATACTATCCCATACCCTTTGCTTTTTGCTTCTCTTCTTTTCACAGCTATTTGTAAGGCCAAGAATACACAAAGGAACTGTACAAAAAAGATCTTCATGACCTGGAAAACCATGATGGTGTGATCACTCATCTAGAGCCAGACATTCTGGAATGTAAAGTCAAGTGGGCCTTAGAAAGTATCACTATGAACAAAGCTAGTGGAGGTGATNGGACATGATTGAGCGACTGAACTGAACTGAACTGATCCCATACCCAAAAGAATTAACCATATTTACTAGTTGCAAGAAGTAAACTATGATTTTAATGTCAATCTAAATAAATCTATGATATTATAAGAAATATCTATTTTTCAAAATAATATTTATTCTGATAGCTTCCATGAGAAATGACTATATTAATAAGATTGTTTTTTGATACTTTGTCATTTTTAAAGTTATACATAACTTTGCTTATTCAATCCAAATCCTAATACCATCTTGACACAGCTCAAAATAAAGCAAACCAACAAAAAACTAAATAACCTAGCTCGAGTCACACCTTTTTCAAGATGCTTATAAATGATGCCTCTTGCAATCCTATATTCTGAGAACCACAGACTGACAGCAGAATTCAATTACAACCTGCCCTTGGCAGTATATAGTCTTCCAACAGAATGTCAAAACGGAAACCTTTCTGTTTCAGATCTGGCTGAGATTTCAAATTCCAAGAAGAAAACAATAGAGCAAGTGCTTCCACATTCCACACTGAGGTGAAATACTGCCTATATCAGACTAGCAAAGAAAACAAAAATGAAAACTGTTTTACAAGCCCTAGTTAAACACTCACAAACATTTCAAGGATTAAGAAGCTAAGAAAGGGACTTCCCTGGTAGTCCCACTCCACTGCAAGGGGCATGGGTTTGATCCCTGCTCAGAGACCTAAGATTCTGCATGCCACTCACCTTAGTCAAAAAATAAATAAGTAAAAAAAATTTTTTTAAAGAAGAAGCTAAGAGAAAATAACCTTTTTTCCCTGGATATAGTTGTTAAACTTCTATGGCATTTTTTTTCCTGCCTTCCACTCAAAGTGTCAGAAAAGTAAGGATGGTATTCTATTCTTAACTGAATTCACTAAGAGGGGGATTAATCTAACCATTTGGAGACCTTGATATATGTGCTCTGGAGTGAAGGAAGAGCACTTAAGTGCTTGAGAAATATAAGAGGGTGGAGAGACAAAGGTGGAAGGAAGTGAGGTAGCTATCACACACATCCCTGCAATAAAATGGCCTGTGTCCTATACCTAGAGTTGTGCCAAACAAGAAAGAGCTGGTGGCCAGCAATGGATTTAAGAAGGACCATCTGCAGGTTTGATACTACCCAACCAAATGAGTATATCTTCAGAAGGCTGAGAGAAGAATCCTGAGCTCAGGGCAAGGGACAAACAAAAAGATACACTCCCTGAGTAACCAGAAGCGCAGTAGGACACTCCATAAGGTAAAGAGTTAAATGTTTCTAAAACAAGATCATGACAGTACTAGGTATTTCCTTCCCCTAACTCTTTTCTCCCAGCATCACTGGAGAGAGTAGAAATGTGGGTTGGCAAGCTGGCAGCTTGTAGGGGGAGGGGGTGGAGAGAAAGAAGCAATGACTTGGAAAAATGCAGAAACTGAAGGCTTATTTCTTTTTTTTTTACTAAAGACCCCACACCTGAACAGGTACAAGGGGAAATGGAGAGAGGAGATCATTGATTCTAAGTGAAATGGGCTTGCCAGTTACATGAGTCTAGACATTTTAATTACTGAAATAAGACTAGACAAGACATGAGGGCTACCCTACATGTAACCAAAGACAGGAAATAACGAGCCCCACGGAGAAGTTTGAATAGGCAAAGGGGAAATAGAATACAATTGTTTTCTGCTTGTACCATATGGAGACATTCCTTCTGTGTAAAGTTACAGGAAATTGCTAATGTTTAGCACTATTGAAAATCAGGGTTCATTTTAACCATAAACTCCCTTCATGAACGTAACCATTAACTTCAAAACAAAGTTTAAGTCACACTTTCTAAAATACCACCAGTAATTGTCCCAGACTCAAATGATGGTCAATTCTTGGAACCCTTAAAATTCAGATTTCCTCCACTTTCTACTTTGAATTTAGTATGAAATATCTTGTGTTGATTTTTCTCACTACTTTAATATAGTTGGCTCACAATATATAGTGTTTAATATTTATCTATCTATCTGTGAATCCATCATCACCTTCAAGTTGTTAAACTGATCCATCAACTCCAAGTGTTTTCCCACTGGCCTTTTCATAATTCCAACCAACCACTGTGCACCATTTCCGAATCTAGGAAATCACTAATCTAGTTTCTCTCACTAGGCTTCCCTGTCCATTACCAACTCCCAGAGCTTACTCAAAATCACGTCCATCAAGTCAGTGATGTCATCCAACCATCTCATCTGCTGTCGTCCCTTTTTCCGTCCACCTTTAATCTTTCCCAGCATTTGGGTCTTTTCCAATCAATGAGTCAGTTCTTTGCATCATGTGGCCGAAGTATTGGAGATTCAGCTTCAACATCAGTCTTTTCAATGAATAGTCAGGACTGATTTCCTTTAGGATGGACTGGTTGGATCTCCTTGCAGTTCAAGGGACTCTCAAGAGTCTTCTCCAACACCACAGTTCAAAAGCATCAATTTTTTGGCACTCAGCTTTCTTTATAGTCCAACTCTCACATCCATACATGACTACTGGAAAAACGATAGCTTTGACTATGCAGACCTTTGTTAGCAAAGTAATCTCTCTCCTTTTTAATATGCTATCTAGGTTGGTCATAGCATTTCTTCCAAGGAGTAAGCGTCTTTTGATTTCATGGCTGCAGTCACCATCTGAAGTTATTCTGGAGCCCCCAAAATAGAGTCTGTCACTGTTTCCACTGTTTCCCCCCCTACTTGCCATGAAGTGATGGGACAGGTTGTCATGATCTTAGTTTTTTGAATGTTGAGTTTCAGCTTCAGCATCCTTAAGAATATCCTTAAGGATATAGAAACCATGAACAAAATGACCAATCAACATGAACTAATTGATATTAATGAAATTCTCCAACAACAACAGATCACACATTTATTTCAAGTGCACACAGAATATTTCCCAAGAAAGGCCTTATTCAGGGCCATAAAAGAAGTCTCAATTTAGGTGGTCTGACGTATGCTCTCGTACCAAAATTGAATTAGTAATAGTAAAATACTAGGAAAGTCCCAAAATATTTGGAAACTATAAGACCAATTTTTAAATAATCCATAAGTCAAAAATATATGAAAAAAGAAAGTTTTCTGAACTGAAGAAAAATGAAAACACAACCTATCAAAAAGTCTGAGATACAGCTGAAACTGCACTAAAAGACAAAATCACAGCACTACATATCTATGCTATAAAAGAAAATTATCACATCAGTAGTCTATTCTTCTATGGGTTTCCCAGGTGGCTTAGTGGTAAAAATGCCACAGCTGCAGGAGATGCAAGAGATGTGGGTCCAGTTCCTGGACTGGGAAGATCCACTGGAAGAGGAAGAAAGGGCAGTCATCTCCAGTATTCTTGTCTGAGAAATCTCATGGACAGAGGAGCCTGGTGGGCTACTGTTGGAGGGGTCACAAAGAGTGAGACACAACTGAGCATTTCTTCTGTATTCAGAAATTATCAGATCTAACAAAGTTAACCACATTGAAAACAGAAGAAATGAAACAGTAAATGAAAAACAGAAATAAATGGAAATAGAAAAGTACAAAATAAATAAAAATAAAAACTGCTTCTTTGAGAAGACCAATAAAACTGATAAAAGTTCTAACCAGATTGATGAGTAAGAAGGTACCAATTACCAAATCTGAAATGAGAGGTGATGTCACTACAAATTTTAAGTGTACTGAAACAATAAGGGAATATAATAAATTCTAAAACAATAAGTTTGAGGTTTTGCAAGAACTGAAAAACTTCCTTTAAAGACTCAAACCAATAAAGCTCATTCAAAAAGAAACAGGTCATCTGAATAGCCCTACACGGAATCAAATTGCTAGTTAAAAATCTTCCTGTAACAAAAATTCCAGATCAAACAGCTTCACTGGAAAATTCTACCAAACATTTAAGGAGAATATAATATCAATTCTGCAAAAGATTTTTAAGAAAATTGAAAAAGGAACATTTCCCAACTCTATATGACCATAATGATCCTGACCCAAAACCAAGTAAAAATATTATAACAAAAGAAAGCTAGAGATGAATATCCTTTATTATCATAGATGTAAACATTTCTAAAAAGATTTAGCAACTCAATCCAGCAATATGTAAAAAAAAAAAAAAAAAAACCATCATGAGCAATATGGTTTACCCCAGGAGTGCCTATGTAATTTCACTTGAAAATTAACCAATGTGATTCTCCCTATTAATAGCTTTAAAAGGCAAAACCATGTGATCATCTGAACAGTTGCTAAAAAAAGTGTTTGACAAAATACACTATCAATTCCTGATAAAAGCTCTCAGCAAACTAAGAACAGAAGTGAACTTCCAAGGATAAGAAGACAATGAGTTGGTTTATTATTGGACTGGAAAAGCTCTTTATCTCACCAGACTGCCTGGGTGCTTGCTTTGTGACTTTAGGACCAGATAAAGGAAGCGGACTATGTGATGTTCTGCTTAAGGTCTGAAACTCTTCTGATGGTCTCAGTCAGTTTCTTTACTGATGATTGCCCCTAGCATACCCACTTTGAGAAGCTTGCTTGACAGATTAAATGGCCAATGAAAGCTTTTCAGGGAACTCCCCTGGAGCCAACAGTCCTTGCACACACCAGCCAATTCAAGCTGGAGACACAGCATGGTACACATGTGGTACACGCATATGAACCAGAACTCCCTGATGGAATTTCGCTCAGATAATGCTGCCTGCCTGCATGTCCTTTTCCATTCTGTACGGTATCCTTTGCCTCTAAACATGACCCTCAAATATGTGGATTCGGATGAATTTCAAATGTAAATTTCAAATTTACACTTACTTCAAATGTAAATAATGATAAAAGTCTTTGCAATCTGATAAATGACATCTACGAAAAACTACCAGCTTATACTTAATGGTGAAAGACAAAATATTTTCCTTTAAAGTTAGGAACAAAACAAGGTGGTTATAATTTTCATTATTACCAACATTATACTTGAGATTCTAGCTGATGCATTCAGATAGAAAAAAGAAATAAAAGGCAATCATCTCAATCATCTGCATATAAAACCCTATAAAATTTTTTAAAAAAGCTATCAGAACCAGTGAATGAATTTACAAGATTGCAAGGGTACAAGATCAATTTACAGAATTAATCATAGTTTTATTATGTTAGCAGTGAGTAACTGGAAATTAAATTATGAAAATAATGTCATTTTTAATAACATCAAATATATGAAACATTTATGTATAAAATTGACAGAAGAGATATAAGACCTATACTGAAAATTATAAAACTTACCTGAGAGAAAATGAAGACTAGAGTAAATGGAGAAATATCTTGAATCTGTAACTTGGATGACTCAGTGTTACTAAGACATTAATTCTTTGCAAATGTATCTCCTATTTTCTGATGGCACTGTGCAGCTAGTAAGATCATAGTTCCCCAACCAAAGATTGATCCCTGGCCACTGCAGTGAAAACTCCAGGTCCTAACCAACGGACCACCAATGAATTCCCATAAATTTATCTTTAGATTCAATTCAATCCCAATCAAAATCTCAGTAGACTGTATTTTAGAAATCTACAATTTGTTTGCCAAACGTATGTGGAACTACTAAACTTTTCCAAATATTAAATTTTTGTTTTTGCTTTTCAAAAACAAAAAGACAATCAAAGGACTAGGCTGAAATATTTCTAAGACAGGTATCTGAGAAAGAACTTGTGTCTCGAATACATGAAGATGTCCCCCAATTCAATAATTAGAAAATATTACAATTTAAAAATGAGTAAAATACTTTAAGACCCTCTTATTGCTGTGTTTAGCTTTTTTGTGTGTGTAAGCATGGCATAGCCTACATTTCTTTAGACTACCCGCCCCAATCATAATTAACAAAGATGTTTTACATGCATCCAAATTTATAGAGAAGGATTTAAATGAAATCTGCTGCCATAAAATTTGTATTTTTTTCTCAGCGTCTATATGAAAGTTATAAATGGAATAAACTGCTGTGAATATTCAAACTCCTGAACACAGCAGTTCAGCAGTGCTCCAACACTCTTCCTGTTCGATTTTGGTGCCTTTTTTGTTTGGTAGTCTAGACATAGCCTGTTTCTTAGACATGTTTATAAATGGATTGGAAAGGAGGTCTAAATAAAGGCATTACTGAAATACAAAGCGTCTTTTTGTTATACATTGTTGTTATTAAGAAAAGATTCCAAAAGAGGGCTTCTGGCAATGAGTCATGGATTCTGACAGATGTTTTCTACAGATGAGAGTTCAGCTCCACCTTTCCCAAAAATGTAAGTTTTAGAAGGAGAGGTCTGTCTTTTGGAGCCCTTGGGAAATAAGTTATAGTGTAGACTGCGTTTCTTAAAACCACTCCTATCGTTGTTTGAAATCCAAAGGCAAAGGTCTTTTCTTGTAAATAAATGATTTTGAAACTTTAAAACTTTCAACATACTCTGTTCCTTGATTCAAAACTACAGTCTTGCAAGAGAAACTTGAAAAGCAAAGGAATGGAGAAACTCTAGGAAAGCTAATTGTACCTCATGAATGTGAAACGAAGTGTGAAGACAGACTCTTTGCATCCTAAAGTATGGAGATGCTTAAGAAAGCTTCCTTAAGACGCTTAGGAAGTAGCTTACCTGATCCAATCTTCTTCTCTCACAGATAAGGAAATCCAGGCCCAGAAGGAGTAGGAGAAAGGAGGCAGGAGTGGACGCCAGCAAGCCAAGCTCCTACTTCGAGTTCAGTGCTCTTCCTATTATGCCTTCTGGAATGGCAGGAGGAAATAATCTCTGACAAAATAATTAAGACCACTTAGAGAGGTCAAATAAACTGTCCAAGGTCATATAGCTAGTAAGTGACAATGCTGGGACAAGACTAAATATCTGAGACTCCAAAGACCATGATTTATACCATACCACTATTTTCTTTATATGGTATTATATATTTGAGTTTCATGAAAGAAACTTGCTGATTTGACTCACCATTGTACTCTTTAGCATATCATAAATAGACAAGAAATACTGGAAAAATCATTCACCAATCCACACATACTGATTGATTTTAATGTATATAGTGTTGAAACTGACTGCACACTAATTACATACTTAGGAGACAATGGACATTTGTGCTGGTTATAATTCTCTGACAGCAAGAATTTTTCTCCTCTGAAATTCTCTTAAGAGACGTCTTTTTCATAACCCAAGATCATCTGGAGTGGTGAAGAAGTTTCCAGTTGATTTACTCATAGTGAAAAAAAATTACAGAATGATATAGAAGTCTACTGATACATGGGTATAGGCATATATTCAATTCTACCACTGATTTCCTTTTCCTAGAGGAATTAAAAGAGACTGAGCTGAAAGAAAGGCGAGAAAATGAATGAAGGAAAGTTTCCCTAGTCTGATATCTTTATCTTGATTCCCATAGTAATCTAGGATTTGCTCCTTGAACATCTCTCTCCAGATCCAGAAATGATAGTTTCTCATCTTCTATTTCTCTTTCAAGGCCTCAGTCTTCATCTTTTAAAAACACATTCACTGAAATCTTATTGTTGCCTGTGAATCTAGTCCTAAATTGCCACTGTAATCGCTATTATATTCATAATCAATATGAAGTTGTAAAACAATACTTTGTAAGGAAATAACATAGTAAATTTGTTTATACATGTCTCTCACAAATATGCTAAAAACTGGCTGTGCCTTAAAAATATAGCATATGAAGAACTGTATATACCACAGTACTTCTGGCAAGCATAATCTCAAATTTTTAATTCTTTGTAAATATTTCAAGTATGTCTGCTAAGTAGTTTTAAAATTTCCTTTAACATACTGCCACTATTAAGAGCAGACGGTACAAAGCTGATATATTTTACATGTTTTTAAAGAGTATGTGCATGTGGTTGAGTTTTTTATTGTTGTATGTCCATTCAGATAAATGAAGTCTATCTCTCCNTTGTAAATATTTCAAGTATGTCTGCTAAGTAGTTTTAAAATTTCCTTTAACATACTGCCACTATTAAGAGCAGACGGTACAAAGCTGATATATTTTACATGTTTTTAAAGAGTATGTGCATGTGGTTGAGTTTTTTATTGTTGTATGTCCATTCAGATAAATGAAGTCTATCTCTCCATGTAGTCCTTGCTTAATGCAAATCCAAAAAACTAGTGTTGTTAGATCAATGCAGTTTTAATCATTCTAGGTACCACTGTGTAAAATGCAAAGTTTAAAATACTGCATTCAAAAAGAAAAATATATTTAAAATGTACCTTAATAAAATTACACCAAGTAAAATTGCAAATAGCATGTTAATAAAGAGTAGATCTCGTCTAAAATGTTTAGTAAAATCTGGGAGATAGAACTTAATAAATAATTTCCAAAACAACTTAGTAAAATTCAGTAAACAAGCAAATGAATAAAATAAATGAAGATGCAAATTAATGTCTCAGCAAATATAAAGAGATCCTCATCTTCATTACTTTAATTAAAATAATATTATATTTTTTTACACAACTAACTAAATCAAACCGTTGATAGCATTCAATGTTGGCAAGTCTGTGGTAAAAGGGCACTCAAATATTTGGTGCAAAAAGATAAGGAGTTTTAAAGCATACTCTGGGAATGTGTATGTAATTTTTAAATTTGCCTACTCTTTGCCCCAATAATTTAGCCTTTAAGAATCTAATCTTCAGTTATACTAGCCTAAGTAGCACACACACTTCACACTCTCATGTAGAAAAATACTGGTTGCAAACATTACACGCAGTTTCAACATCAGCAAAATAACAACAACAACAAAAATATGGTACCTTTATTCAAGGAGTACTATAAAATGATTAAATGAAATGAGATATTGACTTGTACGCTTACATATAATAATTAAGTGGATAAAAATGCCCAAACCTATATACATACCATGATTCTAGTTTTATAAACAAAGAAACTAATTAATGAATATAATAAATGTATCAGAGTGCATATGCAGATATGTATCAATGTGCGGAAATCAGAAAAGATTCACTTAGCAAACTCTGTAGTGGTTACATTTGGGAGACAGAATGGGTCAAGTCAAACATAAGAATGACAAGATCACTGTACAAGATAAAAAAGAAAAGAATTTCAGGCTATTGGTGGTTTCCTCTTTCTGTGACTACAAGTTTAAAAAGAAGAAGGNTACTAAGATATTATATATTAAGATATTCAAAATTGAAAATCCCAAACTGTTGATTAGAATTTAACAAGAAGTAGAAATTCTCCTTAGCACTTCTAAGTGCCTGACTATATACCTTCAACTATATCAATATTGATAGCACTGGTGGTTTAGTTGCTAAATCGTGTCTGACTCTTGTGACCCCATGGACTGTAGTCTGCCAGGCTCCTCTGTCCAGGGGATTTCCCAGGCAAGACTACTGGAGTGGGATATCCTTTTCTTCTCCTAAGGGATCTTCCCAACCCAGGGATCAAACCCAGGTNCACTGGTGGTTTAGTTGCTAAATCGTGTCTGACTCTTGTGACCCCATGGACTGTAGTCTGCCAGGCTCCTCTGTCCAGGGGATTTCCCAGGCAAGACTACTGGAGTGGGATATCCTTTTCTTCTCCTAAGGGATCTTCCCAACCCAGGGATCAAACCCAGGTCTCCTGCATCGCAAATGGATTCTTTACCATTGAGCCACCAGGGAAGCCTATCTTTCTTCATCCATTCATTCCTTAAAATCAACTCAGTCTTTATGTCTTAATTTAAAATACACACTGATAAAAAAAATTATTAAATAAAGTAATAATAAATTAAATAATTTAATCTATTTATGTGATAATATCCATGCATGCATGCTGTCTCCAGTCGTGTCCGACTCTTTGCAGCACCATGGACTGTAGCCCGCTAGGCTCCTCTGTCCACAGGATTCCTAGGCAAGAATACTGGAGTGGATTGCCATGCCCTCCTCCAGGGGATGTTCCCAACCCAGGGGTCAACCTCGTCTCTTATGTTTCCTGCAGTGGTAAGCAGGTTCTTTACCACTAGCGCCACCTGGGAAGCCCCGGGTGATATTATCTGTGATAATATAGAGATTTTTAATAGTTATTATAGATGTGAGATTGACTTTGTATGATTAGCAATAGAATGCCTCTTATTTCTCCGTACCTGAGACTGGACTCAAAAATATCCTAATTATTAATAAATGAAAGGTTCTCTAGAGATATTTCTACACAGAAGTTATGACATATACAACCCACTCCAGTATTCTTGCCTGGAGAATCCCAGGGACGGGAGAGCCTGGTGGGCTGCCATCTATGGGGTCGCACAGAGTTGGACACGACTGAAGCGACTTAGCAGCAGCAGATATAAGTATAGATATCTATAACTATATACATTTGTCTGTATATAGAGAAAAATGTATATCTAAGTGTGTTTATATATATATATATATATATATATATAAAGATGTCTGTATATACATATACATGAAATTAAAAGATGCTTGCTCCTTGGAAGAAAAGTTATGACCAACCAAGACAGCATATTAAAAAGCAGAGACAGTACTTTGCCAACAAAAGTCTATCTAGTCAAAGCTATGGTTTTTCCAGTGGTCATGTATGGATGTGAGAGTTGGACTATAAAGAAAGCTGAGCACTGAAGAATTGATGCTTTTGAACTGTGGTGTTGAAGAAGACTCCTGAGAGTCCCTTGAACTGCAAGGAGATCCAACCAGTCCATCCTAAAAGAAATCAGTCCTGAATAATCATCAGAAGGACTGATGCTGAAGCTTGATGCAAAAAACTGACTCACTGTAAAAGACTCTGATGCCAGGAAAGATTGAAGGCAGAAGGAGAAGGGGATGACAGAGGATGAGATGGCTGGATGGCATCACCAACTCAATGGACATGAGTCTGAGTGAACTCTGGGAGTTGGTGATGGACAGGGAGGCCCGGCGTGCTGCTGTCCATGTGGTTGCAGAGTCACCTTCCCCTATCTTACCCTAAGACATCTAACTGGAGAAATCATTAAATCTCTAGTGGTGATTAAGTAATAAAACTTATTCTGTAACATCTTCAAGAAGAGGACAAAAGGAATAACTTCAGCATACAGTTTCATTCCAGATAATTGCCAATGTAAGAAATTTATGATCTTTATATTCTCATTAGCTTGCAAATTTGAATACATCTGTATAGTGCTTATTGGATATTTGTTGAACAAATGAATAAAAACTAGTGTTGTCAGTGCTGGTTGCATTTCTAACCTGACCCATAGTATTTGTTTAGCCTATATATTGTACATAAAGAATAACTTTGTACCAAATCACAAAAAATATTAAACACAAGGAGAATTCAGTCACAGTCCTGTCCTGAGATGCCACAGTCACACCCCAGCCATGCAACTGAAATGTGTGTGTGTGTGTTAATCATGTCCAACTCTTTGCAACCCCATGGACTGTATAGCCCAGCAGGCTCTTCTGTCCATGGAATTATCCAGGCAAGAATACTGGAGTGGGTTGTCATAGTTGCAATATTTTGCGTTTCATGAACCGTTTGTGGTTCCATGTCTGGGACAAGGGATCTGAAATGACCAAGGAAGTGGAAATATGGCTTGGAAGGAAAGCTGTCTTAGGAGACTATGTAAAAGGCTCTCCATTTATATCTCCTTGTGATTCTTTTCTCTTTTTCCCTGTTTGTCTTCCCCATTAACAATGTAGAGATATATAAATACAGAGGAATAATAGTTGTAAAATGTGCAGAACACTTGAGATTCCTGTGGAGGATCCTGTGTACTCAGAGCCACTCAAATGGGTGGTGAATCTGATCACATCCTTACAGCCCTTGAAGCATCACCTCTGAAGGAAGCATCCCTCTGAAGGAAAATGACATCTGTATTCTCAGGAGGGGTGGAAAGCAAGGGTATGCTTTCCTTGCCATCATAACCTTTTCATGATCAACCCTGACATGTAAAATCCTGCCCTTACTCAGAATTGAGGTGAAGAAATGTAACCAGCCTGGAAGTCAGAAGAAGTGAGAAATGTGCCTAGCCCAGAATTTATATGAAGTAGGAAACACGACAAGGACAAAAGAGAAAACAATACAGTCATTGTAGTTAGCATGTGTATGTTTGTGTAAGCATATAGATATTCTAGGCAACATCAGATTTTGAGGTGATGAAATAGAAAGCAATCAAGTATAACAGAGCAGAAAGATCTGGAAATCCCCTGGAATATCATTTCGGAAGGGGAAAAGATTTTCCAACTCCCTAGGCTGGAAGGAATACTCTTAATTCTTTATGACCTTTAGATTTAAGGGGCATATTTAAATTGGATTGATGCAAATTGAGAGTGTGTCTCTACTTTTCATTGTACATTTATTTCTTTAAAAATTGCATTCCTTTGTTTTCAGGCACATTAGATCTTTTCCCAGTATGATCACAGTTTCAAAATGAGCTTCCAAAAATCACACAAAAATTGTAACACAACACGTCATCAGAACACGATGAATCTACACATTGGCAGATCCATGATATAACAATGGTCAAACATCGTGACTTGAAAAATTAATGATTTTCTCCATGTGGCACATTTTAGTTTTACTTCTAAAAGTTTCTGTTTCCATATTTACTTTTCCACACTTGCAACCCTAGCTTTAAAACCAAATTCCAAAGTGATTCTAGTGAAAAATTCGTCAAATTAGTTCTTACAGTTAATCTCAGAAATATAGAATCCCTATATGCACTGAAAGTGTGAGATTTATTCCCCTAAAATAAGTTGTGGAATTTAGTTTAAGCGACACATATCCCATATTACCAACTTTTCAATCCATGCCAATTTATATCTAAGAAGTTTTATATCTTCTTAGATATATGTCTAACACCAGCCCATTCTTATTTTGAAATTATTGCAATCCAGATCTGCGTCAGTGTTGCAACAGTAATAAGTGAAAATTATTTTAAAAGTTATCACCATGTTACAGTGTAAATGAAAGAAATATTGAGATAGCATTATGTGGCTTCAAGTGGAAATATTTTACAGATCTAGGCTTTTTGTTACCATAGTTAATACTATACACTGTGTGTGTGTGTGTGTGTGTGTGTGTGTGTGTGTGTAGTAACGGCTGATTCACTGCTTCAAATTTCTCTCATAGTACAATGGCTCCCCTAAGAGGGTTATAATATTCCATTGACTGGTTTGTGGATCCATTTGCTGTGAGTTATTTCTGGCCAGTGGAAAGCACGCAGTTAACTTTTGGGTATTTTTTAAGCAGACATTCTATGATTTTACCAGAGATTGTTTCTGTAGGAATAAATCTGTGTACTATTTGTCTAGTCAAAAACAGACCATGCTGACATGGAGTCAGTGGGGGATTGCAAAATGGATCAGAAATTGAGAGGAAAGAGAAAGGGGAAATCTGCTTATTTTAATAACATACCTAAGAGAAAAAACAAAATATGTTCCTTTATACCCCCCAAAAGAACAAGTTATTGAAATAGTGTGTGCATGGAGCTATATCCAAGAAAAACTTGATCGATTTAACTTTTTTACACACATATTAACTCTCTTGTCTATATCACATAAGTTCTTGTCAGTGATATTTGTTCCCCTCATTTCTGGGTATTTTTCATCACTTTTAACACCATCTTGTTGTGCCTGATTTAGGAAGAGGTGTAAATATGTAATTCTCAAAGTGCTGAAAAAAAGTTCTCTATTTACTTTATCATATACGTGAAAAAACATCATACATATGCGCGCACACACACACACACACACACACCACTGCCTTTGACTTTTCAACAATTGATTTTAATAGTGCCCAATAAAAAGGATATTATTTGTCTGTTGAGGAAAAGACATTTAATATTTCACAATAACAGACAATCCCTTTTAAAATCCCTTTAAGCCACACATCTTTTTGTGGTAACTGTGCATTCATTTTNACACACACACACACACACACACACACACACACCACTGCTTTTGACTTTTCAACAATTGATTTTAATAGTGTCCAATAAAAAGGATATTATTTGTCTGTTGAGGAAAAGACATTTAATATTTCACAATAACAGACAATTCCTTTTAAAATCTCTTTAAGCCACACATCTTTTTGTGGTAACTGTGCATTCATTTTCACTGTTAAAGGTTGAATAATTAACTTATAAAGCAAGCATCTATAGTTTGAATATTTTTTAGCAGTAATGTTTGAAATGGGGATATAATGGTTGCCATATAAATTGTTAAAATTAGAGGCGGAATAAACATGTTAGATGTTTATCATCCTTGCTTTTCCTTTCTCCCATCATTTAAATAAAGCAATGACATAGGTTTTTAAAATAGGAACTATACCAATCCTGTTTACAGATGGCATTTCTTTTGGCTTAGGTTTAATATTATGAATTAGATTTGGCTTATGAATTAATCTAATAAATGATTTCTATTACTACCCAAATGCATAGTGAAATCACTGTTCACTATTTCTTCAGGAAAATATAATTCTGTAAGATTTAATTTAAAATATAATAGGGAAATGTTTTCTATGTCCCTGCTGATTTCTGTAGAAGTATTATATTACTTATTTGTCTCATGCCTTTATAAGGAATATTCATTTCATAAGTGCTGTGCTTATAATTATTTACTATTTTGCCTTAAGAGCTACTCCTAAAGGTTACCTTTACAATATATTTGTAAATAAATATGATGAAATTTTAAATGATGTTATCACAAATACACAGATCACAATACAAACATTAAAACCTTAAAACCTTAATACAGCTGAACATCCACATGCAGAAAAATGAATCTAGACATAGACCTTACCTGCTTTGCAAAAAATAGCCCAAAATTGATTAGAGAACTAAATGTATGAAATGTAAATTTATAAAATTCCTGGGAGATAACAGGAGAATATCTCAATGGCCTTGAGTATGTTGATGACTGTTTAGTTTCAGTTCCAAATGCGTGATTCAGGAAACAAAGACTTAAGAAGTTGGACTTCATTATAATTTAAAGAAAAACAAATATTCTTCTCTGTGAATGAAAATGTCAAAAGAGTAAGATAAGAGAAACTAAGAAAATATTTGCCAAAGACATATCTGATAAAATAGTGTGATCTGAAATATACAAAGAACTCTTAAAACTCTAAGAAAGTAAACAAGCCAACTAAAAAATAGGTCAGAAACCTGAGCCAACATCTCCCCAAAGAAGATACCACTAGTGCCACCTGGGAAGTCCAAAGAAGTCTGCAGTTTTCCCAATGGCTCATCAAGTAAAGGAACCCACTTGCAAAGCAGCAGACACAGAAGATCCAGTTCGATCCCTGGGTCAGGAAGATGCCCTGGAGAAGGAAATGTCAACCCACTCCAGTATTCTTGTCTGGAAAATCCCGTGGTCAGAGCCTGGCAGGCTATAGCCCAAAGGATTGCTTAGAGTCAGACATGGCTGAGCAACTAAGCATGCTTGCATCGCAGGCCCTCACATTTTATATATAAAGAAGATGGCAAATAAGCATGTGAAAAGGCCCTCCACATTATATCATTTGAAATTGAAATAACAATGAGTTGCAACTATGTAACAGAATGGCAAAATCCAAACTCTGCCAACACCAAATACTGACAAGAATGTGAAGCAACTATTGCAAACTGGTATAGCCATTTTGGAAGACTAAACATAGTATCAGATGATCCAACAATCACACTACTTGATATTTACTGAAATGAGTTGGAAAATTATGTCTATACAAAAATCTGCACACAAATGTTTATAGCAGTTTTATTTATAATTGCCAAAACTCAGAAGTAACCAGTATGTCCTTCACTGGTGTGTGGATACATAAACTGTGTTATGTCCGGACACTGCGATATTTTTCAGTGCCCAAAAGAAATGAGCTAGCCAAACCTGAAAAGACATGGAAGGAATTTAAATGCATATTAAGTGAAAGAAGCCAATCTGAAAAGATGCTGTGCTGTATAACTCCAACTATATGACATTCTAGAAAGGACAGACTACGAAGATGGAAGAAAGAGCAGTGGTTAACTGCCAGGGTTATGTGAAGGGAGGGATGGGCAGGCAGAGCACAGAGGATTTTTAGGAGAGTGAAACTATTCTAGAGACACTATAATGGTGTACAGATGTCATTACACATTTGTAAAAGCCCATAGCGTGCACAACACCAAGAATGCGACCTAAGGTAATGGACTTTGGGTGATAATGATGTCAATGTATGTTCACCAGTTATAGTAAACGTACCACTCTAGTGGGGCATGTTGATAGTGGGGGAAGCTCCATGTGTGTGAAAGCAAGGGTTAAATGGGAGCTCTGTAATTTTCTGCTTAATTTTTCTGTAAACCCAAAAAAATCCATTTAAAAAGCAAAATGAAACCTTAGTGGTATGTGTTCTTTAAGGAACTAAGTAAATTGAAACTATATCAGAAAATGAATGTAACTATAAATTAGCTTCCTTTCCAGGTCTCAAAGTACTTTAAGGACATCAACTCATAACTCTTTTGTCTTTGAAAATCTCTCAGTACTTCACAGGAATTTTTATTAGTTATCAACATATAATTATTAAAGTAGATTTTAATGTTTAATTTTATTTTATAGAATTTTATATAAATTCATTTTATAGAAACGAACAATTATCTGGTAGGACTAATTGCTGATATGAGCAATGGTCAGGAAATGGATAAAAGAGATCTTAGAGATTCACAAATTATCTGAATTTTAACTTTTATCCACTAATTTTAACCTTCTACTAAAATTATTTTCAGAGCTAATAACCAAGATATGGCAAATCCTGTTTGACTTATAAGGCTTTCTTTCTTTGCCCCTTTTCATTTTGGAAACTGCTATTAATAATCAATAACAAAAAGCCCAAAAGTAGATAAGAAAATAGGCATAAAAGAAAATCAGTTAGTTTGCATTTCTCAACACTAGACAATTTACATGTAGCTGAAGTTGACACAAATTTAAAAGTTGAAAGGCTACAGGCCTCGGAACTGTCTAGTCCCGAGAGCTCTGAGATGAATCTGGTCTAAATGTGGTTAAGTCTACTTAGCTTTTCATAACAATTTTCCTTGCAGATATTGAATTTTAAAATTCACCATTTGATTTAGTTCCTTATTATATTCATTTGTTTTTACAGAAGGGGTAGAGAGGGTTATTCAGCATACAAACCCTATGAAGCAACCAATTCTGTTTCAGCAACCTATAATCACTAATGCATCTGTATCTACTCATAGACTTCCAAGTAGAATTCAGAATCCACAACTAATACTCATGGAAGTTGGACGGATGACTAGGAAAACCACATCTACTGTGAGAAACGGGAGCAACTAGTGTTCAGTATATTTCAGTTAAATTACTGTACAAAGATCCTAGTGGATTTATGAATGGACACTGCCAGGGGGTAACCCATAAATTAACCTGAGAATCTTCATTTAATGTGAGGAATCATTTTAACCCATAGGATGGAAAAATAATATTTTTTTCCTTCTTACTAATGATGAAGTTTATGATGGTAAAATTTATATTACTAATACCCAATATGTAATATTCTAGGAACCATTCCATTTGTAATTCTTTAAGAATCCTGTTGCTGAATGAAAAGGGAACTGTTACAACCACACTTTTCCTGCAGCTCTGAAATATGAATGGTCTTTTTCTAAGTAGCATTTCCATCACATGGATTGAATTTTAAACTATTTTCTCAGTGGCCAATCAGACATTGTAAAATAGTTATGCTACTGACTTGGTATGTGTTCAATGTCAAGCCACTTTTTTCCATTGACAGCTTGAGAAGATTGTAAAACCATTAAAAATTTTAAACTTGTGGCTCAAAGGGTTTTCTGCAGTTAGACTGCTTTTAATTTTCACATTCTATTTAGGGAACACCTGCCTTTGCTTGAATGCTGAACCAAAGTAAGACTTATTAGAGGGGTTTTTTGGGGGTATATTTATTTTGGAGCTAAGATAAAAATAGAAACAGATATATTAAATATTTAAATAAAGAAAAAAATGTAAGGGAACTATTTATAGTTAGCCTTTACATAGTCATATACTTGTAAGACCTTATTTAAAAAATTTTTGCATTTAGTTACTTCTAGTAATGAGTATGATTGAAGGAAAGAATGACATGTTGATGTCATTTGAGATTATTGGTTATTCTTGTGGAGTAATTTTAAAAGCTGCTATCAGTATGCTCATTTCTGAGTACCCCTTTGAATTATGTTTCCCTAAAGGCTGACACTCAATTGTTTACTTGTGTACACCAGCATGTCCAATAGAGTCCAGCACACAGTAGAAGGTTCAGCTAATCACTGCTAAGTTGAATTGAAATGATTGTCTTTCAAAACTCAGCCTTTTTTTTCATCAACTGATTTTGAGTACTGACTTTGTATCAGACACTTTCTCAGGTGCTTGAGTTGCAAAGGTGAAACACTAGTCCTATCCACAAAAGCTCACAGCGAAAAAGAGAAAAGCAAATTTGTAATAGTTATCACAGAGGGCAAGTGATATGCTGGAGCAGGATTCTCAACCATAACTTCACATTAGAATCACTGAGAAGTTTGAAAATATTTCCCATGTCCGGGCTCCCTCCCCAACCAACTGAATCAGGATATCTGAGTATTTGAGCATGTTCTCCAGCCAGCAGTAGTTTGAAATTATCCTCCAGGTAATCTCAATGTGCAAGAGATTGTGAAATACTGTGCTAAGGTAATCAAGATCGTAAGAAAGGTGTTCTTAAGTCAGCCTGGTCGAATTAGGAAATGTATCCAGAAAAGTTGGGACTTGAGTTAACCTTTAAAGAATGCAAAAGTGGGAAAGTACCTAATGGGAAGGAAGAGCATAACATTTAGGAAACCTGAGGCAGTTTGTTGTGATTAGAGTTTAGACTATGTATAGGCAAACTGGGACTCTAACATCTAGAAGTTAGATATGTTCTATGAAGAAAATACGTGATTGACTCTTTAATATTCATTATACTCCAGATAATTATTCTCCAGACAGTGATATGCGAAGGCTGAGTTGCTTCAGTCATGCCCAGCTCTTTGTGACCCAATGGACTCTAGCCTGCCAGGTTCCTCTGTCGGTGGGATTCCCCAGGCAAGAATACTGGAGTGTGTTGCCGTACCCTCCTTCAGGGGATCTTCCCAACCCAGGGATCAAACTCACTTCTCTTGAGTCAACAGCTTTGGCAGGTAGGTTCTTTACCACTAGTGCCACCTGGGAAGCCCAGATAGTGGTACACCTATCAGTAATTTCAGTCTTTCTCTAATAATTGGCCTAGGAGTAATGGGTCTAAACAGGAAATCAAAGAGAAACCTCCTTGCTCCATGGAAAAGAGAAACACTTTTTCTCCCAGCAGGGTGAGACTTGTGTTCTATAGGTACCGCTGGAATCTCTCTTGCAAACAGGAAAGGAGTCAGATTGAGACTTAACTGACACAGATAAAGCCAAAAAACCTGAGAAGCAGGGCTTGACCTCTGAGGTGCCTGCTAGCCCAAAGCCCCCCTTCCTCTAAACTCCACATGGTTTGAAATTCAAAATAGCCTTCTTGTTAAGCCACTTGGGGTCTAGCTTTCTAGCAGCAAACTCATTGTATCAGTCAATCAGGGCAAAAGATTTTTTATTTTGAAGACAAGAAGTATTGTGGCAATTTAGGAAGGGGATTTTAAAGAAGAAAATATCACTGTTCTACCTTAAAATGGGATCTTTCTATATGTCAGGCATTTTGCGTGTGCTTTATGTATGTATAAAAAAATCGTATAAACAAATCTGGATTTTATTTTTCAGGCTATAAGTATGTAGGTTGGTTTGATGATGCCTATACTAGAATCAAAAGAACATGGAAGTTATTTTACAAAACTGCAATAGAGATGATTATGGAAGAAAAGGAATATTTAGAAGACAGGATTTAAGACTGATAAGACTTGACAACTGGTAGAGTTTTATGGCTAAGAGAAATGGAAGATTCTAGAATAAACTATTTCTTGGAAATATTTGACTGTCTAAATGAGAAAGGCTTGAGATGAGTATGAAACACTGCCTAGTTGGTCCTGGTTTTCATCATGAGCCTTAACTTTGACAGAGCAAATACTACAGGAATAAAGTTATTCAAGTTTTCTAGTTACTCTGTGTATAAAATAAGGATCAACAATTCTAAATTGTAATTCAGAAGATTTCATGCAGCCAATAAAATGCATTGTATAAATCTCATTGGAATTTCAAGGAGAGTAGACCCTGAAATTTTTCTGTTGAGCATGTATGGTAAATAGAAGTGAAATGCCTTTTACCTATTTTTACTTGTTATAAGTATATGAACTCTGATAGAGAATCCAACTTAGTTCATCTTAGATAAATTTTTATTTCAAAGGGTGTAAAACTATTGTGTATATTTTTCAATAACCTCAGTCCCCAATTTTTATTTCTCATGCAATTTTCATTTAAATAGGAATTCTCCCTCATAGGAACTTTCATTACCTTTAGTTAATGAAATACAGATAGCGTTGCTTCATTGGTATATTTCTTCTCACATATTAGTTTTCATAGTTTTATATTCTACATCTGTATACTGCACATATCTCACACAATTAAATATAGACTTCTATTTAGCATTACCAACACAGTGGAATTAGATGGTGTTTTTGAAATCCAGCCCAAGACCTTGTATCTATCACGTTACTACACTTTTGAATTTAATGCAGTTTGAGTAGCAGAGCTAAAATTGGTACATCTGAAAGAATGTGCCTAAAAGCCAAGATTTTTTTTTAAAAAATTGTAAATTGTGTGTATTTCCATCTCTTCAAGAACTGTTAATCAGGGACTTCAAATTTACTAAAATAACACTTGGAATATAATATTTCAATTAATTTTCAAGTTAAATTATACACTCAAGACTAAGGCAGTTTATAAATGAAATCAGATGTTTCAAAGAACTGTTACAAAGGAGAAAGTATGCAAATGATGCTTATTGCATGCTTAATGCTTGAGGGGCAATAGGAGGTACAGAACAATGGCTGATGGTTGCTGAGGACTTACTCTCTGCCTGCCTGGTACTTCTTTGTTTACCTGACGAAGACTACTTCATTAAATTTTCACTCCTGTGATACTTCTGATACTTTTTCATTTTCCAAATGAAGACTCTGAGGTGCAGAGCGATAAAATATCATGCCCAAGGTCATAGAACAGAATTTAGTAAAGCCAGACTGCCATTCTAGCGTCTTAAACCCTGGGCTCCCAAATGTATTAATCTGCTGCTTCCCATAGGAATCTATGGCTGCTGCTGCTGCTAAGTCGCTTCAGTCGTGTCCGGCTCTGTGCGACCCCATAGACGGAATCTATGGAGATAAGGTTAACTGAAACAACTATTGTGAAACACTTTCAGTCCCATAATATCAATTACAAAAGCTGAAAGTACTTAGAGAAAGTAGAAAATCAATGAAGACTTTATCATAAATGCACAGACTGCAGTTTGAAAGTATTAGATATTAGCATAGTCCTTGTCTCCAAAAACTCTGCAAACTTGGGCAAAGTATTAACATCTCTGGTAAACTGCTTGAGAATAAATATGGCACACTTTGTTTTATCATGCCTTACTTCCTTTACTTTGCTGATACTGTTGTTTTCTACAAATTGAAGACTTGTGGCAACCCTGCATCAAGCAAGTCTGTTGGTGCCATTCTTCCTACAGCATTTTCTCACTTTGCGTCATTGTGTCACACTTTGGTAATTCTCATAATATTTCAAGCTTTTCCATCATTATTACATTGCTTATGGTGATCTATCACCAACGATCTTTAATGTTGCTATTGTAATTGGGAGTGCCATGAACTATGTCCAAATGTCAGTCTATGTGTCTGACTGCTTCACCAACTGGCTGTTCCCGGTCTTTCTCCCTCCCCTCGGGCCTACATATTCCCTGAGACACAACAGTATTGAAATTAGGCCAACTAGTAACCCTAAACTGCAGTACTCTTGCCTGGAAAATCCCATGGATGGAGGAGCCTGGTGGGCTGCAGTCCATGGGGTCGATAAGAGTTGGACACGACTGAGCGACTTCCCTTTCACTTTTCACTTTCACCTATTGGAGAAGGAAATGGCAACCCACTCCAGTGTTCTTGCCTGGAGAATCCCAGGGACGGGGGAGCCTGGTGGGCTTCTGTCTATGGGGTCGCACAGAGTTGGACACGACTGAAGCGACTTAGCAGCAGCAGCAGCAGCAGTAACCCTAAAATGGGCTCTAAGTGTTCAAGTGAAAGGAAGAATCATGTCTCTCACATTAAGTCAAAAGCCAGAAATGACTAAGCTTAGTGAGGAAGGTATATCAAAAGTCATTATAGATTGACAGCTAGACCTCTTGCACCAAACAATTAGCCAGGTTGCAAATGCAAAGGGAAAGTCATTGAAAGAAATGAAAAGTGCTACTCCAGTGAACACATGAATGATTAAGAGGGTGAAACAGCCTTATTGCCTGTATAGAGAAAGTTTTCGGCTTCTCTGGTGGTTCAATGGTAAAGAATCCGCCTGCCAATGCATTAGAAGCGAGTTCAGTCCCTAGCTTGGGAAGCTCCCCTGGAGTTGGAGATATTCCAGTATTCTTTCTTGGGAAATCCTGTGGACTGAGGAGCCTGGTGGGCTACAGTCCATAGGGTCACAAACAGTCGGATAAGACTCAGCGACTAAACAACAACAAAAGAAAGTTTTAGTGGTCTGGATAGGAAATAAAACCAGCTAAAACATTCCCTTTAGGCCAAGCCTGATTCAGAGAAGGACTCTAACTCTTCAGTTCTATGAGGGCAGAGAGTACGCTTCAGAAGAAAAGTGTGAAGCTAGCAGAGGTTCGTCCATGATGTTTAAGGAAAGAAGCCATCTCCATCATCTCAAAGTGCAAGGGGAAGCAACATGTGCTGATGCAGACGCTGGAGCACATTACCCAGAAGATCTAGTTAAGATAACTAATGGAGGCAGCTACACTAAACAAAAGATTTTTCAAGGTAGACTAAACAAACAATTGTCTGTTAGAGGAAGATGCCCTCCGAGACTTCCATAGCTAGAGAGAAGTCAACACCTGACTTCAAAGTGTCAGACAATGAACTGTCTTTCTTATTAGAGCCTAATACAGTGGGTAACTTTTAAGTAGAAGCCAGTACACACGTACCATTCTGAAAGTCCTAGGACTCTTAAGGATTATGCTAAATCTACTCTCTCTGCCAGGGCTCTATAAATGGAACAACAAAACCTCGATGACAAGACATGTATTTAAAACTTGGTTTACTAAATATTTATAAGCCCAGAATCCAGACCTACTGCTCAGGGGAAAAAAGACATTCTTTCAAAAATATTGTCAGTGTGCCTGGTCACCCAAGAGCTCCAATGGAGATGTATAATGAGATTAATGTTGTTTTTATGCCTGCTAACACAACATCCATTCTGCAGCCCATGGATCAAGAAGTAATTTTGACTTTCATGTCTTATTATTTAAGAAATACATTTTTTTAAAGGAATTTCATACATAATTCCTTTCCTCTGATGGATTCTGGCAGAGTAAATTGAAAACCTTCCAGAAAGCATTCACCATTCTAGATGTCATTAAGGGCATTCATGATTCATGTGAAGAGGTCAACATATCAACATCAACAGGAGTTTAAAAGAAGCTGATTCCAACCATCATGGATGACTTTGAGTTTAAGACTTCAGTGGAGGACGTAACTGCAGATGTGTTGGAATTAACAAGAGAACTTGAACTAGAAGTGGAACCTAAAGATGTGAGTGAATTTCTATCTATATTATTCACCCTATCTGTTTTCAAAAACATGCTTAAATTAAGCCATATATAAAATATGGTTTAGAAATATTGCTATTTTTCCACTCTCCACTTTTATGGAATGCTTTCATTTGCTATTAGATTGATTGGTATCCTTCCAAAATTCATGTCCACCTGGTACCTCAGACTATGATCTTATTTGAAAATAGGTTATTTACAGATGTTATTGGTTAAAATAAGGTCATACTAGATAAGAGTGAGCTTTGAATCCAGTATGACTGGTCTCCTTATAAGAAAAAAAAGAGACACAGTGAACAAAGCCACATAATGATGGAGGCTTGAGTGATGTATCTGCAACCAAAGACCATCAACAGTTGCTGGCTTCTACCAGAAGGTAGGAAGGAGCAACAAAGGGTCCTTCCCTAGTGCTTTCAGAGGGCCCGTGACTTCTGATTTCAGGAGCAGATTTCAGACTACTAGTCTTCAGAACTCTGGGAGAATAAATTTCTGCTGTTTTACACCACTTAATTTCTTGTAGTTTGTTATAACAGCCCTAGGAATGCATTTGCATGAATATTTTTGCATTTTTAATATACATTTGACCCCAGTGCATTTATACATACAGGGACCACTTTTCTAATCTTTCAAGATAGTTTTCAAAAGTATATGATACTCACTTTCTATGCTTTTGAGACATAGAACTGTTAAAAACTGCAAAATTGTTTTTCATGAAATTTTGTCTCACTTTTTATGTACTGCAAAACATTTGCAAAATATAAAACATTACTTTATTTTTCCTAAAAATGCATATTCTTGATCTCACAACTTAATCATTCCCTACTTTTAAGTAATTTTTCAAAGACTTCTTTACAGCAACCTAATTAGCTATCTAATATTTGTAATTCTGAGATCATTTCCCAGAAGAAACTTAAATCTGTGTTAAATATCTTTTCCTACTTTTTGGATGATTTCTGTAAGCATTTAAACTATTATCATTTACTTTATTGTTGATTGAAGCTGTAGATTAATATGTCTTTCAAAAGAGTGGTTTGTCGTTCAAAAGAAAGAAAGAAAGAAAGTGACCTATATGTGCTATGCAAGAATTCAAAGATCCAAAATGTGTCTTCCTGTTTCCTCTAAGATAACATTGAGAAAATATGCTAGCTTCAGTTTAAGCAAACAGGAGAGTTGAACTTAAGTTTATTGAACTTAATGGTCAATTCCTGATCATTTCATCGAGTGATGAAGTGAAATTTAAGGTTGACAAAACAAGTTATAAATTTGTGTGAAAGTGTGAGTCTTCAGAATTCTGACCTGAAGTTCAAAGTACTTTCTTCTGATAATGTCTAAAAATGGCATGTTTAACACTTTCTGAGGTCCTAATGAGAGAGTTGCTTAGTTGTCTTTCCTTACCAAGTTCTTATTGGCCAGAATGTTGATACTCATATTTTGATTACATTATTACATATTTTGTTGTTGTTTAATCGCTAAGTCATGTCCAACTCTTTGCAAGCCCATGGACTGTAGCCTCTATCAGGCTCCTCGGTCCATGGAATTCTTCAGGCAAGATTACTGGGGTGGGTTGCCATTTCCTCCCCCAGGGGATCTTCCCCACCTAGGGACTGAATCCACATCTATTCAGCCTCCTGCATTGGCAGGCAGGTTCTTTATCACTAGGGCAACCTGGGAAGCCCCATAAGCAGAATACTGTATATCAAATTTCAGCATCCTTAAGCAGTAAGGTAGAAAGAAAAACTTACATGGAAAAGGTAAACCAAAGTCTCCAAACAGTATTTTTTCTTATTATTTATAAATTTTTATTATTCTTTAATAAATATCCTGTAATATCAAAGTGTTAATTTATTAAAACTCTACAATCCCATCCCAAATTTAGAAAAGATACGACTTTTAAAATATATTTTACAAGTAGCATACTTCTATCTTTCTCTTCATTTAAATAAACTCCTTACTTGGATTCACCCTCTCTGACTTCCAAGAAGTATTATTTTTTACTTAATTTTACCATTTCCAACTAATGCTTAATTACCCACTTAACATTGACATGTAGTGAGTAATGACGACATAATCAGCTTCTTTCCTCCTACTTTAACATCTCAAAAATTGTTTCTTTTTTTTTTTTTTTTCCAAAATTGTTTCTTTGTGAGGGGAAAAAAAAGCACTGCCACTACTTTTGCCTGTCTTTTAGATAACTGTACTATTTTCTTTTTTCTGAGTGATTTACAAATTTTTGAAAAATGCTGCATTCCCTTCTTGCCTTTGCATTCAAGATCCAGGGATATTCTGCAGAAACATTCACTGTGCTATTAACTGTATTCTTCTCTGAATCTTTCCTCAAATATTATCTTCCACATAACTCTGCTGCTGTTGTTGCTGCTGCTAAGTCGCTTCAGTCATGTCTGACTCTGTGTGACCCCATAGATGGCAGCCTACCAAGCTCTGCCATACCTGGGATTCTCCAGGCAAGAACACTGGAATGGGTTGCCATTTCCTCCCCCAATGCATGAAAGGGAAAAGTGAAAGTGAAGTTGCTCAGTTATGTCTGAATCTTTGCGACCCCCTGGACTGCAGCCTACCAGGCTCCTCCATTCATAGGATTTTCCAGTAACTCTACTCTATTTGAAACTAGCCATCACCCATTCATAAAATCTTTCTTTTCTCTTGGCTTTCCGAATATCTGCTTGTGTTTGCCATAAACCTCTCTAATATTTCATCTGATAAGCCTTCCATATGGTTTTGAGTTCTTTTCTTTCTCTCTGTGAGACTATCAAGGCCGAATGGGTATTTTTGTATTGTTACCTTCTTAAATTTAAGAAAGTAGGGAAAACCACTAGACCATTCAGGTATGACCTAAATCAAATCCCTTATGATTATACAGTGGAAGTGAGAAATAGATTTAAGGGACTAGATCTAATAGATAGAGTGCCTGATGAACTATGGACTGAGGTTCGTGACATTGTACAGGAGACAGGGATCAAGACCATCCCCATGGAAAAGAAATGTGAAAAGGCAAAATGGCTGTCTGGGGAGGCCTTACAAATAGCTGTGAAAGGAAGAGAAGCAAAAAGCAAAGGAGAAAAGGAAAGATATAAGCATCTGAATGCAGAGTTCCAAAGAATAGCAGGAAGAGATAAGAAAGC
>SJYA01000709.1:454384-465434 GCA_006410615.1 Neotragus moschatus
TCAAGCTGGTTTTAGAAAAGGCAGAGGAACCACAGATCAAATTGCCAACATCCTCTGGGTCATCGCTAAAGCAAGAGAGTTCCAGAAAAACATCTATTTCTGCTTTATTGACTATGCCAAAGCCTTTGACTATGTGGATCACAAGAAACTGTGGAAAATTCTGAAAGAGATGGGAATATCAGACCACCTGACGTGCCTCTTGAGAAATCTGTATGCAGGTCAGGAAGCAGCAGTTAGAACTGGACATGGAACAACAGACGGGTTCCAAATAGGAAAAGGATTACGTCAAGGCTGTATATTGTCACCCTGCTTATTTAACTTCTATGCAGAGTACATCACGAGAAACGTTGGGCTGGAAGAAGCACAAGCTGGAATCAAGATTTCTGGGAGAAATATCAATAACCTCAGATATGCAGACACCACCCTTATGGCAGAATATGAAGAGGAACTAAAGAGCCTCTTGATGAAGGTGAAAAAGGTGTATAAGCTATAGAAATCAATACACTAAGCAAAAAGCTTAAAAGAAAGGTTGAGGAATGAGATATTCATGGAAGGCTTTGAAAACCTGATGAATTCCTGAGACACTGTCTGTGTGTGTGTGTGTGTGTGTGTGTGTGTGTTAAGTCACTTCAGTTGTGTCTGACTATGTACAACCCTAAGGACTATAACCAGCCAGGCTCCTCTGTTTATGGGATTCTCCAGGCAAGAATACTGGACTGGACTGCCATGCCCTCCTCCAGGGAATCTTTCTGATCAAGGAATTTAACCCTCATCTCTTATGTCTCCTGCCTTGTCAGGCAAGTTCTTTACCACTAACAACACCTGGGATGCCCTCCTGAGAAATTAGAAATCTACAAATGTTCTGAAAAGACTGGAGAAGACCCTAAACTCTCACCTCTGGCAAACCTGGAGGTTCTGTGCAAGAAGGAAGTGAAGGATACAGCAGAACTATAAAATGTCTGGATGCATGTTGAAGGCATGCTCCAACATATATATAAAGTGTCTTGCAAATAGTAGGTGCTGTTTTGGTTCCTAAAACTAGTAAGGAAGTATCTGTCCAATTATTAGATGAGCACTGAGCTAATTGAGTGGTCTTTAGTGGGCATATATGGCAAAGAATAGAAACTTTATGTGAGTTCCAAGGAGCTGCTAAACAAAAATAAACAAAGGAAACTGTTACACATGTCCTCCTTAGATCTTGAGAGTGTTACACCTGAGGATGTAATAGAAGTACACTGCTCATGGCAAAGTAGAATGGCCTGAGAACTGGCTATGAGGTTAATTAAAAAAAAATTCAAAAGAATTAATTGTACTGCTTTCTATTAAGATCAAATAATTAAATAATGATACGGATAAAAGAATCATTTTAAATAAGCTAACCATTCCTCACAAATATCTAGGGCTGAATCTAATGAACAATGTGAAACACTTCAATACTTCAAATTTCACAATGCTGCTGCAAGAAATTATACCCAAATATAGAGTTATACCATGTTCATAAATTTAGAAAAATCAATATTGTTTAAGTGTCAATTCTGTCAATGTAGAGATTCAATGAATTCTCAGTAAATATCAGCTGTTCTGAATTGATGAATTGATCTAAAATTTGTGTGGAAATACAAAGAAGCTAATATAATCAAGAAGAAAGAATAAAGGTAGAAGACTTACACCAGATATGAGGACAGTTTAAATCTATAATAATTAGGACAATATGGTAATGGCATAAGAATAACTACTTGAAATACACTAGAATAGGAAAAACTTTAGAAACAGACTCACACCTAGATGGCCATGTGATAGTGCTATTTACTTAGCATGGAAAGAATAATCTTAATGCTAGATGAAATGAATACTGGGAAAAAATCAAATTGTTCCTTACAAGTTGCTTACAAACACTTATTTGAGATGGATCATGGACATAAGTATGAAAAACAGAACTATAAAGCCTCTGTTGTGAAACATAAGAGAAAGTCATTATGACTNTAATCTTAATGCTAGATGAAATGAATACTGGGAAAAAATCAAATTGTTCCTTACAAGTTGCTTACAAACACTTATTTGAGATGGATCATGGACATAAGTATGAAAAACAGAACTATAAAGCCTCTGCTGTGAAACATAAGAGAAAGTCATTATGACTTTGAACTTGACAAAGGTTTAAGAAAATAGAACAAAAAAAGCACCAATTACAAGAGATCAACAAATTGGTCTTTATTTAAATTAATTTTAAAATTCCTTTTCTTCAAAAGATATCACTTAATATCATCAAAAAGTTAGCCAGAGTCTGGGAGAAATATTTACACCGAATAAATCCAATGAAGGACTTATATGAAGATTTCATGAGTAAAATGAAACAGTTCCATTCAGATATTTTCTAAGATGGGCAAAATGTTTGAACAAATTCTTCACAGAAAAGAATATCCATATGGTCAATAAATATGAAGAAAGGTACTCAATATTTTTAGTTATGTGGGAAATAGAAATTAAAATCACAATGGACTACTAGTATGTACCTGCCAGAATTTTTTAAAAGCCCTGAAAATTCCAAGTATTCATGAGGAAGTGGTACTACTACACCTACCATACATTTTGGTGGGAGGACAAACTGTTTCAAAACCTTGAAATGTTGAACTGTATGTTCTAAAGCTGAACATCAGCTTTCTCCTGAAGCCCGAGGACTTTAAGCTGTATATTCTTGAAAAATGTCAGCCTGTATCTAAGATCACACATGGGAAAGAGTATTCACAATAGCTTTATAGTGGCTTCAAACTGGAATCAACTCAATGTCTATTAGCATAACAGTGGGTAAATATAGCACATCACATTCATGAAATAGTGTACTGCCATCAATAAAAAAAGACAATCCTCTGTAACTTGTGGAAACGTGGAAGAATCTCCAAGATGAAGTTAAATGAAAGAGTCCAGACACCAAAAAGTATATTCTGTTAAGATTCTGTTTCTGTTCTTTTCTAGCATAGGCAGAACTAACCTTCATTGAGAGAAGTCAGAAAAATGATTTATTGTCTGGGGTAGAGAGACTGGAAAAGGAAGTAAGAAAGCCTCCTGTGGTATAGGACCATGTTCTAGATTTTGATGTAGATGGTGCTTAGGAACGTGTACACATAGATAAAAATTCACCAAAGTGTACACTTAAGGTTAATATACTTTACTGCATGTATTTTATATTGATATTTTATCAAGGGAAAAAATTTAAAAAATAAACATAAAAAACAAGATGAACACAAAAGTGTGAGGATAAAAAGTAGACAATAGAAAGAAAAACCTGTTAAATCTACACATTGGAATTATCTGAAAATAGCAAGTATGCTGAAAAATTATGGAAATGAAAAGAGAGAGAATGCCAGAATAAAAAGCAGAAGAGAACATATTTAAGGTGCAGTGTAATGGTTTTATATGAATACATTGTGAATTATTACCACAATTCTTCCATACTTATCATTGACATTAAAGCAGGTATGAGGAGATGCCTATCTATGGTTTTTTCTTGCATTTCCCTGGTGACTAGAGATGTTGAGCATCTTTTAACACACCTGTTAGCCATTTGGAAACTTTTTTTGGAAAAATGTCTGTTCAGATCATCTGCCCATATTTTAAAAACCTTTTTACTTTGTATTGGGTTGTAACTGATTAACAATGTTGTGATAGTTTCAGGTGAACAGTGCAGGGACTCAGCCATACATATATGTGTACCCATTCTCCCCTAAATATCGCTCCCATCCATGCTGCCACAAAACATTGATCAGAGTTCCACATGTTATACAGGAGGCCCTTGCTGGTTATCTATCTTAAATATAGCAGTGTGTACCTGTCCATCCCAAACTCTCTAACTATCCCTTTCCCCCGGCGACCTTAAGTTCCTACTCTGTGAGTCTCTGTTTTGTAAGTAATTTCATTCTTATCATTTCTTTTTAGATTCCACATATAAGAACATCTGCCCATTTAAAAAACTGAGTATTTTTAAAAAGTGAGTTGTATGAGTTCTTTTTCTTTCTTTCTTTCTCTATTTTTTATGGATACATGAAAAAGTGTTTTATTTATTTACACATTTGAGCATAGTTGGTTTATATGTTTCACACGTGCAGTATAATGATTTAGTATTCTGTAGAGTATACTCCCTTAAAAGTTANGAAGAGTTGACTCATTGGAAAAGACTCTGATGCTGGGAGTGATTGGGGGCAGGAGGAGACGAGGACGACCGAGGATGAGATGGCTGGATGGCATCACCGACTCGATGGGCGTGAGTCTGAGTGAACTCCGGGAGTTGGTGATGGACGGGGAGGCTTGGCGTGCTGTGATTCATGGGGTCGCAAAGAGTTGGACACGACTGAACTACTGAACTGAACTGAACCTCCTATACTGTCAGTAAACCATTCATCATCAGAATATCAGTGAATACTTGGCAACTAAGCCTCACTTTTATACTTATCTTTAATGCATACTCCAGTTCACCTAATAAAGGGATCTATTCAGAAAGCAATAATCAGCTCAGATACCTTGTATATATAAACCTCACTACCCTCCT
This sequence comes from Neotragus moschatus, assembly GCA_006410615.1. Taxonomy (NCBI): domain Eukaryota; kingdom Metazoa; phylum Chordata; class Mammalia; order Artiodactyla; family Bovidae; genus Neotragus; species Neotragus moschatus. The sequence continues at coordinate 458,928 of SJYA01000709.1, forward strand.
CTCTAAATGAAATGCTTTTTTGATGTTTCTGATTCTGTCAACTACAACAACATTCTCCTAGTCCCAAAAGTATGGACACCATGACTATTAATAACTACTTTCTTGATCCTAAAAAGTAATCAGTTGACTATTCTTACTGATCTAACTTGCTGTCCAAACAACATATAAGCATTCCCTTAAATGAAATGTCAAACTTCTCTAAAATTTATGCTGTTTTATCTTCCTATAGAACCTTTGCAGAGGTGTATGTTCAGCCGTGTCCATCTCTGAAACCCCATGAACTGTAGCCTGCCAGGCTCCTCTGTCCATGGGATTATCTTGGCAACAATACTGGACTGGGTTGCCATTTCCTCTTCCAGGGAATCTTGCCAACCCAGGGATCTAACTTGCGTCACCTGTGGCTCTTGCATTGGCAGGCGATTTCTTTACCACTGAACTGCTAGGGAAGCCCATAGAACATTTGCAGTTCTAATACATAAGGCCTTTCTCTCTTTTTTTTGCATTCATAAATTATAGAAGAATATCTGTTTTTTTATGTATTCTTGTGTTATTATTTAGCTTGCTCCTGTGTATAAATCTTGTCTTGCTAAAAATACAACAAATTTCTTAGGATAGGAATCTGACTATACTTGTAAAATATTACCTTTCTGATGGGCACTTCTTTGGAGCTATTTGAGCTTTTTCATGTCTGGGTTAGCTGAATTATTGTCTTGCTAACAATTTTCTAGTAAAGTTAGAGTAGTGTTTAAAATGGAAATGTTTTAGTTCAGAATGAGCAATTATTTGCATATAACATATTTAAAAAGAAAAAGGAGAGCAAATGGAAAAAGGTGAAGCAGAAGTAAAACATCTCTAACATTTTACTTAACCCTAACTGTCACTTCTTTCAGTCCAGAATCAAAGCAACCAAATGTGGCAAATGTAAGGATCCTTTAGTGCCTACTGAAGTAAGCACTAATTCCTGTTTTTAAATGATAGAAATTTATTTCTATTTCAAGTTAGAGAATGAGATGGCTGGATGGCATCACCAATGCAATGGACCTAAACTTGGGCAAACTCTGGGATATGGCGAGAGACAGGGAGGCCTGGTGTGCTGCAGTCCACCAGGTTACAAAAAATCAGACACAATTGGGCAACTGAACAACAACAACATTTGTTGAGCATTTATGTATTTGTATATTTTCTAATCTGTATTTTTCCACTATAGAATTACATTATTAAAATTAAGTGGATAGTTTTCATTTTCACTAAACATAATGGTAGCATGTATGGGCTTCCCAGGTGAATCAGTGGTAAAGAATCTGCCTGCCAGTGCAGGAGACGTAGGCAATGCAGATTTGATCCCTGGGTTGGGAAGATTCCCTGAAAGAGGGCATAGCAATCCATTCCAGTATTCTTGCCTGAAGAATCCCCAGGACAGAGAAGCCTGGTGGGCTGCAGTCCACAGGGTCGCAAAAAGGTTGGACATGACTGAGGCAACTTAGCATGCATTCATAAAAAACATAAATTTCTAAAAATGCTAGCAACTTTTTGGCCTAATCTGAATTTTGTGGCTCATTCTATGAATGTTCATATTAACATGCGTAAAGTAGAGGGGGAAATATTTTTATTAAGAAACACTTTGAAAATTTTGGGTACATTCACATAAGCATGTATACACATGTACTTTTAAGAGTAGAAGTCTTCATACTGTAGATAATCTGATAAAAAAAAAAAAGAGTAGAAGTCTTGCAAAATGAGATTTTAAATTAGGTAATTAAATTAGATACACCTGTGAAAATACTGAGTGACTACATGACTATGTATGTAACACATCGGTAAAAATCACTGTTTTCACTGTCGTTATTTTGATGACTAAATGTAACTTACAATGATAATATAAAAATAAAGGANAAAAAAAAAAGAGTAGAAGTCTTGCAAAATGAGATTTTAAATTAGGTAATTAAATTAGATACACCTGTGAAAATACTGAGTGACTACATGACTATGTATGTAACACATCGGTAAAAATCACTGTTTTCACTGTCGTTATTTTGATGACTAAATGTAACTTACAATGATAATATAAAAATAAAGGAGAACTAAAATTTCATAACTGACTAATAAAGTCCAAATATTATACAAATCTTTCCTATGCTCAATCTCTTAATCCTAATACAAGTGATCTCTTTAGGAAGGACACTGAAGTTCAGAGGTTAACTTTCAAAGTCATTTGACAGTAAACAGTGGAGCAGACATTGAATTCTTGGTTTGTCTGATTCTGCAGCCCATGTAGAACATATACTTAAATGTCACACTTGTTTAAGTTTTCAGTAAAGACTTATTATCTGATAGCAACATAGTCTTAAATTTTGAAAAATAAACAAATGGTGTATATTCATATTCTTGACACCTCATTTGGAAATGCTGAGCTGCTGGCAAATTTTATAGTGTAAATTTATTGCACTCACCTTTGGAACCGAGCCATATCTGACCTATTAAAAGTGAAATATATAGACTATTTTAGAGCCAAATATTCCCATCCTTGTGTCAGGTGTATTTTCAAAAATATTCCTATTACCTACAGCTGAAATTGTATAAAATATAATACAATTTTTTATTAGAACAAAAAAAGTCAAAAAGAGAAATATACTATGAGATTTATCAGATAGAAAATATAATATAATGTTTTTCTCTAACACACTTTTAAACCAATGGAATCTTGAGCTTCTTTTCTTCCTTAAAACTGCAACTTTTGCCTAACTTCTTGGATTTTTCATTATTTTACAGTAAAATGTACATACAAATCATGGGTCAAATATTCCCTTTTACATTACAAAATTATTTTATGAGAAAATGGTTGCGTACATATGGTTTATTTTAGTACGAAGATATTCTNAATGCCAAAGAATGCTCAAACTACTGTACAATTGCACTCATCTCACACGCTAGTAAAGTAATGCTCAAAGTTCTCCAAGCCAGGCTTCAACAATATGTGAACTGTGAACTTCCAGGTGTTCAAGCTGGTTTTAGGAAAGGCAGAGGAAACAGAGGTCAAATTGCCAACATCCGCTGGATCGTCGAAAAAGCAAAAGAGTTCCAGAAAAACATTTATTTCTGCCTTATTGATAATGCCAAAGCCTTTGACTGTGTGGATCACAATACACTGTGGAAAATTCTGAGAGAGATGGGAATACCAGACCACCTGACCTGCCTCTTGCGAAATCTGTATGCAGGTCTGGAAGCAACAGTTAGAACTGGACATGGAACAACATACTGGTTCCAAATAGGAAAAGGAGTACGTCAAGGCTGTAGATTGTCACTCTGCTTATTTAACTTATGTGGAGTACATCGTGCGAAATGCCAGGCTGGAAGAAGCACAAGCTTGAATCAAGATTGCCAGGAGAAATATCAATAACCTCAGATATGCAGATGACACCACCCTTATGGCAGAAAGTGAAGAATGAAAGAGCCTCTTGATTAAAGTGAAAGAAGAGGATGAAAAAGTGACAAATTTGGCTTAAAACTCACCATCAAAAAAATGAAGATCATGGCATCCATTCCCATCACTTCATGGCAAATAGATGGGAAAACGATAGAAATAGTGACGGACAATTTGGGGGGAGCTCCAAAATCACTGCAGATGGTGACTGTAGCCATGAAACTAAAAGATGCTTGCTCCTTGGAAGAAAAGCTATGATAAAGCTAGAAAGCATATTAAAAAGCAGAGACATTTCTTTGCTAACAAAGGTCCATCTACTCAAAGATATGGTAGTCATGTATAGATGTGAGAGTTGGACTATAAAGAAAGCTGAGCACTGAAGAATTAATGCTTTTGAACTGTGGTGTTGGAGAAGGCTTGAGAGTCCCTTGGACTGCAAGGAGACCCAACCTGTCCATCCTAAAGGAAATCAGTCCTGAGTATTCACTGGAAGGACTGATGCTGAAGTTGAAGCTCCAATACCTTGGCCACCTGATGCGAAGAACTGACTCCTCAGAAAAGTCCCTGATGCTGGGAATGACTGAAAGGCAGGAGAAGGGGATGATAGAGGATGAGACGTTTGGATAGCATCACAGACTCGATGGACATAAGTTTTAGCAAGCTCCAGGAGTTGGTGTTGGGCAGGGAAGCCTCGCGTGCTGCCGTCCATGGAGTCACAAAGAGTCGGACATGACTGAGCGACCGAACTGATGACTGACTGAATGATACCAATTATATGTGAATTTATAATATACACAGTGAGTGAGAGAAAATAATATACATAACAAATATATAAAATATACAAAACAAAAGATGTATGTTGGGATTGTTTTTGGATTGTTTGCCATATATTTGTAGCCTGCTTTTTTTCTTAGAATTATAACTGATTTTCTGTATTCTTTCTTGTTACTTTAGAGCATGATTTTTAATAGTTGAACTATATTTTTCATAATGATTTGACACAAAGCATTTGATCAATTTTATTATTAGATATACATTTTTCATATAATGAATACCACTTCAGATAATTTCACGCAAACTTTTTGATATTTGTGATTACTTCCTTTGAATATATAATTATCTCAAATTTTCAAATCAAAAGTTAACATTTGATGCTGATTTTGTCTCAGTAATCTGTTTTAATTATAGTCTTACCCACAGTGTATGTGTCATTTTCCTAAATCTTTTGTCACAACAACTTGTTTTTTAAAGTTTGTCAGTTTGGTAGGAGGAAAATAACATATCCTTTAACCTGTATTTTGATTACAAGTAGCTTGCATTATTTTCTATTTCTTGATCACATGCATTTCTTCTTTGATAATTTTAAATTTTGTGTTATTTGCCCTGTTTACAGTCTGGCAATCTGTTTTTCTGGCACTGAATTCTGTACAAATTAGATCCTTTTTGGATTCTGCTTAATAACATTGTGCTGTTCACATCTTATGGAAATATCCCTCACATAGCTTTTCTCTTCTAATTTTGACTCTCTATAAATACAGGGTTATTACATTAAATTTTTCTTCACTAAAATATTTCTACAGTTGCAAAGTTTAACAATCTATATATATTTTTAATAGAAAATCTGAAGGGCTGCTTACTAGACACTTGAAGACAAAAATAGAAGAAAATAATATGACTCAAATGTTTACTCCAGGAATATGCCTATCGAATACATCAGTGGATCAGGAAAACACAGGCATGGCATTTCAGAGGTCATTTTACCAGGTGCATTGTATACATGAGAGAGATTAGTGGTTTTCAGATTGTGCACCTAGCTCCTTTCATTCTTTGTAGGTGATACCCATAAACCTGTGGCAGGTAGGTGAGGAGAAGGCAGAACCGTAGGCACGTGCCTTTATCTGAGTCCCTTTATCTGAGTCCATCATGACTGCTCTGCTTCTCATTGTTCACTTCAGAGTTGGTTCTACAATGAATTTCTTTTGTTAAAAAAAAAAAAAAAAAAAAAAGAAGGTCCTTCTGTTACTTAGGGTTCTGAAACAACTGCTCTAGGAAGTTTTCCTTTCTTTGTGTTAATTTATTTTGTTAATATCAAGTTTGACTGTAAATCACCAGTAAACCTTTCCGGAACTACAAAGAGATTCAATTAAAAAAATAATAGAAATCGTAGTCATATAATAAAACTAGGTTCATGTATATCTAATATAGCTATCTGACATTATTCAGGAATAGATAATATAGAAAGTCTTGATCATTACCTGTGTAATAACTAGCTTACTTTTAGTAAGTAAGTCATACATAAATGTTAAATCTTAAATTCTATGTTATTTGGGGGAGGATTTTGCTTCACCATTAAAATCTCTTTATTTGGAGTTCAAGGGGTTGCATATTTCAACATATTTGAAGGTAGGATTTGTCCAGTTGTTATTATTTCACTAAAAATGTGCTATTAAAGAGAAATTAATTATCTTTAAATTGGAGAAGCAAATGGCAACCCACTCCAGTGTTCTTGCCTGGAGAATCGTAGGGATGGGGGAGCCTGGTGGGCTGCCGTCTATTTGGTCGCACAGAGTTGGACACGACTGAAGCGACTCAGCAGCAGCAGCAGCAGCAATTATCTTTAAAGCAAAGTCTGGATGCAGTAAAACCTAAAATAAAATGTGCCAAGTACTACATATAAGTGTATTCTAAAGTACTATAGTTAAGCAACATTATATAGCTTCTTCCTTAGAACTTAAAAGTTCTTTTGGCCATACTGAAGAGTTTTTTGTCACTCAGCCCAATTTCTAGGTTTTATATGCCAGAAGGTTTTTTAAAATCATATTTTGAAGCAAGTGAAAAGTCAAGTGAAATGCATGCAAAGTAAATGTATGATCATTTATGTACAAAATGTTGAGAATAAAGTTACATTTTTTTTGTTAGTATATCATTTACGCATTCAGCAAACATGCATGGAATCTTGTCCTAGGTCAAGATGTTTCAAGATATTAGAGTGTTAATTGAGGGGGAAATGGAATGAATGAATATATATATATATATATATATGTATATACATATATATATATATATATGTATATACATATATATAA
>SJYA01000709.1:465560-508342 GCA_006410615.1 Neotragus moschatus
ATATATATATATATATATGTATATACATATATATATATAAGTGAATACTTTTAGAGATTTTTATAAGGACTTCTTTTTAGACAGAATAAGATCTTTAGGATGGACAATAATAAAAATTATCACTATGTTAACAGTATATTTCACTGATGCAGTAGACCTAGTATTAAGCCTAGACTTACATGGACTTGCTAGTTTGCCAACATGAAACTATAGAAATAAATATCTTTCTTTAAAAATGAGAAAACCTAGACACAAGAAGTTAATTAACCTGACCACAATCAAAATGCCAGTAAGTGACAAATACAAGACACAGCCCAAAATGTCATCTTCAAGTCTATGCAATGAACCATTACAGAATGGACAGTACTGATTGAAAATAAAACATAGTATCAGAGAGGGAATGACTCTAATTCACATGTAGAGATCGGTGTCCTGGCACAAGTGCAGACGCTTGAAGACAAATTCCTCCAAGAATCTGAACCACTCTCTCACTGCGTATGGACACAACTGTTGTTCTAACTCCCATGACAGTTAGGTATGCACTTCTGCTGTGGAACAAAGAAACAGAGCAAAACCCATAAAAGCCAAAACACAACTGAAGCTGGGCTGAGCATTTTTATCAGTTAATTTTCTTTGCAGTTAGAGATGCAACAGTTATACTTTCCTGATTTGATACAGCAACTACAATCTAAAGCCCAAAGATACAGTGAACCTTACAGATCTAAGCGTTCTGCTGAGTATATTTATTGAGTACTTTGTGCCAGACACTGTACTTGAAAAACATTACCATAAGATGCCAGAAAGACTCAAGGAATATACAGTTAGTGGAGTGAATTAGGCCTGTAAGGAACAAATTTGAAGTCTACCAAAACCTGATGTGGCAGACACATTTACTGTTCACCAGTCCACCACGTGCTCTAGAATTTTTTCCAGGTCCCTTGCAGGTCTGTTAGGCTTTGTTCTGGCCTACAAGCTGTAAGTAAAAATGACACATATCACCTTGCATCCAAGTATATAAGACCAGGTGTGTGACCCTTCACTTCCATCTTCCCCTGCTGTGAAGTTTTATTTTGGAGGAACATGTTGAGGTGTCTAATTCATGAGGTCAGTATTTGCCTGGAGAGCCAACCATCTTGCATCAAAATCTGCAAGAATAAGAACTAAACTTTTGCCCAGGGAATAAGATGTAGAGGTTAACTCACCATGACGGCATTGTCTAGTCCATCATCCATAATATACCTCGCTCTTTTTTATTTTCCTGCGAAGGCTCTTGTTAAACAAACTCTTTCAAGCATCTGAATAGTTAAGTCACGGCGATGCTCCTGATGCACAGAGGAATAATTGAATATCTTCAAATAGGATGTTTTGCCACTCTAGGAATTTCCTGTGTTTCCTTGAGATCTTGTTCTGGAGATTTCCAGGTGTGGTACCACATTGTGAAGCTCCTAATCATGGGGTCAAGAGGATCAACTTACAGAGAGATTTCAGGTCTTACATCATTTTGACAGATATATGTATATATGTATATATATATATATATATGTAATTTGGTACCTATTTGTGAGAGAGAGAATAAAAGAAAAAAAAAGTTAAATTACATCCTCTAGATCAGCACTGTCCAAGAGAAATCTGACTTAAGCCACATTAGTCATTTTAGATATTCTAGTAGCTACGTTAAAAAAGGAAAAAGAGAATTGATTACAGTAATATACTTTATTTAGACCAGTATATCCAGCAAATATCATTTTAACATGTAATTTTAACATGTAATCAGTATGAAAGTTTATTCATTTCACATGAAGTTTTTGAAATCTGATGTGCATTTTAATCTTGAAGCACATCTTTATTTAGACTAGACACATTTCAAATGCTCAATAACCACAGGAAGCTATATTTACCAGTGCAGCTCTAGATTCAGCTTAAATTTATTCCATGTGTATCAGGCTTATGTTAGACATTGTATCAGGCACCCTCACAACATTGTTGAATTCATTCATTGTAGTATTGAATTAACAAATGAATGCACTGACAGAAAATGACAGACTGAAGATTCAAACCCATTCTCCTTCTGGCTTTTGCAGATGTGGTGACGCTCTTAGCAAGTATATTACAATGAAGAGCTCCATGTTATCCAAGTAAGAACAGTGAAGCCCCCTAATAAGGTAACAGCACTGGTGGTGGAGAGAAGGGTGAAGGTAATGAATATTTAGGAAGTATAGTCAGACTACCCTACCTGATGACTGATTGCATATAGACAGGCGAGAATGGAGAGGCTTGTCAAGCATGGGTTCCTGCTTCTGATTTGAGAAACTGGATTGGCAATGATCTGTTCAAAGACAGACTGATATGGGACTTGCTAACCTGAAGTTGAAATTTAGCAATTACGACCACTGCAATTGCTACTACAGTGCAAAGAACCTAACCCATTTTTTTGTTTTAGTCACGACTAGGGTCTGTTGTTGTTTAGTCGCTAAGTCATGTCCAGCCCTTTGTGACCCCATAGACTGCAGTACGCCAGACTTCCCTGAACTTCAATATCTCCCAGTTTGCTCAGATTCATGTGCACCGAGTTGGTGATGTTTTCTAATCATCTCATCCTTTGCCATCCCCTTCTCCTTTTGCCTTCAATCTTTCTCAGCATCAGGGTCTTTTCCTATGAGTGAGCTCTTCACATCAGGTGGTCTAAGTATTGGAACTTCAGCTTCAGCATCAGTCCTTCCAATGAATATGCAAGTTTATTTCCTTTAGGATTGATTGGTTTGATTTCCTTGCAGTCGAAGGGTTAGATTTGGTTCTATTTGGTCACAAATGCCTCATGATAGTGATTGCTAACTATTTAATAAAAATAATATCTTCAGTCAGCACAGAGCGAATGACAATACCAGAGTACTCAATGACCATCTCACCGGCATCGATGTTGCGCTTACAGAACAGGCCCGCCCGTGGATGGCAGATCAGTAGACACCCACAGCCTCTTCTGATGCCTTCTTGAGGTGGCGAAAGCACATGGCCATGGGCAGCTCCAGACTGGTGGCACGTCTGGTTGACCTCAGCTGCATTCGCTCTGTGCTGACTGACAAGCGGGAGAAGTTCAGTGATGGGAAGGGCATTGGATGCTACATGTTCCGCATGGATGACTTTGACGTGGTGGACGCCACCATGCATGGCAGTGCCGCCCGCTTCATCAACCACTCGTGTGAGCCCAGTTGCTTCTCTCGAGTTATCCATGTGGAGGGCCAGAAGCACATCGTCATCTTCGCCCTGCGCCGCGTCCTGCGTGGTGAGGACTCACCTATGACTACAAGTTCCCCATTGAGGATGCCAGCAACAAGCTGCCCTGCAACCGTGGCACCAAGCGCTGCCGTCGCTTCCTTAACTGAAGCAGTGGCTGCCTGCCACGACCCCCGCTGCCACCTTGCCCCTAGCTTGGGGGCTCCTTCGTCCCTCCCAGAGCATCTCACCCCCACCCTCATGTTCAGGGTGGATGTGGGCATGCAGGCGGCGAGGGCCCTGCCTCCACCCCTCCAGCCCACCCAGCAATCGCCCCCTTCTTGCCCTGGGGGCCCAGGATGTAGATATTGTACAAAAGTTTCTAAATCCCTTCTTTTCCGTGCACTTTTTTATTTAAGGGGGTGGGATCCCAGGTGGGAGCCCCCCCCCCCACAATAAAGTCTGCCAATATTTGGAAAAAAAAATAATATCTTCATAACAGAACTATTTACATGGATTGACAAATCTTTAGTATTATTACAGAAAGAGGAACACCAACAGCTAATTCAACAACCTCAGATTTACAGCACGTAATGTTTACAAGCCTCTATGTGCTTCTTTATATATTTTTAAAAGATACTCATGCAACTTTGTCACCACACATGCAACAGTGGAGATTTTTGTGGAGTTTCATAGTTATGTGCTTATCTTCAAAACTGGCAGAATAATTCCAAGTGATGCCACTTGGGCCTGAGCCATCTGCTTTGGCAGGGTCTACTGGATGATGGGTAGGCCATGTACTTTAGAAAAGCTGATCTTAATAATCCAAAGCAACTCAGCTTTTTACTCTGATCAAATCACATCATTAACTGCATCACGCAGGATACAGGAGGTGACTAAGAACAAAACTTGGAGGAAACCAAGCATCTCATAAGCAACTGACAGGGACTACTGGCCCACAGATGGTAACTGTTAAAAAAAAAAAAAAAAAAAAAGCAACAGTTATCCTAGAAAGTCAGCGTTGAGCTCTATTTATTTCTCTATATTTACTATATCAGGGAAATCTTCACAAAGTTGTTTGCAGCAAGTGGATGTTACTGTATTTGATAATGGGTCAAATTTATTTAAATTGACTATATCTTCATGGACACTTACTCTAACCTGCATATGGAATCCTCTTAAGTTACTGCAGAAATGCTGCTGCAGATCGCAGGTGCTCTAGATNATTTACTATATCAGGGAAATCTTCACAAAGTTGTTTGCAGCAAGTGGATGTTACTGTATTTGATAATGGGTCAAATTTATTTAAATTGACTATATCTTCATGGACACTTACTCTAACCTGCATATGGAATCCTCTTAAGTTACTGCAGAAATGCTGCTGCAGATCGCAGGTGCTCTAGATGAAAGAAAAGAACCGTTCACATTTCCCACTGCTCATGCAGCCCACTTTCAAGATCCCTAGTAAGATTTCTGTATTTTATCAGAAAGTTTTCCAAGATTGTTTTGACTTTTTCAATCATGACTATTTTCCTGTCCATTATTACTCATGCCTTCAAGAATTAACCTTTAGAAATTTGACCAAAGCAATACCTGCAATTCTGAGGTTATAAGCCAAGGTTCATGCAAAATGAATTCCAAGCAGGGAGTATTATCTTGTATAGCTGCTCTGTGTTGAAGAGTTTTCAACGGATACTTAGACATTCATGCAGTATGCAAAAAGCTTTACTTTGACCACCGGTCTCCTTGCTGGTAAATCAACTGTTAGCTGATGGTAGAAGGAATTGTCCTAACCTGAGCCCTGGGGCTCAGAGATGATATTCCTTCTGAGTTGTAGTTTGTGCTTTATTCTACTGGGTTCCCTTGTACTTTGAAGTGCTTTAGGATGCAGTTAGGTCAATACATTTTTTTGCTCCCCCTACCTCAATCACTAAAAGCTGTTGAAAGCCCGCTTATTCCCTTCCAACATACTATTACCCCAACTTAGCAAAAATATCATTTTAAAAATAAATAGAATTTAGCAAACGATGGACTACAATGAGTTTCGGGTTACAGATTTTTAAGCTGAGAAGGCACCAATTATTCAGAACCTCAGACATTCAGTAGCTTGCACATTTCTAGGCACTGACTACATTGCTACCAACATTTCACATTATGCTTGTGCAATTACTTGAAACTCTTTCTCAAGCGCTTTTTTTATTATTATTACTTTTGTCAAAAATCTAAGTGGCATCTATTTGTTTAAACATAAACCTTTCTGATTACTAATTTTTAAAATTTCAGTTAAACTAAAACATGTACCTGGGATCCTTTTACCATAAGTGTATGTGGCTTATGAATTACAAACATAGAATTATTTTCTATATATTTACACATATCGTATTTCCCGCTCTTTTCCCTGCTGAATACTATCTCTGATTTCCCCTTGATTTTGTCCTCCAATCATCCTTCTAATTTCTTAGGTCAACTAAGGCATTAGCAGATAGTTGACATTTAGTCATTTTCATTCTTGTCTTGATCCATTTTCATATGTTCCCTACATTGTATAAAAATACTCCAGGTCGTTTCTTAAAATCTTTTATGAATCTAAACTGAATCAAAGTACTAATATTAAATCCTTAAAACTATGTTGTTGTAAGACAACACAATATTTGTATTTGGCCTTCACTTTCCATTTTGTTTTGGCCTTCACTTTCCATTTTGTTTGGTAAGCAAAGAATTTTCCCTTTTTTTAATATAAACAAAAATGTTGATATCAAAGGCAGCTAGTCTTTCTCTGCCAAGTCTGAATTATATAAAATTGGAGTGTACAGTTAAATATTTTAGGGAAGCTATACCAGCACAACTAAAATACAGAGTTTTTAGTGATGCAAATCATAAAGCCAGGCTCACAATGAAAGCAATACTTCAAGAATAAAACATGCTACAAATTGATGCATGAAAGACAAAAACACATAAGAATAACCCACCATGGCGCCAAAATTATATTAGTCATGTTACACTCTTCAAGTCGGAAAACCTGAAACAGAAGACTAAAGGTTTACCTAAAATTTGCCTGTTCAGTTTCGTTTGAATTTTCGTTCCCCAAGATTTATGAACTTGTTCTAAATTCAGTCCGCTTAAAACTATAGCATTGCTTTTTATGACATGGGAGAAATACATGGTTTATTTTCCTTAAAATGTGGATGGATAGAGATGTAATGCTTATGAGTCTGATGGTATAGAATATATAATGTAATACATAGCATTTCATTATGGAACTGTCTTGCATTCCAGTGCCTCTACATCATGTAGTTAGATATGTAAAGGAGGCAGTTTCCAACTATAAAAATTTACGATACATACTTTCTCGGTAAAAATAACGTACAACTTGAGTGCAAATGGAAATGTAGGAATTGAATGTAATTATTCCTCATAGGCATCATTTTAAAGTAACTTTGTTGAATAATATTTGATTTAAGGTGGGCGAAAAGAAGTTTTTGAAACTTGAGAGGCAGTCATTGTCCCCCTTGCAAATAAGATAATCAGAATGTCATGAAGTGTATATGGAAAGCAACTGGCATTAGGGAAGACTGCATATATTCTGAATTTTTACTCAGATCTTATCAATTTACTATGATCAGTCAATCTATATTCCCTGCTACTTTTTAGCACATTTTTTACTATGTGGTACTTGAAGAAAACCACCAAATTCTAAAAGAAATCATAAATCTAAAGGTAGGAAGAGATAGAAAATAGAAAAACGAAATATGTTGAATGTTGTCATACTCTCAGAGTAATGAACTCGTATCTGCCAGTATATGCAGAAACGTAACAGATTTTATTGTGAAATCACTAATTACTGTTGTGTAAAAACAGTAACTCATTTTAAAAATCAGTAAAATATAGAGAATGGCTAAGTAACATGCAGTAGCCATGCACTTAAATTTTACAGTGCATAATTCCTGGGAAAGGCAGTTCTTAAGGGTTTAAAACTGGAGTGCATCACAAATCACATAAATTGCCATTGGGTACTTAGCATATTTCAATATCTTTCAAAAATTCTTTACTTCCAAAGAACCAATCCTTTATTTCTTGGAGAAATATAACAGAGATAATATTTATATTCTCAACAAAACTTTCAGAGACAAATTCTGGTTTCAATGTAATTTTCCGTACTTAAACGCATATATCATGACTATATGTTACCAAGGTAATTTTATCCAGAAGGTAAAATTCAAAATAAAGTTTTATAATATCTGTAGCTAAGGATCATTTATAAGTTTTTTTATTCCCATCATACTTCATGTCACAAACATACAAAAATGGCAACTCAAAAGAATCATCGTGATTCTTTTGAATAAATTTTTCAGATTGCTTAAGTTCTCTCCTCATTCTTAATTTGAAAATACCTCTGCCTTTATTATTGACTACCATTTCATTTAGCAGAAGGAATAATAGATATACACATTTATGAAATTTAAAGAGCATAGCACATGTCTAAAATAATTTTGATCATGTTTCCTGCAAAAGATAAGCAGGTTACATTGTTCATACATTCAACCTCTTGTTGAATGCTTTATATCAAAATCTTGCATAAAATATTAAATATTTTTCAGAGAAAGTCAAGTATACTGTAAATATAAGATAAATACTATAGTGTACATAGTTTTAAATGAAAGCTATTGAAATTCTCTACTAAGTTTGGTGATTTTTACCATCTCCCTATAAGTAGCTATCAGAGGTAAAAAGCATCTTTCAGTGTTGGTTTGTAGAGATGTAGACACTGATACAGCTATTATAGGAAATGCTGAGGATTTTTCATGTTATTATCACATTAAAAAAAATTCTCTATGGCCTAAAAAGTTAATATTTTTTGTTATTCCAAATGTTCTAAGAATGAAAATTAAAAAAAAAGCTTTATGGAATAATTAAACATATATTTAGAAATTCAGATAAAACAGACCAGTCATATTTGATTCTGGAATACATCCAGACCTCCTTTTCCACTGTTTTTTTCCCTTTGAACCACACTTTTTTCTCTTCCAAATAACATTTTCCTTATACTTTCTATTAGACATCAGGACTTCATGTTAACTGATAGATGTTTTGAGTTTTCACTTAACAAGACCTTTTTGGCTAGGTTTCTTTTAATTGTGTGCCTTTCAAAGAGACTCCTCTCGTTTTTAACCTTTTCTAATTTTTCTTTAGCAGACTTTTAGTCCTACACTCAGCTGACTCACTGAGGCAGGTTGTGGAGAAATTTCTGCACATGATGTTAACATCTGACACAGTGAGTGAGAAAAAAACCCCAGCACAGTCACAGGGCAGGTTCAAGGAGAAGTGGCAGCTCCTGGAGATGAAAACTTATGTGTGTTTGCTGGTTGCCTGAAACACACTGGTTAAATTCAAATCCATTCATTTCTCAATTGTGTCTCTCCCTCTAAACCACTGTAATGTAAACCAAAAGGACCTTTACGGATGTTTTTTATTGATGTGTGCAGATCAAGTGTATCTTTAATTAGTCCTGTCTGACATTTTCTACAATATGTTTAGTAGATAGTATTATATAAATATTTCCAGTGACTGTCTATGGAGGTGTTTGCCTATATTTTTCTTGGATAAAGCCTTTAATGCTTTCACCCAGAATCCATAGAGGAGCTACCAGAGTTTGGGAAGTTTAGTGTTGCTCTTTGTCCTTTAACTTTTAATATCAGAGCACATATTGAAACCATAAACACAATGAAAATTCAAAAAATATTCCGACGATATTAGAAGAATACATCCCTTCCTTTTTTATCCTTAAAGAGCCAAGGGCGTGGGGAGTGGCAGGAAGAAACATTCTTAAGATCTAAGCCCTGGACGCCATCCTGCGAGCGCTTAAAACCCTTAGAAACGTGCAACGTGAAGAACACCCCCTTTCGAAGTCTAAAACAATATTAGATTCCCAAAACATATCGGCAAAGAAAGCCTTACCGTCAAACGCTTGCAGCAGGTTCCAGCTCAAACCCAGACTGAAAAGTTGAGCAGCTGGTGAACAAAAGTTTTAACCTTTTTTTTTTTTTTTAACAAAGTCTGCAAAACTAATTTCCCTCAAAATAGGGCTCAATTTCCGTTAAAGAAAGCAGCGCTAACAAATCTCAGAATTCCTGATCACTCCCACCCCATCTCACCTCTGAAGCACTGGAAAACAATTCGAACTTTCACACGGATGTAAAGGTTTATTGCAAAGCCACTATTCTCCAGGATACTTGAAAGAAAAAGGAGATGGTCAGGCTGAAGCCTGAGGGACAGGACTAGGGAAAAAGTTCTACCTTGGTGACATTTCTTAAAGATTAATCAATACATTTTCCTAATTCAAACCAGATGCCTGGCCCAGTTTGCTGTCCCCAGTAATCCCATTAACAACTTCCAAGACCTGACCCCCGTCCTCTGGACACCTGAGACAATGAAAGTAAGACGGCGACTCTCTTGGTGGCACATTTGGGGTCCCAGGAGGGATAGGTGAGCGCCGATATTCTCCTGATGCGACAAGTCCCAGGCAGGGCTTAACTGCTCCCGCAGCTCATTATGCGCGGCCAGTGTGCGTGCCTTGTGTAAACGACTTGGCCCCTAGCAGACAGTGTCGTCCTTCAAGCATGTGGCGTTATCAAAGCCCAGCCGTCGCTCACGTTAATTCACCGGTGGCAAGTTTTCTAAGTCATTTTCTAGGATGCAAAATCGTAACCAGGGAGATCCGAACTTTAAGGGATTCCAAAGTGTAATATTTGTTTGGTAAATGGAACCATGGCGGCCTGGGAGTGAAAGGGGTGTAATTAGCTGATTGATTTTTTGAGCGGAAGAGAGATGGATTTCTGGAGGAAAAGGAGGTGACAGGGGGCTGGCTCCTGAGGGAGAGGACNTCCCGGTAAATACAAAGGGAGGACACAGTCCTGCGCTAGGAGCGCTTCTACTGCAACATCGAGTGTGTGGGGGAAGGCACATCCAACAGCTGGGAGCAAGGCAAGAGGCAGAAGCAACAGCAGCAGCAGCTAGTGGAAGGAAGGAAGCAGGTGGTGCAGCAGCAGACGCAGCAGCAGCAGCAGCAGAAGAAGCAGAAGCAACAGCAGCACGTAGGGAGAGGGCGGAAGCAGATGCAGCAGCAGGAGCTGCAGCAGCGAAAGCGGCAACAGCAGCAAAAGCAAAAGCAGCAGCAGCAGCACCGGGAACAAGCCCTGCTATGGCAGTAGATACAAAGGGAGGAGGTAGTCCTGCGCTGGGATCACTTCTACTGCAGCATCGAATGTATGGGGTAAGGAATATGCAGCAGCAGGGAGGAAGGCAAGAACCAGCAGCCACAGCAACAGCCAGGTCAAGGACGGAAACAGACGCAGCAGCACAAGCACCAACAGCAGCAGCAGAAGCAGCAGCAGCAGCAGAAGCAGAAGCAACAGCAGCAGGCAGGGGAAGGAAGGAAGCAGATGCGGAAGCAGAACCACCACCAGCAGCAGCAGCACCAACCTCTGCAAACCAGCTGGCACCTCCCGCAGATGTCCTCCCCGCCGAGCGCGGCTCGGCACAGCCTCTGCCTCCAGCCGGACTCGGGAGGGCCCCCGGAGCTGGGAAGCAGCCCGCCGGTCCTGTGTTCCAACTCTTCCAGCTTGGGCTCCAGCACCCCGACCGGGACCGCGTGCCCGCCNGCAGCAGCAGCACCAAACGCAGCAGCAGCAGCAGCAGCAGCAGCAAAAGCAGCAGCAGCACATACAGCAGCAGCAGCAGCAGCAAAAGCAACAGCAGCAGCAAAAGCACCAGCAGCAGCAAAAGCACCAGCAGCAGCAGGAGGAAGCCCTGCTATAGCAGTAGATAATACGAAGGGAGGAGGATATAGTCCTGCCCTAGAAGCGCTTCTATGGCAGCATCGGATGTATGGGGGGGGGAATGTGCCGCAGCTGCTGCAGGCAATAAAAAAACAGGATTATGCTGCTGCTGCGTTCATACTTACATTACCTCTTGCAAGGAAGGGGGTCGCTTCTGCTGTATCTTCTGTAACTGCTGCAATAGAAGTAGCTGAGAATACACTAGCGGCAGCAGCAACAAGCAGTCGTAACGCAGGAAAACAAGCGGCAACAGCAGTAGTTTCTGCAGAGACACCGACAGCAGCACNAAAAAAAGGACAAGTGACAAGTATGTGAAATCGATTGCGAAGCGTGACCTTCCATCTGAGCGATGGGGAGAGGAATGCACGCTGGGATGCAGCGTCCGCTGGGCGTGCGTGCGGGTGCCTTTCCTTGACTTTTCCCGACTCTGAATGGCTCGATTTTTCCCATCGTTAACTGGATTTCCAAATTATTGCACAACATTTGGAACTTGCAGTGGAACTTGGCAGAACACATGAGAAAAAGTTTTAGTTTTTTTTTAAATTCTGATTTCAGAGTTCTTTAAATAGCACCCTCTTCCAAATGGTAAAATTTCTCTTTCTTGGGGGAAGAAGATATTGTCTAGGAATTCAGAGGATTTTAAGGAATGTGTCAGAGAATGGCAACTCTCAGACCCTTGACGAAAGACGATTCTTTATTGTAGTTGTGTTCCTGTAATGCTAAGCAAAAAGAAAATCTGAGTTTCAAAAGTGGAAAGTAAAATCGTCCTCCAGTTGAGTACTATCCGAAACAAGGACTGGGAAACTTAACAGCAGCCGGGGTAGCGCAGCTACAAGTGGGTGTGCGTAGGAGGCGCTGATCTACGCGAGGATATCTTGAACCGCGTAGTGAAAGGGGAATCTTAACCGAACGCGAATGCTTGAAAGCACCGGCAGCCAACTAAACTTTAGCAATCCAGAGAAGCTAAAGCTTTGCAGTCAACTGTCAAAGCCCTTACCTGTCTCTGTCCTAAAGAAATCGTTAAAAGATGCTTTATAAGGAGGGTATGAGCTTTCTTCAGTAGCTACGACGCAACCTGCGTCCCATCTTTTTTTAAGCTGCGGTTTATTTAATATAATATTTATGTATTTTCTTTCTTTGCGGCATTGGTTTTAAGAGCCCTGGGAGATAATTCCAGGTACGGATTTGAAAGACTGGATAATATAATAATTTAGATTAGATTTCACATGAGTGACAGTGATTGAGCCGCATTTTTCATGTTCTTTTACAGCAATGGTATCAATTATTTTTCAGTGTGAGTACAGAATGGGTTCTTCTATCTCAAACTTAGAATCTCGCGTTTACATTCCAAGGTCAGGGTGAACTTCTAATGCCCCATCACAAAATAGTTTATATCCAAAAAGGTTGCCAGCAGTATCATTCATTTTTAATGGTTTTTACTAACCCTAAGTGAGACACTCTTCAGACAGAGTGAAAAAGTTAATTGTAGCAAGAAGGCTTCCATCTTCATTAGAAAACAAGTCATTTTTAGAATGCAGTCATACTTTTATAGAATCAGCATTTGATATCAACATAACTTTTCTGGGATAAGATCTGAGTACAGGTTAGCCAGGGACGCTTTTGCAATTTACCAGAGGCTCTTACTGTTCCTTGTACTTTCTGCAGTGAGAAACCTATATCATGGATTGTTTCATATGCTTCTTCAACTGAACAAACGCACCTAAGTTTCTTAGGACAAACTGAATTTTCATATAGGCCTATGTTACTTTGAATAAGGAGAAATCAGGAAAATGAGATCTAAGAACTGACTCCCTTCAGTTATTTTAATAATGACTTTCTTAAGAAAATTGGTTATAATAATACTGCTACCGTCCTTTGGTGGGAAATAACCATATAACAAAATAAGTTTATTTTTTCATGTTGAAGTTGATAATTAAAGTCCTGGAAAAACAAAAGTTTTCATCAGATACATAAAATATTAATAGATTACATCTTGAATGGGAAATACAGTTAATCATCACCAAGGGTAGAATCATTGGGAAGTTAGAATGAACTTTTTCTTTGATGGGATATTTTGAAACAACTCTTCACTGTCTAAAAGGAAATATATTTTTAATTCCTTGTTGAATATATGTACAATCCTTGAAAATAAAGTTTAAATAGCCAAATTTACTATTTTAGATAATATTTGTTAGATTCTTTAAATTCAAGGTATCATTTTTTATTGGAATGATGTTGTATTTGGTCTTTTATAATTTAGGCTCAAAGCTATTTCATTTCGTATTATTATAAGGGCACCTTGATCTAGCAGAAATTAAAGCAAAGTAGAAAGTCAGTGTAATTCTGACATATTATTAACACATATATCTCTAATTGCTTAGAGCACAGTTTTAATGTTTCAATATTTCCAAAAAAGTTGAATTAACATAATGTTGACACTCTTCAAATTTTAAAATTATATTTGACCAAACTCACACCATGCATTACAGAGGCCATTTTTATTTTGTCAGACAATGTGTAATTAGTATGTATTTCTAGTTGAGAGTAAATGTAGTACATAAATCCAGGACAAAATCGGAACCAAAATTCTGTGTGCTTGCATCTCACAGATTGTATGTATGTGTGTATTGACTATGTGAAATTCTAATGGAATTTTAAGCACCGGAAAATATTGAAAAACAACCCCAATTTTTACCCATGATAATGATGCTGAAACTATAATAGTTAACATTTTTCAGTGTGCATTTGTATGCGTTTCACCTCTCAGAAACACATGAACACACGCATACACAACCTCAAGAAGCTTAAGGGTCTAGAAGCAAATATTTACGGACTTCAGACTTCCACTGCACTTTATCAGCAATTGAAAACAACAATGTTTAATAGAAAATCACACTATCTTTTATATATGTTAAGCATATTTGCAACTTTGAACCTGCTATGCTTTCCGACATTATTACCAAAGCCAACATCTGCCACACCTTCAAAAGAACTCTTAGAAATCAAAACTTTACAACTGTACTTAAAGCAATCTATACAAAACAGGTGATTCTGAAAAAAAAAGTCTATAAATACTGTGAATGACTTCACTTCAGTTACCTTTGATTGTTCACCAAGCAACGTAGTAATAAGTATAAACTGCCTATTTTTCAGTTAGTAGATCAAAATAAATTAATCTAGTTTTAGTTTTTAATGCAGGTAATATAAAGTATAAATGTATGAGCATCTTCTGTTCAAATTTATTGAATGAATGGAAGTGCATATTTTATAAAAAATCAAAATTATATCAAAAAGGAGTGATTTGGGGTGTTGATTTTACAAGACTTTGAATCATATTAGATTCTTATAAAACTACATATTTTATTATAGCTACAAGATCATAAAATATCTGTTGTCAAATTATGTCTGTCTGGCTCTGCAGATTGATAGGAAGTATTAGGATAATATGCTAGAAATTAAATACAGAGCAATATCTTACTGCCCTACCTCTGGTATTATATTGTACTTTTTTCTAGATATTTCTATCATCATGTTTTCTGAAAGAAAAGAAGTTGCATTATTATTCATTTCTGTGTGACTGGATCATGTCTTTCAGCATTTGCTTTAGAATTTAAAATGCAGTCTGTTGGATGCGGATAGTTATAGGCCAGTATTTGTATTGAACAAATTAAGTGCCTCAAATCTATGAAATTTAAAAAGTAACCATTTTCAGTCCTTTTCTTGGAGTAGTAGATTAATTCTAGATGTGAACATTTAAAACGATGACCTGACATAAAAGAAATTCTGAGTACCACTGATCTACATGAGTGTTTGCAAAATGATTATACTCAAAAGTCAAGAGCATTAATTCCTTCAGAATTAAGGTGCTTTATTGTGGAAAGTCAGCAATGATGGAAGGAAGAATGCAAGTAAATACTGAGAAAGTTTCCATTTCTCTGTAAATACCTTTATTTATAGTTATTTAAAAAGGAACAGCATCAAACATCATGCATGGCCCTGCTAAAACTTTGATTGCGTTAAAAGCCCGCTATCATGCATTTTAAGTTTTAATCTTTGTTCACAGTAATCTTCAATGGAAACCATTATGTTGGCACACTGTAAGCTGATCGCCACTAATAAACCAAAAAATTTATTTTAAGCATTACCTTGTTTGTCTGTTTCAAAACATAGATCCTTCATCACAGGATTGGAATTTATCACAACTTATTTATTGTAAGACTTAATTAATTTAAAACAAAAATAAAATAACGAAAGGAACAACCCCTTACCTCAGATTCAGAGAAATTTGGCAAACTATTGCTATATTTAGTAAAAGAATTAACTTTTTAAAAAATAAATAACCTATGGGTGAATTAATAACTAACTTCTGTTAAAAAAAAAATCTCCACATGTAAACCTACTTATGTATTTGGCCTGGTAATGATGCCAGTTTTATTCATTTATTACATTTAAATATATATATGCTGGGCAATTTCATTAATTTACTGGATTAAAAATGGCAGCCAGAAACACACAGAAAATGTGATGGCTTTTTAGATTTTCATTTCAAATAAAAAAGTTATATAATACAATAATATATTGTAGTTTTAAACCATGTTCACTTCAGTAATTTATTCTTAAAATTTCAGACCATGTTTTTTTTTCCAAGAATTGCTATGATTATTACAAACATTTATGAGTGATAAATGATAAGGGTGAACAATATTACAAAATAAAATACACACAGGAATTCCTTAACTAATATTTGTTGAGTTAATAGTTGTGGATGATTTATTTCTCATTTTCTTGTAACTTTGCCATATTGTTTTTTATAATAAAAATTTTGTGAGGAAAATACATTAGAAAATATATGAAGTAAGACTATCAGGAGTAGAATTTTCCCCCTTGATTATATTCATAAAATAAGAAGGATTAAATATTGAGTAACCAGCTAAATGACATATCCTGGATTATTGCATTGGTGACTGATTCCAATGGTTAAATCAGAAAAAAATGGTATAAAACACAAACCAAGGCCAAAGTGCACAAAGTAGAAATTGTATTTTTATTCAAACGGCAAAACACATTTTATTGTTGTGACTTCTTTTATGTGTTTTAGTCATTAATGTGATTTACTTATCAATAATAAGCATTTTGTAAAGGTTGTAAAGAAAATCAAACACACTTTCTATTTTTGTTATGATACTTTTATGATTTTTTTCTCAGAACAGTTGTATCAAACTGAAAGCCTCGTGTAGAGACGAAGTGACACAATAATAAAGAAATATGAATTACTCTCCACACTACTTCTAAATCACAGTCATCAGTGAAGTTCACAATCCAATTGCAAAAAACCTTTTAGAATGTTTTATTGCTCTGATGAAGGAAAACTTAAAATAGTAAAGGTCACTTTGGGTCTCAGACTTCAATTTGCATTACCTCTGTAGAGGTAGAATTAATTTAAATTGGAGCCCCTTTTCTCTGTTGATTTTCTACTTACATTATAGTAGGGTAAGCAGTCTGTTTCCTCTTTAAGAAATTGTGTTAGATAGTATTTTAGGATACAGATAATAAATAATATATCTATTAATCAATCTGTATAAAATTCAGATGTCCCTTTTTGTTCAGATGTTTCAGACGTTTTCATACTTCAGAGTAAATGTTTCTCTTTAAAATCTTAAAAATTTTTTATTAAATTAATTAAAAATTACTTGGGAAAAATTCATTTGGGATTAAATGGATCAATTATCAATACTCCTCTATATTTGGAGTTTGAATTATATAATTAAAATCCACTTATTCGTGAAAAACTTTTTATACTGTCACATTTTCCACAGCAGTATAATGTTTCTGAATGTATTACATTACTGTCTGCAAATTTGATACTGTGTATTGGAATATTGATTTTTTAGGGCTCTGAAATCATTGTATGATATGTTTTTTGATCTCTTCCATGCACCTATGAATAAGAAAAATCAGGTAAAATATGTATTAATGTCTGTACATTTTTGGAAGGGGTTTATATGAAGAAAATTGTTTCAAAAATAATTACTGTTGTATTCTATATAGATTTAAAAATTAAGAAATTGGAACTTCAACTTATCTAATACCATAGTTATGGTACTTTTCAAAGTTAGCATTTCCTTAAAAATTTTTAATTCTAAAATATTTGTATTTTTTGGTGACTTAATTCGTACAGCCTTGGGGTTTTTACTTTTATAGCAGATATAAGTTTAGTAGGTAATAACTCATGGTAGTGGAAAACATTAGGGTTTTGTTTAAAGACAAATCCAGAAATCATTGCTCTTAGAATCAGTTCAATTAGAATATTTCAAATTTATTTAAACATCCTAGTGTTGTGATTGGGTTTTTTATTTTTGGTGCGTCTTCTTTCTAAGATGTTTTAGATATGCTTCTTGAAGCCGGATAGACTATATTGGTTGAAATTGTAAATATAAGGTGTTTAGTTTTTATAGTTTTTAGTCCCTACTATATTTTGGTAGAAAGGTTAATGGTATAAAAGACAGGGAAGGTGCTGAACTCGGACATGGCGGCTAGACTTAAAGCACACTTTAAAGTAATCTATTTATATAAATGTATGTGTATACACTAATAGAATCTCAAATTTAATTTCTTCATAACAGATCCATCTGAATGAAAGTATCCACATTAAAGACTATAATATGATGTTAAATGTTGCAGTTACAAAATAAAATATTAAGCTTGGAGCATATATGGCTATGTGTAGAGTCCTACAGACTGAACCTGATAGTCATAAAATCAAATCTGCCAACTCCCTGCAGTTTTTCTTTCGTCTTTCTCTTCCTCTGGCTCTTTATTCTGCCTACATTTCAAGAGATTTCTGCAATGCTACAAGAAAAAAAATTAAAAATCCCAGTTATCTTACATGACTGTGGGCAAGAAAATGATGAAGATGAAGTCATCTCTCTCTCAGACTGTGCGGAAACCTAGTGGAGGGTCCAGCTTAGGTTGGTGGATGCCAGTAGAATTTTAAAGGCCGAGAATTTTGCTCTTTGAAAATACAGCTTTAATGCTTTGCCAGACATGACACCCAAATAAAAACTTATTTTTGTAAATGAGAGTTATTTGCAAGTGTACTGGCGAAATACATTCAGTGTCTGTAGAGGCGGCTTCTTACAACTTTCTGGACTGCACAGAAAACTTTTGGATTCTTAGCCTCCTGAAAAAGTAGCAAAGTAAACTGAAGTATATTATTAGTTAAAAAAAAAAAAAGGTGTAAAATGGGCAGTGACTCTCATCAAAGAAATAATGAATACCAAGTAAATTTTACAAATGATTGATTTTATTGTGGTAGTGAGAACACACAGTTCAAGAAAATAGAATTGTGCCATCAGAAACTTAGTGGGAGCTAAATTGATGAAAAGTAGCTTTGATTTTTTAGGATGCCAGTAATTTATTGAACGGCTTTCACCTTTTAAGAACCATACAAAGAGAGATTTACTCTCAATTGCGTAGATTAACATTAAGTGATATCTCTCTTCTTTAATGTTTTTCAAAAATAAAATGAATTTTCAGGTATTTTTCTGCCTGACAATGAAAGTCTCCCCAACTACATGTGATGTTTACTTTGGATTTTTTTTCTCCTTATTTGTAGTATAAACGGGTGTGGGTGTATTAAACTAGAGCGCATCTAGATGTAAATTGCTAAGAAAGACCAAAATGGCATGAAAACCAGCTGCTGGACACCGAAATTTAGGGGCTGCTGCCACATGCATTTCCAAGATAAGATCTTTTGAATGTCTGCCTTCAAAATTCAAGGAATCCTGCATCCTTTTTCTTTCTGAATTAGTCTTTTTTTCTAGAAGAAGAGCACCACATTTTTTCTTGGATCCCCAAATATTTGGGAAAATAAGAAGGAGCAGCACCTTTCTTTCTTTTTTTTTTTTTTTTTTAAGTTTTAGTCAGTAGTTGATAGATCACAAAGCACTGGTCTAATTTCTTTGTCATCTTCTTAGGGAAATTGGTGGCACACTCAGGGGTGATCGAGGAGAGCTTGATGCTGACTATCTGATGGTGGGCAGTGTGTTGGGGAGCAACAGGATGGAGAACTCCCCAGGGTCTTCCCACAACTGGAAAATATTAGCACCTCTAAACATGATAGGGTGAAGAGAGGGAGCTTTTACATTGGAATCCAGTGAGAGCAGCAGAACAGAAGCCTTCCAGCAAAGCTGGGGCCTCAGGTGGAAGTTTGCAGCCCACCTCAAATGTCTTGCAATAGCCGCCCTTCATGCTTTCCAATCTCCTTCTGTTGCATCCCTTTGGCCAGGTGTATTCGGAAGATGGGGCTTCCCTGTTGGCTCAGTCAGTAAAAAATCTGCCTCCAGTGCAGGAGACATGGGTTTGATCCTTGGGTCAGGAAGAGCTCCTGGCAATTCCCTTCTAGGCAATTGCAGTATTCTTGCCTTGGAGATTGCGTGGACAGAGGAGCCTGGCAGGCTACAGTCAGTGGGGTCACAAAAAGATGGACACAACTGAGCAACTAAACCACCACAATAATCAGAAAATAGAGAAGCAGATCACTCAGGTCTTGGTGGATAAAATCCTTAGATATCAACCTAAAAGAGCACAGGCCACAGAAGAGAAATGTCAAGAGTTGTTTTGCCTCTGTCTCTTGCTAACTATGATTTAACTTCTCTGTAGTGTAGTTTCCTAAAAATTAAAGTGAGTCAATAAACATAAAGTACTTAAAACGGTGTCTGGCTCAGTAAGTATTGTTGTTTTTGTCTTCTATCAATGTAGGTACAATTCTCTTGTGGGTATTCACCATCAAAAAACAATCTCTGTCTTATGTTGCCTGTTTATTTGTGTTTTACTAGTAATATTGCTGTAGGAAATGTTACTTGCCTGAAAGATTATTTTAAATAATCCTCAACTATCCTTAGAATTGTATATCCATTGCATGCCATTTTCCTGAAATGCAGAGTGAGTTTTAAACCAACCTTTATGAGAAACTCAAGTGACCTTCACTTAATAACCCCTAAGATTCTTATTCCATTGCCTTTTTTGATTGGATATCTCCTAACCTTTCTCAAATGTCTTCTATACTTCTCCATCAAACACTTGTTTTCAAGAGGAAGGTACAAAGAGGTATTTAGTCAAGAGGGAACAGAACTTAAACCAAAAGGTTTTTTAAATATGACAATGAAATGTCAGGTGTCTGTTGCCATTGTTTACTAGGAAGTTGGACAGAACATTTTTCTGCTGAGTTAGAAAGTTCATTGCTTTGAGAATTTACATAAATGTAAATTATTACATTTAACATTATGTAATAATGTAATATTGTAAATACATAATATTGTAATTATGTAATATTAACAACGACTGAACTGAACTGAACTGAACAATATGTTAATATTGTTAATAAGCCCATTGTTACTTTGAGTGGTTCCATTCAGAGACCCTCATGAATGACAAATATGCAAATACTTAAAAAAAACCCTAAAACTGTATTATATCTCACATTAAATACAAAAGGACAGTTTTATAATGGTGGTAAGTTCTTTTTTCAAAGCAAATATTTATTTGTTTGTGAACTTACTTATATTTAATAAATTGTGGAGAACTATTGCTTAGGTTAAGACAATAGAGTGCAAAACTCGCCCCAAGTTGTAAATTGTGGGGGATTAGCTAGTTTCACTCTATGCAGCTTACTCACCTCTTCTAGGCTTGAGTTTAATGCGGGGAAATTCAGAAATATATTTCAGAGAAATTTTATATTATTATATATGATGGTCTGTGGCAGTTGCTCTTGAATAAATAGTGGAATCAGATACTGTATTTAAATTCTAAATGTCCAGAGCTAACTCTTTCAAAGTTCTTAGACTGGCAGCAGTTTAATTCCTAAAATGAGAATTTCAAAGAACTAGTGATTGCTTCTCTTCTAGATGATGGAAGGGCAGAGAGCAGGTACATGGAGAAGAACAAACATGAAATGTTCAGTAATACACAGAGGTGACAAGAAAGGGCTGACTGCATCAGCTATTCCGATCCTCTTGGCTTTCAGGCTAGGCTTGATTTGTCAGTCTTCTCACTGACTTATAATCTATAATGCTTCAACAGATGATTAGAATTATCAAGACACTGGAAGGGACCCGAGCCACCACCCGGTTCAGTGCGTGTATTTTTTGATGAGAAAGTGCACCCAGAAAAGTGAAGTAATGTCTGTTGGTTCAGCCAAGTAGTGCCAGCTGAACTTCCATATCCTGACTTCAGCCTAGTGCCCTTAAAAGGAAAATCTCCTGTCCTATTTTGAAACCTTAAGTTTTTCATTTTCCCAATAAAAGTAAATTACAGCATCATTTAAAATGTTGGCTACTGCTTTTGAGCTAATAAAAGTGTATTTGACAAAATGCTTTACCTGGGTGTAAGCTACCTCTCTCTGAATCTGAATTTATGATTACCTCGGTCATTTTTCACTGTTTTATGAATATGAACACTGTTATTCTTTTTTAGCTTCTTTCTTAGTTTTCTGATGGCATAGTTCTTGCTGTGAGTTACCATTATCCCTGTACATTTTTGACACTTCATACAATGAACCATAGCATTTTAAAGTTTAATACGTGGTGATGTGCTGATGGACTTTGTTATATGATGTTTATAAGTAATAGGTATGTATGTAAATGGAATCATATTTTGGGCAGCCATTTGTGAACTGAACAATCTGTTTCCTGTTTAAAAATGTTTAAGTGCTAGTAATAGAATTTGCATTTTGTATTGGAAGTCATAAATAACTACAAGTAGACATCACATGACTTTCCCTCGTCTCAAGTCTTAAATCGAACTCCATTTTAAAATAAGTATTGATCTTATTTTTTAATTGAATGCAATCTTTTTGCCCAGAATATGCTAAGAAATGTTAATAATTGGCCATTTTTTGCCTTTGCTAAGCAGGCATACCTTCCCTGTTTCTCCTCCGATTTTGCTGACACTCGTCTTCCCCACAATCTGTAAACACCAGACCCATCTGCTCATCCCCAGTGCAGAGAACCACATAACCTCTGGAACACTCTAACACTGAACTTTCATGGTAATTCTAGATCCTTGGTTCTTACTAGACCCTCAGAAACAAAATTAAACGTAAAATATACAGTTGGTTCTTCCAAGAAATTTTTTTTACCCTTTTTTGTCTACACACAGCTCTGTTTCCAAAATAAAATAAATAATTACTCTTCTACCTAGTTTGACGATTTTCCACTCCTTTTCTAGCAGGCTTAACTTCAAAACTCAGTCACGCTGCTTTTTCCTGTACAGCCAAGCCCAAATCCATTCTACTGCTTACCATTCCATATTTTCTATATTTTCTTCATATTCCTACTTTGATGTTTCTTGCACTTAATTTTGTTTTCCCCCCAGGATTTCTGATGTAGCTCTCTCTTCTCAATGTATTTACTTCTGTTCATTCTTCCCTAATGAAATCCTTTACTCAACATATAATAATATTTGGACTTTGTCATTTCTCTTCTTGAAATTCTGCATTAAACTGAAAGTATTCTATACTTACAGTATGAATGTTTAATTATAGGCTTTGATGAGTATGCATGGAGTGGCCAATAGCTGCCAATGATACAACACTAGATTTTACTTGTGCTGCTTCTTGCGTGCAGTCACGTTTTGTTTAGTATTATATATAGCTACTGTAAATTATATATTACATACAATTAAATGTATAACGTCATCTCATACACATAATATATACATAATCGGATAGATACACTTAGATCAATTTTTTTCCGTCAAAGTCATCTTTCATTTAGTCTTTGAAATACAGTGGGAGATGTTAGTTTAAGACTATCTTCTGATAATTCCTAATGTAAGTACCTAAATACATATAATTTCATTCAAGGATCTTTCCCTCAAGATTTTCTGCACCTTCTATTTGTCAAGACATGCTAATATTACTTACCATCCAATGTTTATTTTGTTTGCTTAGGATTTAGGAATCTATGGTAATTGGATTCCATCCAATAGTCTCCCAACCCAGTCATTTAAAGCTTTATTGACCAGCTGGGCCAATTGGTCTGATACTGATTTTGCCTTTGTTTTTGTAAAACCAGTATTTCCTCAATAAACTTGTTTATGCCTACCTCTTTTTCAAAGTTTATTATTTTGAGAAAATTGTATAATCACATATAGTTATAAGAAATAATAAAGAAGGATCTCAATGTGCTTTGCTTAGTTTTCCCCAGCATTAATAGTATAATACAATAATATAACCAGAAATTGATCTTGATAAAATTTGCTAATCTTACTTGGATTTCACTAGTTCTGTTGTACTCCTGTGTATATTTATGCATGTGTGTGTGTGTGTGTCTGTGTGTGTATTTAGCTCTGTGCTGCCTGCCAGATTTTTAATTTTGATCCTGTAGCCTATAACATCTTTTTCCTATTTATATTTATTATTTTCATTGAAATACAGCTTGTGACAACTTCCCAGGTCAATACTACTCTAAGTTAGTCATTGTACTTCTCTTACCACATTAACGTCTGTATGCTGCATAGTAACACAGTTAAATTTTGCCTCATGGTTCTCTTTGCTGCTCCTATTCCACATGTCTCTAGTCTGTGAATTGCATTAAATGTATTCACAAAGAAAAAGTCTGCCTTCTTTCTCTTTTACTGTGGCGTTTTGCATTAGGATAGGTGCACAGACGTGCTTGGTAAATCCCATTTGTGGCATAGAAACTGCTTCAGTAATGTTGAATGAATTGTCCATGTGAGGGGTTTTCTGAAATTCTCGGTTCCTAGTAGTTGGCAAATTCAGAAGATTTTTGGCCAGTCCATAAGGGAATTGGATGAATAGTGACTTCAAGTAATTATCTGTATTTGTTTCTGAATGATGTTTATGGATGCTTTCTAAAGTGAAATACCTTTGATGACATGGCATATATTTGCCGTTTGTGAACTGATGAGGCATAGAAACATATATTTGTTAGAAACTTTATAAATCATCAAAAATCGTCCACCTTTTAAGAGATAAGATGCTTTTATTTTTGATAATTCAATGATTATTAGGCCAATTTCCTGTTAACTAATATATAGGAATGTCTTATTCCATTATTTGGGAGTGAGATGTGAGATTCTCTGAACATTCTGTGCAGCTAAGCTATGAATTGTTGAGCTTTTGCACATTACATACAGCCAAGTACTCGTAGTACTTAAAATATCTGTTTACCAAAGCCAAAAAATTAAATTGAACTTGAAATTAGCAGGCAACTGGGGAAAATATGGAGTATTAATCCATATTGTAGTATTGAATAGTGGCACAGATAGTTGGTGATTTGAAAAAGAAGATAGATTATTTTCTAATTTTTCAAGTAGACTGAATTTTAAAAAAGAAATGTAAGGTCCCTTTTCTGAGCACCCTGATATAGTGATGCTGATTCAATCTATAATGCCTCAGTCTGTATCATTTTGCTTTGAGTATAACTGGTTAACCAGATCACACAATGGTATGTGATTAGAAAATTTTGATCCAAGACACTGACAAGTGACCACACATGAGGTGGCCTGGCTATTAAGGAAAACAACAATGACCGAGGAATGGGAAAGCTAAATAAAAATCACCTCACTTGTTTTGAGTTTAGTCATGTATCACATGCACTGTCTCATGAAAAGAAAGTTTGCAACAAGACTACTTGTCCAAGTCAATTAGCATTTATTTCTATAAAAAAGTAAAATTAATCCATATTGCAAAACATTGTAATAATTTTTTAAGAATCTATTATCCATGATTCTGACACTGATTCTATTTTAATAATTCCTTTCACTCAAAAAGAAAAACAACTCTCAGATTTTACATGCTTCTGGACCTTTTTGATAACTTGGTATCATAAGGTTAATTTAGGGCTTCCCAAGTGCCACGATTGGTAAAGAACCAACGTGCCAATGCAGGAGATGTAAGAGACAGGGTTTGATCCTTGGGTCGGGAATATTGGCACGCCCTATAGGAGGGCATGCAACCCAGTCCAGTATTCTTGCCTGGAGAATCCCATGGACAAAGAAGCCTGGTGGGCTACAGTCCATAGGATCACAAAGGGTTGGACATGACTGAAGAGACTTAGCACACACACGTGCATAACGTTAATTTATTCAGACCAGTAACTCTCAACACTAATGTGACATTGGAATGGTCTGGGAACTCTCAAAAAATTCTAATACTTCATAGATTATGATTATGTTACTCTAGAGTAGATCTGGAATTAAAAAATTTTATAATAGAAAATCATAATATAGAAGAGTAGAGATAATATAACGAACACTCAGGTGCCCATCATGTTCAATATACGTCAATACATGGCACACCTTAACTCATATATGCCATTCCACTCCTCCCTTACCTTGTCCCAATTACTTTGAAACAAATTTCAGGTAGCTTGTTATTTCATCTGAACACAGATACTTTTAAAAAGCTCTCAAGGGATCCTAACGTATAGCCAAGACTGAGAACTACCAACAGAACATTCTTGTTTCTAGGTTGAAAATTTTATGAGAGGCAGAGACTCTGTATTCTAAATCTTATCCTTTCCTTCATATGGAGAGCATTGTTAGACATGGTTGCTCAATAAAATATTGTAGAATTTCTAGAAATGCCCATTTGTATATCTGTGTCTATCACCAATAATTACATTACTCTCCTGTGCTGTGTTGTATGGTAGTACTAGCCATATAAGACTATTTAAACTTTGATTAATTAAAATTAATTAAATTTAGAAACCAGTTCCTTTGTATTGGTAAACACATTCCAAATCCTCACCAGCCGTATGTGGACACTGGCTAATGTATTGGACAATGCAGATATACAACATTTTGATCTGTTTAAAAGTCTAATTGAACAGTGCATCTAGATAGCTTTACTACTCTGTCCAGCTACTGAAAGAGTAATCAATTCAATTGTTGAGTGGTAAATTAAAATGAAGTAGATGAAGAATTAAAGAAGCAAATTACAACATATGATGAATGTAAACGTAAAAAATAATAGAATTTTGGAAGTGGGAAGACAAACAATGAAAGCATATGAAAAAATGTAAGGTCAACTAGGGAGATTCTTCAGAAGGCCTCTTGAGGAATAGGGAGGAGAACATTTTTCTGGGAAAGGGTGGGGAACATGCCAGGAATTAGGCTAGATTTTCCAGGGGGAAAGTATGAAAACTTAATAGAATCAGACAGTGGCAATTAATGACAAAGAGTTATTGACTTTCAAAGCCTCTCACAAGATCTGATCTTTTACAGTCCCTGGTATGAATTCCAGAATTTCAAGTCAGGTAGCTGACAAACTGAAAGAGCACATTAGACAAGACTTTTGGGGGGAAGAAAATGAGGATAAAGTATTCATCTTGGCGTTTGAAAAGAGCAAACGCAAGGAAAAGTGAAGTATTAGGAGACTCACAGCTGTCCTGTGAACCATCTGGGTCTGCTTGGCTGCAGCCATACGTTACACAATGAAGCTGCCAACCGCAGAGTTCTGAATATGAGGAAAGCAGGATTATTCACCAGTGGATTCATTTTTAACAGAAATTAGTTGGTAACTAATTGATACTTGAACTGCTAGTGATCTGTGGGAGAAAAGGCAATATTAACACTACATATTAAGCCAAGATACCACGGAGTCCTTTCACGTTAGAATTTATGAGTTGAGAGTGTATGCTCATGTAGGAAAGTATAGAAACACATTAACAATTGTGTTCAGACCATCTTAGAAACGCAAAAAAAAAAAAAAAACACTCGTTACAGTACTGGGCCAAGCATATGTGTGTCCAGGCAACTCTCATTGTTTTTTGAGAGGTTTTGGAACAGAATCAGGCCAGACCAAATGTAATTTGTAATAAAGTTTTATTGGCAGTGTACAAGACGAGTAAGGAAAACATTTCAGTAATTTTCAGTGAGTGAAATTTATGAGTTTGCTTTTATATTGAAAATTTGCTCATAAGATGTTGGTGGCCATTAGTGTGTAAATGTGTGGATGTGGTAATCTCTATTACTAATAGCATTTTTTTTTTAGCTTTTTTCTCCAGTTTAAAAAACAGTGTGCTTTTACCATGGACACAGTAATGATGGGTTATACTTTTTATAAAAACCAGTTAGAATAAATAGTCTGCACAGGCAAAGCATCTCTGTGGTTTTTTTTTTTTTAATAAAACATCTCTAATTAAAGTATGCTAGTTAAATGCAATAAGGTAGTTGAATGGATGTGAGTACACAGTAGAAATAGGTGATTTCCAAGTTGGATGGTTTTACCTTAAAAACTCAGGTTGTGAGAAAGTCAAAATAAACCTATAGAAAATTTAAATATGTTATTCAAAGTGAATGGAATAAAGAGGTTCCACAATTTAACTGTGTCCTAACGAGGTGCTGAATGAGAGAGAGACTGCTTTATATAAGAGTCACAGAAAAAGGGATTTTCTTCATGAGGTAGTTGTGCCTCAGTTCTGTGTCTCGTATCTATCTCAGTTCAGTTCAGTTCAGTCGCTCAGTCATGTCCAACTCTTTGCGACCCCATAAACTGCAGCACACCAGGCCTCCCTGTCCATCACCAACTCCGGGAGTTTACCCAAACTCCTGTCCATCGAGTTGGTGATGCCATCCAGCTGGTGATGCCATCCAGCCATCTCATCCTCTGTCGTCCCCTTCTCCTCCTGCCCCCAATCCCTCCCAGCATCAGAGTCTTTTCCAATGAGTCAACTCTTCACATGAGGTGGCCAAAGTATTGGGGTTCCAGCTTTAGCATCAGTCCTTCCAAAGAACACCCNAAACCAGGCTCATTTTTGTCCTGAAGGAGTCAGTTGGCAATACAGAGAAAAATATAGCTGTCACAACTTGAAGGAAGGTGAAATGTTATTGGTATCTCTTAGCAGCTGAGGATACTACTAAACATCTCCCAATGCATAGGACAGTGCCCACAACAAAGAATTACCTGGTCCAAAGGTCACTAGTGGCTAAGTTGAGAAATCCTGGGGGCAAAAGGGTAGGGTCAGAAGGATGAGGAGAATCTAAAGAATAAGGTCAGGTTCTTGCTCAAAAGGCATAGCAACCTAATCCTGCCCTGATTACAACCCTAAAATTAATATAATACACTTCCAGCCCAGACTCTCTTTTCAGTGTTTTTTCACCAGCATTGCAGCATTCTCCACGTGCTAGACTTCAGTCCCAGAAGAGCATTACTTTCCGAAGGGAAGGGTATTCTGTGCTCTTTTTTTGTTTGTAAACTTTGGTTCTTGCTGTTTTCTTCGAAATACTCTTATTTCTACATCTACAGAAATTCTACTCATTCTTTAGGACTCACCTTAGAAGTCGCTTCCTCCTTCAAGTCATCCTTAACTCAGCCTAGAAACAGTATTTACTCCCTTCCTCTCAATAGTCTTGTACCTTATTAGGCACCCTTTATTTCTAAATGAATTATTTGCATTAAAATTATGTATTAACCCATATCTCCTAACCTTAATGGCAGAAATTGATCCATGAGCTCCAAGTGTACAGCATAGCATCTCACACAGAGCTTCTATTTTAAGTATTCAATAAAAGAGTAAAATAAATACCTGAATCAACTGTAGAAAGAGAATGAAAGACCTAAACTGCACAAAACTTTTAAAAATAAATAAACTTGATTCACTTTACTCTGAATTAAAAATTTTGAGTCTAGACATTATTCATCCTTTGACAGCGAACAGACATAAGTATGAAATCTGCATTCCACGCAGGAGAGTAAGAGCTCTTTTCGTTTTCTCCTACTACTAATCCCTATACTTGAAAATAAACACATGGAAATTGCTGGCAGAAAAGATGCAATGTTATGGCTTCTATACCACTCACATTTTAAAATAACATTGCATACATAGCTTCTAAATAAATTTATAGATTAAATGTAAATTTGGGGGCTTCTTTCCAGAAAGATATACTAGATGTACTTTTGTCAATTCATTCCATTAAGTACAGCTGAAAATACTAGACTCTGTAGATAAAAACCAACCTCAGAAGATTCTGAAAGGCAGAGAAAGGAAGGCAGAATGGCTGGAGACTTTGACACCAGGAAATAACATGGTATTCAGGTCCCTGAGTTGGCATTTGCCTTCTATGTCCCAGGTATGGACAGCAATCTCAAAACCCCAACAAACGCAAACAAACAAACAAAAGCTCTGACAAAAGTCTGTTGTCTCTGGGCAAAGGTTCAGAAAAGGGGTAACCTCACAGAGCAAAATACTTCAATACAGCAACTGCTGTAGTCAAGCGAAAAAACTTTTGCTCTGTGAAAGCCCCTATTAAGAGGGTCGGCACTTAAAGAGAAGGTATTGATGAATTTCACCCAGTTGGATAAATCTACAGAGAATGATGGTGAATGAAACGGTCAACCCCAAAGGTTATATATTGTATTATTTCATTTATATAATATACTTGAAAGACAAATTTATGGAAATAGAGGAGATTTGTTGTTTAGTCACTAAGTTGTCGTCCCCAACTCTTTGCAACCCCATGGAATGCAGCTCGCGCTGCTTCCCTGTCCTTCACCATCTCCAGGAGTTTGCTCACACTCATGTCCCTTGAGTTAGTGATGCCATTAACCGTCTCCTCCTCGGTCTCCCCCGTCGCCTCCTGCCCTCAGTCTTTCTCAGCAGCAGGGTCTTTTTCAATGTCAGCTCTTTGCAGCAAGTGGCCAGATTAGTGGTTAGTAGAAATAAAGAGGGGATGGAAGCCCAGAGAGCATTGGGTGTGGCTGCAAAAGAGTAATATGCGAGATGGAAATATTCTGAATCTGGATTGTTTCAGTGCCAACATCCTGACTGTGACTCTGTGCTCTACTTTTGCAAGATTGCCACTTGGTAAAACTGGGTAAAGAGTATGTGGAATTTCCTAGTGTTATTTATGCCTGAATGTGAATTAGTAATCAGTTAATTTAATAAAACATCACAATGGGTTAGGAGTTACTTTGGATATCTTATTATATTAAAAAATATGTTTATTTAACTTTTTATACAGACCATGATACAGTTTATACTCACAGTATATATTTTCTTTTCCAAAGAGGAGTTGTCAGTGCTGCCTTCCAAACAGGAGCTACGTCTTTTGGCTGAGGATAGAAGTTCTGCTTACATGACTGGTGTTTACAAAAGATGTCACAACATAAGTTCTGTGCTTTTATGCCACATATATTTTGTTGAAAATATTGTAAATTGCTTAGTGAGAGTATTTGGGGGAACATGAGCAATTCCATAGGAGTTTTACAATGAGTGGCAAGGTTCTAAAGAGCCATCCTAAGAATACCCTGTTACAACTAGTTTCACCTACCATAGTTTCTACTTATGTACACCTGTGGTGGACTCATGTCAATGTATGGCAAAACCAATACAGTATTGTAAAGTAAAATAAATAAATAATAATAAAAAGAAAAAAAGCATAACTGCATTTGAAAACATTTTCAGAAAAAAATCAAAAGAAAATGAATCAATTGCTGAGATGCCTCTATGTTCAAAGTGAAAGCCTAATATCCTATAATCATACTTAATAGTAAATGCACCCATGCGTGCACACTTAGTCACTTAGTCGTGTCTGACTCTTTGCAACCGTTTGGACTATAGCCCACCAGGCTCCTGCCCATGGGATTTCTCAGGCAAGAATACTGGAGTGGGTTGCCATTTCCACTTCCAGAGGATCTTCCTGACCCAAGGATTGAGACATCACACTATTAAACATAGTATTTTGCAAGCTGTTTAGGTCTCTTGTTGGCAGAATCTAAGACTGAAAACCTGCTGAGTTTATCAGTGGATGAATTCTAGATCATTCCTTCTTCCCAAGATATACTTGTTAATGTCTAGTGGCCTTATATTGGGGCAGCAAAATTACCTAGTAATCATGTTAGTTTATTAACAATGTGGTCCTCTGTAATTGAAAACCTTGAGAATTTTGAAACGGTTTGGCTTTGGAGTTTTTATATAGGAAAAGTTTAAGTCACTAAATGTTGCTCATGTGTTGTTTTTTTTTTTCTCCTTATTTTGCATTTCTTTCAGTAGGACCTCTTTTGATATGGGTTCAAAATGGAGTATTTGGACAGGATTGTTTTGTACAACGGCTAAATGCACAGAATCTGGAGGAAGAATCATCAGGATTAAACCCTAGCTTTGGCCTTGTTGGCCATGTGACCTTGCATGTGTTAATGGAGCTCTCTGTGCCTCAGTTTCTTTGTTCTTGAAGGATTAATTAAATCAGTAAATGTAGGTGCTTAGAATACAGCCTGGCAGTTAATAAGCATTACTTAAGGGTAGCCATTACTATTACGTCAACATCAAGAATGTGTAAAATTACATTATATTCTTAAAGGAGTTCTCTTTTTTAGTGATTAGAAATGATATTGTATTGAAATGTTACCAGAGACAATAACTTAACCATCTTTGATCACCAAATTCATGCTAAAATTAATTGATGGGTTTTTGTTCACTGCCTGCCACACACTACCGTTAATGGGGGTGTATTAAATCATCCTTGATTGAAATTGCTCTGAACAGGAGCATGAAGATTTTCACAGATGTGGGGCTCAATTCCTGGGTCAGGAAGATCCCCTGGAGGAGGAAACAGCAATCCACTCCAGTATCCTTGCCTGGAAAATCCTATGGACAGAGGAGCCTGGTGGGCTACAGTTCATATGGTTCCAAAGCAACAGACAGGACTGAGCTCACAAGCATACACACACATAGAGGACATGTATGTCATATTTCATCTATAAATACCAAAATTAGACATTCAGAACAAATCTTTTACTCCCATTGTTTTAAAGCCATTAGTGGCTTTCATTAAGGGAAAACACTCAGCATAAAAAGTCTCTCACAGGCCCTGGTCTCAAATCCCCTCTTTCCTCACATACCCATTTCTAGCACTTTGAGGTAGCTGGTGTTCCTAGCACCTTCAACGCTCTCCTTCTCAGTCCTTTGTTCACGCTCATCCTAATGGAATTCTTGGTTTCTCTTTAGGCAAACTCTTCCCCATTTCCAAATTTGGCTCACCTCTGCCTTCTATGGACTCCCGCTTAACTAAAATCAAACAGACTAAATGCTTCTTTCTCTTTTCAGATCGCTGTGGAAATACCTATGCCCTATCCCCTTCACTGTATTGTCTTATTTTTTTCAGAATGATTGATTTTGTATTTTAAAGTTGGTAACTACAGTAAAGTACAAAGAAGAATGTAATTGGCATCCATGTTTGTTTGTTTGTTTGTTTGTTTCTCTCTCTCCACCCTCTGCAGCCCACCCTCCCCAGTGCTGCGAGCTCCTCAGGGGCAGGAAGAATTTTTACTCACCTTCCTGTTCTCTACTGTGCCCAGCACAGTTACTGGCACATAGGAAGCATTCGGCAAATGTCTTATGAATAATTGCATTCACAAGAGGTGGAACTAGTTTAAAATGTTCTTGGGATAGAATACTGAGACCAGTATCATTTGAACATATAGTCCCTACCTTGACAAAATAGGAACATAGTTTTATAGGCAGAGTAAAAGCAAATTCAGATACTTATCTAGTGTGTTAAGCTAATTGGTTGTTATGGTAATCAGTGTGAAATGCCAAGCCTGACTCAGGGTGTTATTTGCCTTCTCAGAGGAAAATTACACAAAGCATGTGACTAGCGGGTTGTGTGGAATGAAGGAAAACGGAAACACCATCCTTTAAGGATTTTAAACCTGGAATTGAGAAAACTGTTGTGTCACTGACAGTTTAGAAAAGATAGCTAGTTTAGTTTTGAAGAACTTAACAGGAAATCTGTTGACTCGTGTGCTTGCTAAGTCGCTTCAGTTGTGCCCTACTCTTTGTAACCCTGAGGACTGTTGCGCGCCAGACTCCTCTGTCCATGGGATTCTCTAGGCAAGAATGCTAGAGTGGGTTGCCATGCCCTCCTCCAGGGGATCTTCCCACCCCAGGGATCAAAACCACGTCTCCCACATTGCAGGCAGATTCTTTACTGTCTGAGCTGTCGGGGAAGCCCATAATCTCTATGGTGTTTTCTCAATTTGAAAGCCTTTTCTTTTACTTTTCCATGACATAGCGGGCTCTCTGCTGAACTTAAAGCCTGCCCTGCGTTCCAGATGGCTCGTCAGCAGCATGATGTCTTGCTTTATCTTTCCTTGTCCTG
Source organism: Neotragus moschatus (assembly GCA_006410615.1). Lineage (NCBI taxonomy): Eukaryota > Metazoa > Chordata > Mammalia > Artiodactyla > Bovidae > Neotragus > Neotragus moschatus. The sequence goes on from SJYA01000709.1 coordinate 498,731, forward strand.
TGAGCCCATAAGCTCGGCACCTGTACTTCTGCTGTATCCCCTTCTTTCCCACTGTGATAGAACTTTTTTTGTTGTTTTTTCTTTCAAAAACACATTACTTACTCAGCCTGTCATTCAAGGCACCACATGTCCTCAACCTATTTTTTGAGGGTGATTTTGTCATCTAGTCCACGTGTACTGTATACTGTGGGTACTTCCTACAGTTTGCACTCGCTCGCTCGTCAGTCTCTAACCTTACTTTTTTACTCTTAATTTCCCTGTTACCTGGAAAGGTGTCTTCTGCCATCTCCCACTGTAGAAGCCCTGCTGTATTTTAAAATACTAGCATAAATATAATCTGTTCATGAAACTNCTGGATACTTCCTATAGTTTGCACTCGCTCGTCAGTCTCTAACCTTACTTTTTCACTCTTAATTTCTCTGTTACCTGGAAAGGTGCCTTCTGCCATCTCCCACTGTAGAAGCCCTGCTGTATTTTAAAATACTAGCATAAATATAATCTGTTCATAAAACTTTCATAATTCTTCAATTTCATGTGATTTTTTTTTTCTTCTTTGATTAACCATGGGTGTTTGTATCTCTGTTCTGGCACTAAGTCTGTTCTTTGATGTTTTGAATCGTTTTTAAAGTTTTTAAAATATCTCTTTTCTTAATATCTTCACCCAACGCACACACACACAGTAAGTGACTGATTCATTTTGAGTGTCTGATTTTGGTATTTATAGATGAAATATGACATATACTTCCTCTATGTGTGTGTGTATGTGCTTAGTTGCTCAGTAATTTAATGAAGTTACATGATATATTACTTACCAGCTAGTACATCTTCAATAAATATTGTTTGAGTGGAATCTATATGGTAGTTGACAGCTTGAAGATGGAGAAGTGTTAATATATGAAATTTTATAATGGAAGATAGCAAGTTAAGCACAGACTTTTGGAGAATTCTTCGTTTTGGGAGGAGAGAAAAAGGGGAACAGAGATGAGGAAGCCCAGATAGGGTGACTTGCTTTGGCTATTCAGGGAGTTGTTGGAGGGCCTCCCTAGAACCCAGGTCAGCTGAGGCTTAGCTAGAGAACAACTCGATTTCATGTAAATCAGGTCTTAATCATTCCCAGAGTGAGACATTTCTGCTCCTATTTTATAGCTGTACTAGCAAGTGGGTGCCAGAGGAAAAGGGAATTCCCTGGATAACTAGACTGCAACCTCAAACCTCNTTGTTGGAGGGCCTCCCTAGAACCCAGGTCAGCTGAGGCTTAGCTAGAGAACAACTCGATTTCATGTAAATCAGGTCTTAATCATTCCCAGAGTGAGACATTTCTGCTCCTATTTTATAGCTGTACTAGCAAGTGGGTGCCAGAGGAAAAGGGAATTCCCTGGATAACTAGACTGCAACCTCAAACCTCTTCACTTCCTTTGGATGATTAATTATGTCGCAAGCTTCTTAACAAAGGACCCTTGATTCATATCCTAAAGCACTAGGGTATTAAGGCTGCAGCACTTTCTTAGCATCCTAGTCCAGCTAAATTTTTCTCAAGGCTGATTNTCTTCACTTCCTTTGGATGATTAATTATGTCGCAAGCTTCTTAACAAAGGACCCTTGATTCATATCCTAAAGCACTAGGGTATTAAGGCTGCAGCACTTTCTTAGCATCCTAGTCCAGCTAAATTTTTCTCAAGGCTGATTCCTATTTCTGGCAGTAACTCTTCAGTTCTGGAACTTTAGTTCCAGCCAAAATAAACTATTGTCTCAGGTCTATATTTTTCCTGAAGCACCATGGCATTTTTATGGAATGTGGAGACAGTTTTATGTATGACTTTAATGGTAACAATAAAGGACACAGATCCCCTTCTCTGGCCCGCTATCCTTCCCTCTCTAGTACAGCCGTGATTACATAGCCTCCAAAAGAGGGCCATCTTAAACCTCCCAGAGGAAGTCTATCATTTATGATCTGTGTGATCACATTTATTTTCTGTGATCTTCACTTTCCTAGTTTTATTTTTTTCCTCACTAATTAAGCATCAAATTAATTTTTTTTATGTGTAGTTGGTTACATTTTTAAAGAAAAGAAAGAAATCCCCTACTACATTATATGGTTCCTAATTGTCTTGTTATTTAATTCAATAATGCTGTTTAAGTCAACTTTTAAAGTAGCTATACTTTGTAAATATTTATTATTCATGCTGCTAATGATAATTGAGAAAAGAAAATATTACATTAAGTCTTGAAGGCTTTTTAGATATGAAAGGCAAAGCTTGCCTATTTTTTCCAAATCTGTATTAACTTAATTAAAAAACACATGTCATAAGGATGGATTTGAATCCTTTGGGACTATCTCTAGCATGATAGGATCAACATGTTAACATTCAACATTTCCAAGGCCAGATTTTCCCACTTCAATGAATGGATAAAGGAAATTCTTCGGAGATTATTATGTTTCCATTATTTGAGTTTGTCTTGTGAACCCTCCAAAACATGATTTGTAAATTGAGGAATTTAAAACTAAAAGAAAGTTCTGAAGTCAAGTCTTTGAAAGAAGATGAGCTAATGTAGGCGTACTAATCCTTGAAAAAGTGATTGTTCCTTTCAGCTAACTAAAATTTAAAAGTCGTTTTGTTTTGTTAATGGCCATCTTTTACAATGCGAAATTATGCTCTAGCCATGTCAGGAAAATAGCAGCAATAAGCTTTCCATGGTTTGTAGTTCTTTTTCGATTAAAAGCAATTACAATGTTTAAATCTTGTGGAGTTGCCACTAGAATATAATGACTGTTCATAGCAGCTTTAGTTTCATGTTCCGTAAAATTGAGCTTCCTGTCTTTACATTTTAGAAGCTAGATCATGATCCTTGAGCTTTTGCTATGTTAATGCATACAATTGCTGAGGAAAGGAAATAGTGTAACATGAGAAGACAAAGAAACTGAACCATCAAAGCAGACTTTTCCATAATAAGCAGAATCTTGGTGCTTGTTGAACTTAGCGATAGCATTTACTAAAACATATCTTTGAGCCATATGTCTGGAAATGTCTTACCACTCTAATGTGGAAAGCACAGAGGCCTTAGCAAGATACTGTTAAGATGAGTTCATGAGGCAAATCTGAATTATTGGTTAAAAAATGGGCAATNAAACTGAACCATCAAAGTAGACTTTCCCATAATAAGCAGAATCTTGGTGCTTGTTGAACTTAGCGATAGCATTTACTAAAACATATCTTTGAGCCATATGTCTGGAAATGTCTTACCACTCTAATGTGGAAAGCACAGAGGCCTTAGCAAGATACTGTTAAGATGAGTTCATGAGGCAAATCTGAATTATTGGTTAAAAAATGGGCAATGAAACTCTTCTTCTAAAACTCATTTCATGTATATTCAAGTTATCATAGGTTTGAGGAAATTGTATGAGGGTTTATTTTTCTCAGCAGAATCTTCTTAAGCTAATAAAACCTTTCTTCTTATGGAACTATTGTAATACCTGAAATAAGAACTTCTTCTATTAGTCTTATTTAAGAACATTAGACAATTTTAGCTTTAGCTAGGGTTTGTTTTGCATAATAAATATATTTGTTACATTTGTTTCTTGGTTGTGTATACCTGTCTATATAAATACAGAGAATGTGTAGTTAATACTACATATAAGTTATATTTACTATGGCAAAAGTTTAGTATGCATGTAAGTTGTATTTGGTATACATATTGAGATATACACATCATATTCAGTACAGTTCCTTGAAGATAATGAGCTATTAATAAAGAGAAAACACTTATTAAAATCAATTATTATCCTAGAAAGGAAGACCAATACAGAGTCAATAAAACATTTACTAAGCCACTAATATGGATATTAGGGCTTCCCAGGTGGTAGAGTGGTAGAGAATCTGCCCGTGCAGGAGACACGAGAGATGTAGGTTCAATCCCTGGGTCGGGAAGATCCCCTGGATGAGGAAATGGCAACCAACTCAGAATTCTTGCCTGGAAGATGCCATGGACAGAGGAGCCTGGCCAGCTACAGTCCAGGGGGTCTCAGAGTCCAACAGGACTGAGCAGACAGACAGACAGACAGACAGACAATCTGGTTGTTAATTTTAGGTCAGTGTGATTTATTTAAGTGAAAAATGCTAGTGCCTTTCTCAGGTTGATGTTTAACTGTAATTATGAGTTATGGAGCATTCTCTTTTCATTAGAAAATGCTTAGGTTCCATGGAGTATTTTCTTTTAATAAGTCATTGCTTTATAGCTAATTAAGCAACTAGGAGCTCTGTAATATAATGAGCAATTAAGTTATAATCACTGCAGTACAGTATTTCTCACAGCCTAGATCTTTCATATCATGGGTTTTACTGAGGTTGACATACTTCAAACTCAAGTGGAAAACTTTTCTGTGTTGCAAAGATAGTCTCTTCTTCAGTTGAGAAATAGTGTATTCCAGAGTTGACAGAAGGAAATGTATGGGTATTTGAATGAGACAGTAATAGAAAATCAGTATCACTTTATGTAGTGTCTGCTACTGCTGCTAAGTCACTTCAGTCGTGTCCGACTCTGTGCGACCCCATAGACGGCAGCCCACCAGGCTCCCCCATCCCTGGGATTCTCCAGGCAAGAACACTGGAGTGGGTTGCCATTTCCTTCTCCAATGCATGAGAGTGAAAAGTGAAGTCACTAGGGAGGAAAAAATACAATTATATTGTAAAAATATATTTTCAAAGTGCTATAGAAATTTTCTCCCAGGTAGAACGTTCTGTTTATTTATGGGGTTGTTTATAAAGTACTCTCATGTATATTATCTCATGTGTTCATTTAATAAATTTATGAGGCTGGCAGTAAATTGAAAATAAAAGGATTACAACTATTAAATAAATGAATAGGGTTTCTTTCACACCACTGAGATTTTCACATCAAACGTACTGCCATTTCCATTTCCAAAGCTATTGCCAGAAAACTTGGTGTTTCGTGTAGATTAATTGACATTTATTGTGTGGCTACTTACATGGAGCTTAATTATAAGCACATTTTTCTTTAAATTTACAGTATTTTTTGTAAAAAGCAGTCATTATGGAATACGTGTAATTTGATGTTGTAATTAAATATACACTTAAAGATAGGAAAAATTTCCCTTAGTACTGCCGCAAGTACATACCCATAAGCATACACTTAATATATGTGAAGCAAAATGTGCATGACACAAAAATACACATACCTATTTCTCAGAATACTGCAAAGCTTATTTATTTTCCTTCTGTTTGCTATTTGTAAGCCAACTCTTTCTAGAAACTAGGTACACTGTATGGTTTACTTACATTTTCTTCTACTTAAAATAGCATGATAACCAAGAAAGCAGTTAAGAAATGTTTTTTTTTTTTCCCTTTCTTGACAGTCCTGACCTTTTAGATACTCTGTTGTCTTCCAAACGATTGTTTATATTTTTCTTTGTTTTAAGTCACAAGTTGCTTAAGTAATTTCAATGTGGAAATATCTTCAAGAGAAAATATCAGTACCCATCCTAAAATGAAGTTATTGTTTCAGTGGCAGGAAATGTGGAGGTTTTTTAGTTTCCAGCACTTCTGGTTGTCTGTGCTTTTAGTTTCCATTACTCAGGCGTTGAAGGTGGTCTTTTTCCTCTTGACATGTTTCATTCTATGCTTTAGATTTGGCACAGCTATTGTTTCATTTAAACAACCAAACACTCAGATGTGGTGGTCATTGCTGCATACCTCAATAATCTATGATTAGCATCAGCTCACTGTGTGTTGCACAGGATGAAAAGTTTATAGCGACTTCTAGCTCTTCTCTGTCGCAGTGACTTGAGCTTAGCCTTTGTGATTTACCTGTCTTGATGAGTTGCCAGATCAACATAGCCAGAAGAATTATGTTAGATTAGGCTAAGAATAGATAAACCTAATCTTTCTTTTCTAGAAGGTTCTAGCTATAGATGGTTATGATAGCTTCTAAATACCAGAATCTAGCTTTCTGGAATAGTAAGGTGTCACAACAGTGTGCTAGAGAGCCAGTTAGTAGTAGCTCTAGAAAGGCAATGTTAAGTTTTCAGGAAGTTTCAGAGCTAGTTGACATCACCCTATGGTAAGAATAGTTACAACATGAAAGTGGTAAATTGGATACAATTCATTTGCAGTCACTCAAAAAGAGGATTCAAATATTGCATAAGTAATTGAAATTTTTTAAATCTAGACATGCTTCATATATCTGCCAAAATTTGCATATGTGGAAAATGATGACTAAATAAAACAAAATAGTTTACATATCTAGAGTATAAATGTATATGCATGCACACACACACACACACACACACACACACATATACCCTTTTTGGTGGGCTTACTTTGAAAATATGAGGTCTTCTCTCATAGCTCAGTTGGTAAATCATCTGCCTGCAATGCAGGAGACCTGGGTTTGATCCCTGGGTTGGGAAGATCCCCTGGAGAAGGAAATGGCAACCTACACCAGTGTTCTTGCCTGGAGAATCCCATGGACAGAGGAGCCTGACAGGTCCATGGGATTGCAAGGGTGAGACATGACTTAGTGACTAAACCACCACCACTTTGAAAATAAAGGACAATGGCAGTTAATTACACTCAGGAAAAATGTACGCTTTAATTTTGACTACAGTTTTTAGTAGCAAAACTGTAAAAACAAAGTATGAAAGAAATAAAATCATACAGACTTGCAAAACCCATTTATTTTTAAAAAGGAAACATAATTAAACCTTGTTGATTGGCCAAAGAAATTATGAGCACAGCTGGGTCTTTTAAAATGTGTGCTGGTTGAAAGAGCTAGAAAATATAATTACCTTCTTTTGAAATCAATATCACTTTTAAAAAACAAATCAAGATGTATTTAACTAAAAGTTAGGTGGGAAGTGACAGCTAAGTGAGTCAAATAAAATTAAAAGACTAATAAATGTGATTTAGTAAAAATTTCAGTTAGTTAAATCTTACTCATGATACATTTTAAGTTTAATAATGTTATTAATAATAGGTGTATATTATTGAATTCATAATATATCTCAAATAGACACACTGTAAATTTGCTCATTTTCGTCTGTACAGCAATCATATGTGAATTCTGTAAATGGGGACTCTGATTTCAAAAGACTTAAGACCACACAGGTTGTAAGTCGCTATAGTGGATTTCTAACTCAAATTGGCTGGCTTCAGAGCTCCTGCTACTTTCTCTCAGTCATTCTTCCTTTCTAAATATATAAAATTTGTAAATAATATGTAAAACTGTAAAATGTATGTAGCTTTAATTATAATCACAATTCTGTTTAATCAATGCAAAAGTTTTAAAAATGTATACTATTAAGACTTTTTCCCACTGATTGAAAATTATTGCAAGAAAGCAGAGGATACACTTTATCTGTGTGTCGGTGTTGGAAAATTACATTTTAGGAGTAAATTTTATACTCCTCTTGTTCAACACAGGTGTTGACCCACAAGTACTAAGTACAACAAACATGTTTATACTTCAAGCCCCTTTCCCTACACATAATAGTGAAATACTGAATGCTATTTAACACCTAACTTTAATTTCAAAAATTATGAGCTCTGCTGTGTGACACGTGAGAAAATTATTAAATTCTGAGTTTTGACAGAATGCCTTAACTCAATGTAAAATTACAAGCCATGAATTGTCCACAGGACCCAGATGAAAGCTTTACTTTGTCACAGACTTTATATCATTTATATGCTATCTTGGTAGACATTCAAAATAAGTGTAGAAAATTTTGCAAATCTAATATAAAAAGTAATTATGATCATTTTTATTTTTCAGACTTCAATGAATAGTGAATTTCCTAGTGAAATTCTTAACTGTGTTACCTTCAAGTTAGTCTTGAAAATATTCTGAATGCATAGACAATAATTGCATTTAAGTTCTTAAAGTTTCTATATAAGTGTAATTTCATTTAAGACTTTGAGAAAGTATTTTGGGGTTTCCCCAGTGGCTCAGCTGGTAAAAAAAAATCTGCCTGCAATGTAGGAGACACAGAAGATGCAAGTTCGATCCCTGTGTTGGGAAGATCCCCTTGATGGGGAAATGGCAACCCACTCCAGTATTTCTTGCTGGAAAAATCCCATGGACAGAGGATCTTGGCAGGCTATGGTCCAAAGGGTCACAAAGAATCAGATGAGACTGAGCACACACACACATACACGAAGTAAAATTTTAGAAGCTCCTTATATAGTTAGCAATTCTTAAGGCTTGACAAAATGTTTTATGCCACATGTGGGAACAAAGGAAGGCTTCATGGGTAGATGTTTATCACAAGTTAATATGCAAATATACATATGTATCTTTCTAAAATTTCTCCCCCCCCCATGAAATGGATAAATAATAATTTATCCAGATATTTCTCATAAGTTGCTCTTAACAAAAGCACAGAGTATGCCTTCCAAAATATCAACTTTTGACAGCAAACATCAAACTGCCATGATAGTATGCCCCAAATGATTACTTTTAATTACCTGTGGAGTTATCTTAAGCAGCTTTCATCCCCAGCTTGTCTGTAATCTACCTTAGGATAAGCACTATGTCATATTGTTCTGTGTCCGAGCACATTACATAAAGAACTGTTCATGTTTGTGTCTAACAAACCACACTCTCATCACGTAGTAGTTGGCTATGGATGCCTGAGTCAAAGATGGATTATAGCATAAATTGGTAGGCAGATGCCACTTTAGTATTGAGCCTCAGAGCTCAACAAGATTGTTAATTTCCAATACTCCTTTCTTCACAAACCAGCAGATCCCAGACCCGACCATCATTCCTACCTTCTTTTGTCCAAAATGTGTAACTCTGTAATCAGTGTCTCTGATGTCCACCTCTTCCTTCATCTCTCAGAATAACGTTTATATAGTAAATGGACTCTTTTTTTTCTTATTCATTGCAGCTATTCTGATTTCACTGGTCTCTGTCAACAACCAACTTTGTGTACATATTCTGTATTGCATAACCCAGTAGTTCTTAACATGTTACCATCAGAAATTCTTTTAAATTATTTCATCTTTTTGGTTAGAGCTCATGTTTCAGATTTTTTTTCAAAGTAAATTTTGTTGCAGGTTTTCCCAGCTCAAAATACATATTGGGTAGTAAATACTGGTAATAATTATGGGGAGAAAGATGATGATGTATGAGTTGTATACATTGGGAACCATCAGCAGCACTTCTTTGTCTTTTTAATATTATTATGTTCAAAAATACTCGCATCAGAATTTTTCATTATATTTTGGAAAATTATTAAATCACAAGTAGACTTAATCAAAGAGCACTGATTTTATTTTTATTGCATTTTTAATTTTTTTAGAAAGCATGTACTACTCTAGTGTAAACAGAATTCTGCCTGTTGAGAGTATATAAGTAATGTTCCTTAAATGTAAGTCCTAAATTCTTAGCCTTCTCCCAATTGTGAAAATTCCTTTATGAAAGCAGTCACAAATTGACTTAATACAGATTGGTTACCCTGAGATGGTTTTCCTTCCTGCCAAGACAGCTGCAGTAGAGAAATAGATCACAAAGCATTGAACTCTACCAGCAGCAATCAAAAGGAAACCAACTGCTGCTTGGTGCCTGGGCTAGAATCCTGAGTTGATTGGGACTTTC
>SJYA01000709.1:508442-650036 GCA_006410615.1 Neotragus moschatus
AAAAAAAAAAAAAAAAGGGAAAGTGCCACTAAATATTACTTTATATTAACTAACTTTTCAAAGCACACGTCTATCACCTAATTGATGGCAGATGAAGACAAGTAATATTAACTCCAATTTATTTCTATTGTGCCATGGTTATACACATTCAGATAAAAAAGTACCAAATCAGTGTTAGGATTTTAAAATTTAAAACCCAAGAGATTAAATGGTATACCAAGTGAAGGAACAGACTGCACATAGTTCATAATTCCTACCCTCAGCACTACTGACATTTTGGACTGGATAATTCTTACTGTATTTATATGCAGGGAAATATGAACCCGTTCAAGATAAATGGGTGGTGATGGCTGTCCTGGGCATTGTAAGATGTTTAGCAGCATCCCTGGCTTCTACTCACTAGATGCTATAGCAAGCCCCAGCTCCACTTTAGCGTTGTCAGATACTGCACAGGACTCCCAGTTTAATTTAAAATCCAGATAAACAATGAATAATAGCATTTTCGTTTAAGTATACCCCAAATATTGCATGGGACCAAAAGAAGTAAAAGCTGTCACTATTTCAGATGACCTGATACTGTATATGGAAAACCCCCAAAGACTCTACCAAAGCACTGTTGGAACTAACAAATAAATTCAGTGAAGTTGCAGGACACAAAATTAATATACAAAACATATGTTGCATTTCTAAGTTAAATTTTGTTGGAGTATAGTTACCTTACAATGTTGTATTAGTTTCTGCTCTATGGCAAATATATCCCCTCTTTTTTAGGACTTCCTTCTCATTTGGGTTGGGATTCCCAGGTGGCTCAGCAATAAAGAATCCACCTACAATGCGGGAGCCACAGGAGACATTGGTTTGATCCCTGGGTGGGGAAGATCCCCTGGAGAAGAGCACAACAACCCACTCCAGTATTCTTGCCTGGAGATTCCCATGAACAGTGGAGCCTGATGGGCTACAGTCCATGGGGTCGCAAAGAGTCAGACACGACCGAAGCAACTTAGCACAGCATGGCACTCATTTAGGCTACCACAGAGCAGTGATATACACTAGTAACAAGTTATCAGAAAGAGAACTCAAGAAAACAATCTCATTTACAATCATATCAAAAAGAAAAAATATTTAAGAATAAATTTAATCAAAAAGGTGAAAGACCCTGTATATGANACACGACCGAAGCAACTTAGCACAGCATGGCACTCATTTAGGCTACCACAGAGCAGTGATATACACTAGTAACAAGTTATCAGAAAGAGAACTCAAGAAAACAATCTCATTTACAATCATATCAAAAAGAAAAAATATTTAAGAATAAATTTAATCAAAAAGGTGAAAGACCCTGTATATGAAAAACAGATGAGAGAAATTGATATTGATGAGAGAAATTGAAGAAAACACAAATAAATGGGAAGGCATTCTGGATTAGAAGTAAGACTGTTCAAATGCCCATATCTGATTTAAATTGGCTAAAGTTCCTTTAACTGCTGTTATCTTAAAGTTGTAGAGGAAGAAGGAAGCAAAGAGAAGGACTTAGTTGTAGTATCTGCCGGCTTATCCTAGGAATGCAATGCAATGTCAGGGTAAGATTATTACCTACTGTGAGAAGCCATCCACATAAAAGGCCGTATAAGGATGACTTTGGCTAAGTCACTTCAGTCGTGTCCAACTCTGTGCGACCCCATAGAGGGCAGCCCGCCAGACTCCGCCATCTGTGGGATTCTCCAGGCAAGAACACTGGAGTGGGCAGCCATTTCCTTCTCCAGTGCATGAAAGTGAAAAGTGAAAGTGAAGTCGCTCAGACATGTCCGACTCTTCGCGACCCCATGGACTATATAGCCTATCAGGCTGCTCTGTCCATGGGATTTTCCAGGCATGCGTACTGGAGTGGGGTGCCACTGCCTTCTCCTGGATGACTTTAGAGACCCAAATAACCTATTTTAAAGGAAATTCTGAGATATTTGTTTCCATATTATTTATATGCATACTTATAGTAAGTTATTAAATAGGTAACAATTTAAGAATAATTCTGTGGTATTATCAGTCTCTCTTTTTCTCGCATTCTAAAATGTAACCTAAAAGTGTATAGATTTTAAAAAGTATCTCAGGTCTTCACATTCTTTCCCTTTATGCAATGACATCATGTAATTTTGCGTGATTGTGTAATGTTGCTAATTGTAATACTTGCTTATGTGGGTAGCTACTGCTAAATATTGACATGGTCATATATACTGAATTTTGATTCTTCTCACTTTCAGAATTAGTTGTACAAAACATGCCCCAAATGTACTGGAAAAAAGTCAAATCTGTGAATTAAAATTTAATATAATAGTAACTATTCTATTTCATAAAAGTTTCGGCTATACATGGTTAATCTTTCAATTATCTCCTAGCAAGTAGCAAGTAAGAGCCTAAATGCCTTTAACAGAAATAAATAGGATGTTCTTTATAAATGATCTGTTCAAAACATACAATTGGCAACACAAATGTTAAAAAAATAAATATATCTTGTGTTTAATAATGTGAGATTTATCTGATTTATTTCATTCCTGAAAGCATAACTAGACAATCCCATGAATAACCAAGGAGGCAATGAGCAGGGAGACTGGATGATGAAAGAGTATATCCATCAGTTGATAAACACTGGGCCCATAGGATGACTTTTGCATGTTAAATACAACTGCTACTATTATCAATACTAAACTGTTATTAAAAATAGAGTTTTCTTTTTTTTTTTAATCTTTGATAATTAGGCTTGGTAAAGAATCCACTTACAATGTAGGAGACCTGGGTTCCATCCCTGGGTTGGGAAAATCCCCTGGAGACGGGAAAGGTTACCCACTCCAGTATTCGGGCCTGGAGAATTCCTTGGACTATATACAGTTCATGTGGTTACAAAGAGTCTGACACGACTGAGTGACTTTCACTTTCACTTCTTTATAAGTAAAGAAGAACTGTTATAATGACTATAGATTTTTCATATTGATGCTGTAAGAAATAGTGGATAGTTTCAATGCTAGTTTCTATTATGGATTTAGCACAGTAATTTTCAACCCCCCCCTATTTTTTCACTTAATGTATAAGAGACACATTCATTAGTAATAGAAGCCTAGTATGGCTGTGGTTCTCAGATCTGGAGAGTGAATCAGCTAGAGGATTAAAAAACCCCTGGGGAAGATTGTTTACCCTGAAAAAAAAAACCCTGGAAAGTTTGAAATGCCCACTCATTAAAAATCTTGAGTAGCAAGTTGGATAAGTTTCTCATAAGACAGGCGATTTCCCGTTTAAATGTGAAAATTACTAGCATCAATAGGATTATTCTATTAAGTTCCCTACCTCTATCCACAATTCTTATGCCTCTGTAAATATAATTATTAGCTTCCAGTATCTGCTATTTGTGGAGCTTTGTTAATAGCAGAGCATCTCTCATTTTGAACAGCCTACGAAACATTAATACAAAAAGTTGCAAAGAACTATAGACTATGGCTTAGCCTTCATTCATTCTTCAGAATATGAAATAAGTATTCATTTTAGTCTGAGCTATAAGTGCATTCCTTTACATTTTGATATTTTTACAGACATTGATAAATTATGTTCTTCATTTAAATGAGTTAATAAGTTTACTCAGGGTAGCCAAAAATATACTCAATCAGACTTTATTACTTCTCTTTTGCTAAGAGGTATTCTGTGCCACTAGTGAACACACCAAGCCCTTACATTACTTGTCTTCCATAAAACATTATTATCTTTTGGCATCCTCTTGCACTGGGGGAAATAAAAAGTCACATGTGGAGAAGTTCTAAATGCTAGACAGAAATGATCCTTGGAGGGCAATTTTTATCCTCCACGGAAGTATTGCAGACTTCTTCCATTAGCATAGTCCCAGGGAGCAAAAGGTTAGAGGACTGGGACTGCCAGCTCTACCTGAACACATAAGTCAACCTTTCCTCCAAGCGACGAGGGAGTGTGAGAGTGCACCCACACGTGCATTAAAGTATCTGAGACGAGAAATAACAATTGTAATATTTTACATTGCAATGTACTGTACAGATGGTGACATTTTGTTTGTGGTTGTAGGGAAGAAAGGAAGGCAGTTTCCAGACTCCCCTCCCTCAACACCTACCATTTGGCATAGGATATGGGAGGCTGAAGAAAACGGAGGGAGTTTTGCCTCGATTGAAACAGCTGGGAAACAGATGGAAGCTAAAGTGCCATTTGCCAAAAGCCTCATCCAAGGCTCCCACCCATTTTCCACCAAAGAAGAGTTAGGCGAAGGTAGAAGGAGCTTAAGGGTCAGCAAATGATGGACTTTGGAAAGTGCAGGCAAGAAAAGTCCAAAAAGATGTTTGAAATTCAAGATTATAGAAGTCCAGAAATGCAATCCCAAGGAGCATGTTTTTAATAGGAAGGAAAAAGTGGGAGCATCATGGGTGGAAACCACAACAGAATCGTAGATCCAAGGGTGTAAGTGCCCACAGAATTAATTGACACGNAGCTTAAGGGTCAGCAAATGATGGACTTTGGAAAGTGCAGGCAAGAAAAGTCCAAAAAGATGTTTGAAATCCAAGATTATAGAAGTCCAGAAATGCAGTCCCAAGGAGCATGTTTTTAATAGGAAGGAAAAAGTGGGAACATCATGGGTGGAAACCACAACAGAATTGTAGAGCCAAGGGTGTAAGTGCCCACAGAATTAATTGACATGGGTGCTACTCTACTTAAATTGCATTGACAGTCTCTTTTAGGTAATGAAGTCAAGATGCACATACCCACTCTTTGTCATGTAAATTACAATGTAATTATTTCTGGGTGATCATTGTAAATGTAACTGTGCACAAATCACATGGTTTTAGTCACTGGATTTCACTTTGTGAGCTACTTAGATTTGGAATTCAGGCACTTGGTTAAGTTGCTTTTGGATATAAATGTTGAATTACAGCCAGACTTTTGTTCAAATTCAGTCACTGGATGTATAAACCATCTTCTTGTATATTTCTAGTTTCGGGGGGCATGCATATAGGTAGACACACTGCATGTAACCCTTCATCCAAGTACTGGCCCAAGTTTTGTATGTTTGTGTGTGTCTGTGGTATTTTTGAAGTACTGTTGAATACTGAGGAAGTTAAAAGAAATTGGTTTCAAAAATAAACACCACTTAATAGGCTTTCCTCAATGTGAGTTTGTTCATTCATGCTTATATAAGGGAATGTGTTAACCATGAATCATTCAAATTGAGTTGCTCATGAGAAAAAATGCTCTGGCTTTGCTGTCAGTTTCCAGACTTATATTACTGAAGGGAGTAAGGCATTGTCCCCTCATAAAGAATAATTAGCCACAGATTTCAAACTGAATGTGGCTCCAAATTGGCGAAAATACTTTTGATTCACGTGAGAACATGCATCCTTGTGAGAGGGACCTATCAGCATATTCTGGGCTGTGACTGAGTTTGCCTCTGCCAGAACAGCCCATGGAAAAGTTAAGGGGGAAAAAAAGAAAGCAATCATCGGAAAGTTTTGTTCACACGTTACCAGAATAGCAAAATGCACAGAAGATGTGGAAGTTTGCAAATCTGTAGCTAAAAGAGTGGATAATGGACAGCAGGTTCCACTTAGAGCCAGGTAAATTGGCATTGTGTAAACACAGCCGACCTGAGAGCTCACACATCACGTAATAACTAACTCATCCGGTCCCAGTGGCTTACAGTAAAATACAGTCAGCCTGTGTCTGACATATCACAAACCACTTTTCACACCGGAAAAAGCCTGCCTGCCCTGCTAAGATAGGGAGCCAGTCATACAGGGTTATGTGACAAGCCCAGAAATGCGATCTATGAGTCTGAAGAATTTCCGACAGAGCCACGGTACCATTCAGTGAAACAGGCCCATGATCATGCACAGAAAAAGTAAGGGCCCTGCATGCCAAAGTTTTGACCTATTGCCACTGCTGCTTACTTGTGTGTGTGTTAGTTGCTCAGTCATATCAGACTTTTTGCGACCCCATGGACTATAGCCTGCCAGGCTCCTCTGTCCATGGAATTTTCCAGGCAACAATATTAGAGTGGGTTGCCATTTCCTTCTTCAGGGATCTTTCCGACCCAGGGCTGCTACTTAGACCTAGAAAACTTAGCATTTGGCCAGCTTTGATTGTGGTAAGAATCAAATCAAAACTGTTTAGCTTAGGGCACCTTGTCTAGTGGATTTCCTATTATGCAGGCCCCTCTTTACTTCAGTTAGACTTCCCTCAGCCAGACAGGAAAAGAGCACTTAAAAAAACCAACATCCTTGCACATAGCATATTTAAATATCATTAGATGAAGAAGCAAATATTGCTTTAAAAGACCCTTTATAAAGCTGTTCAGTTCAGTTCAGTTCAGTTCAGTCACTCAGTCCTGTTCAACTCTTTGCGACCCCATGGACTGCAGCATGCGAGGCCTCCTTGTCCATCACCAACTCCTGGAGTTTAGTCAAACTCATGTCCATTGAGTCCGTGATGCCATTGAACCGTCTCATCCTCTGTTGTCCCCTTCTCTTGCCTTCAGTCTTTCCCAGCATCAGGCTCTTTTCAAATGAGTCAGTTTTTCACATCAGGTGGCCAAAGTATTGGCGTTTCAGCTTCACCATCAGTCCTTCCAATGAATATTCAGGACTAATTTCCTTTAGGAAATAATAAAGCTTTACCCTACTACATTTGCCAGCTTTTAAAAAATGTCCCTGTTTAGGTAATCTGATGGTAATATGATTGATCCATTATTTTTTCTATATCATTTATCTCATTTGGCTTCATAGAAGAGTTCATTGTATCCCTATGTGATTAAGGCATTACTATTTATATGTAGATGCTCAAAAATAACTAGAAAACTGAATTTTTGAGAGTATACAGACATGCTACTTTATCTTGATTATGTTTATATTTCACTGAGGGTAAATTTGACATGAATTATTAGAGCTGGTATGATTATATATTACTTGGTATATGTAGAATTTTTTTTCACTATAGATATGCATGAATATTAAGAATATCTTCTAACCTACATATCAGGGATATTATATGGACAAGTAAGATTTGATTTTGTTGTTTAGTCACTTGGTCATGTTCAGCTCTTTTGCAACCCCATGAATTATAGCCTGCCAGGCTTTTCTGACCTTGCGGTTTCCCAGGCAAGAATACTGGGGTGGGTTGCTCCTTCTCTGAGGGATCTTTCTGACCCAGGGATCAAACCCGCATCTTCTGCATTGCAGGAAGATTCTTTACTGCTGAGCCACAAGGGAAGTCTGATAAAGAAAATAGTCTACGTTAATTATGTCTTGAAATCTTAGGAAAAAAATGCCATGATCTACTGTAAATTATTATTTTTATAGGACATTATAAGATGTTGTGTTTGGCTAGCTATGTTAGATGTTATGCATCCTATGTTTATCGCATATATAGTGAAAAATCATTTAAAATTCTTTTCATATTTTGAGTTAAATGAGCAAAATTTTGTTTATAGATTCCACGTTGCCCTAAGAATTATGCAAGAATAGAGCATTGTTAGTGCCTTTAAGGAGATTGCACTTCAATAAAAATTAAAAAGGCAATAACTTCACACAGACACACTCATACACACACACACTTAAGTATACACACTTATGTGTGCTTAGTCCGAGCTTGAAGTGACTTTTGTGGTCTAGTTGCTAAACTTGAATTTCTCAAATAATCACATACTGCGTCACCACTATTTTTAGGATCCCTCTGTTCAATTAAACTTAGAACTCAAGAATTTATGTTGAAAAACTTATTAGAAGAAATCTTGTATCTGAATAGTTTTAGATAAAAACTTGTTTAATAGAGAGGCTTTGCTTTTTCTTGTTATTAATATTATAGTAGCATATTAAGTGAAAATGTTAGCCACTTAGTCATGTCTGACTCTTTGTAACTCCATTGACTGAGGCCTGCCAGGTTCCTCTGTCCTTGGAATTCTCTAGGCAAGTATTGGAATGGGTTGCCATTCCCTTCTCCAGTGGGTCTTCCCAGCCTAGGGACTGAACCAGTGTTTTCTGCATTGAAGGCAGATTCTTTACCATCTGTGCCACCAGGGAAGCATATTAAGAACAGTTAAGTTTTTGTGTGTATATTGATCTTCCAAAAGAAGAAAACTAGACACAGCCCCAATTAGGCTGTGAGTCACCTCAGGGCACATTGGAAAAAAATGCAATTTATCTCACCCTGTCAAGATAAATCTTACTGTCTTTGGTTTCTTTCTGTTTTTACTGTGTTTAATAGAGTACCTGGAAAAGTTGTTATTCAGTAAATGTTTCTGTTATGAATGAAATGATTGGATGTGTTTGAGTGAATGAACTAAACGTAATTCTTTCACTTGTTTTCCCCCAGACTCCCAGGAAGGAAATTACAAGTCAGAAGTCAATAGCAAACCCAGAAAGGAAAGGACAGCTTTTACCAAAGAGCAAATCAGAGAACTTGAAGCAGAATTTGCCCATCATAACTATCTGACCAGACTGAGGCGATATGAGATAGCGGTGAATCTGGATCTCACTGAAAGACAGGTAATGTTGCACATTGTCATTATATATTTTTAATTGCTTTGGGTCAACAGTCTTCTCTCACCATTTAAAAAACATCTAGATCAGTTCCGTTCAGTCTCTCAGTAGTGTAAGACTCTTTGTGACCCCACTGACTGCGGCACGCGAGGCCTCCCTGTCCATCACCAACTCCTAGAGTTTACTCAAACTCATGTCCACCCAGTCGGTGATGCCATTCAACCATCCCATCCTCTGTTGTCCCCTTTTCTCCTACCTTCAGTCTTTCCCAACTTCTGGGTCTTTTCAAATGAGTCAGTTCTTCCATCAGGTGGCCAAAGTATTGGAATTTCAGCTTCAGCTTCAGTCCTTCTAATGAATATTCAGGACCGATTTCCTTTAGGATGGACTGCTTGGATCTCCTTGCAGTCCAAGGGACTCTCAAGAGTCTTCTGCAACTGCTGCTGCTGCTGCTGCTGCTGCTAAGTCGCTTCAGTCGTGTCCGACTCTGTGCGACCCCTTAGACAGCAGCCCACCAGGCTCCCCCGTCCCTGGGATTCTCCAGGCAAGAACGCTGGAGTGGGTTGCCATTTCCTTCTCCAATGCATGAAAGTGAAAAGTCAAAGTGAAGTCACTCAGTCGACTTCTTAGTCTGACTTCTCAGTCTGACTCTTAGCTGCTCCATGGATTGGAGCCCACCAGAGGATTTTCCAGGCAAGAGTTCTGGAGTGGGGTGCCATTGCCTTCTCTGGTCTTCTCCAACACCACAGTTCAAAAGCATCATTTCTTCGTTGCTCAGCTTTCTTTATGATCCAACTCTAACATGCATACCGGAGTACTGGAAAAACCATAGCATTGACTAGATGGACCTTTGTTGGCAAGGTAATGTCTCTGCTTTTTAATATGCTGTCTAGGTTGGTCATAGCTTTTATTCCAAGGAGCCAGGATCTTTTAATTCTATGGCTGCAGTCACCATCTGCAGTGATTTTGGAGCCCAAGAAGATAAAGTCTCTCACTGTTTCCATTGTTTCCCCATCCATTTGCCATGAAGGGATGGGACTGGATACCATGATCTTTGATTTTTTAATGTTGAGTTTTAAGTCAGCTTTTTTACTCTCCCCTTTCACTTTCATCAAGAGGTTCTTTAATTCCTTTTCACTTTCTGCCATAAGCGTGATGTCATCTGCATATCTGGGGTTTTGATATTTCTCCTGGCCATCTTGATTCCAGCTTGTGCTTCATACAGCCCAGAATTTCTTATGATACACAGAGGTTAAATAAACAAGGTGATGATATACAGTCTTGACATACTCCTTTCCCAATTTGGAACCAGTCTGTTGTTCCATGCCCGGTTCTTACTGTTGCTTCTTGACCTGCATATAGATTTCTCAGGAGACAGAGTCTGGTAGTCCCATCTCTTGAAGAATTTTCTAGTTTGTTGTGATCCACACAGACGAAGGCTTTGGTTTAGTCAATAAAGCAGAAGTGGATGTTTTTCTAGAATTTGATCTAATGGGGGTTGGCAATTTGATCTCTGGTTCCTCTGCCTTTTCTAAATCCATCTTGAACATCTGGAAGTTCCTGGTTCACATACTGTTGAAGCCTAGCTTGGAGAATTTTGAGCATTAGTTTCCTAGCATGTGAGATGAATGCAATTGTGCAGTAATTTGAACATTCTTTGGCATTGCCTTTCTTTGGGATTGGAAAGAAAACTGACCTTTCCCAGTCCTATGGCCACTGCTGAGTTACCAAACTTGCTGGCATATTGAGTATAGTACTTTAAGAGCATTATCTTTTAGGATTTGAAATAGCTCAGCTGAAATTCCATCACCTCGACTAGCTTTGTTCATAGTGATGCTTCCTAAGGCCCACTTCACTTCCATTCTAGGATGTCTGGCTCTAGGTGAGTGATCACACCATGGCGTGGTTATCATGATCTGTAATTCTAGATATCTGGATCTGTGATTCTCAAATATCATTGGGAAGACCAATTTTCTCTTTCATGATGAAGCTTTTGCCCAGCATAATGATATAATTAAGGAAGAATAAAATAAAGTGAAGTGAAGTCACTCAGTTGTGTCTGATTCTTTGTGATCCCATGTCCATGGGATTCTCCAGGCAAGAATATTGAAGTGGGTTGCCATTTCCTTCTCCACAGGATCTTCCCAACACAGGGATCATACTCGGGTCTCCCATACTGCAGGCAGACTTTTTACTGTCTGAGCCACCAAGGGCTCCCTGAAGAATAAAACAGTCATATTTATTTAATTTACTTTACAATATTCTGTTGGTTTTGCCATATATTGATGTAAATCCACCACGGAGGTACATGTGTTCCCCATCCTGAACCCTCCTCCCACCTCCCTCCCCATCCCATCCCTCTGGGCTTATTCAGTTAATGGAATCATCCTGTGTTCTGTGATTGTATCTTTCTTATATTTTTTGTTTCTAAAGTATTATTTGTTTTATATAATGATGGCATATGGAAAGGACTTTTATTTTTTATATTCATTTTTAAATTGATTTATGATTGCTTTACAGTATTGGTTTGATGTCTGTCATACCTCAACATATATTAACATAGGTGTACATATGTCCCCTCCCTTTTTAACCTCCCTTCCGCCTCCCACCCCATCCCACTCTCCAGGCTGTTACAGAGCCCCAGTTTGTGTTCCCTGAGTCCTACAGCAAATTCCCATTGGCTGTTTGTTTACATGTGTCGATGTATACGCTTCCATGTTACCCTCTCCATTCATCTTGTTTGTTTTTAAAATCTCTTTATTTTACATGATAGAAATTTGGGAACCCCCTGTTAGTTCTGTTTATTGCTCAGGATAGGGTTTATGTCACAGTAATACATTAACCCTCAAATCGGAATGGCATACAATGAAGTTTATTGTTTGCTCACTCTCCATGCTAACTTTGCAAGTCCAGCGTTCCAAACAATCACTCAGAACTCAGTCTGACCTTCTAGCATCCTGACACGTGGTGTCCTTGGTAACCGCAAGAGGTGAGAAAGAGCTGGAGGTTCAGGCATTGACCTCCAGATGTTTTCACCTGGAAATGACCCGTGTCACTTCCGTTTACACTCTAATGTCCGGAAATATTCAATGGTACCACTTAAATTTAAGGGAGCTGAGACATGGTAGGCACAAGGCCACATAGATCATTGGTAAATATCTACCCCACTGCTCAAAATATTTTTGAAATTGTATTTGTCTCAGAAATTAAAAATTCTGGTACCCACTCATTTAGAGAAACTTTGAAATGATTAGCTATCTGTGAACACCAGTTAATAAGACATAAATAATATTTTAATTAATTACGTTTTAGATCCTTTCTTGGATTTTATTTGAATGGCAAATGATTTGCTCAAATAGTTTCCCTGAGCACTCTTTTATATATGGGTTCTGATTTTCCCTAGAAGAATTTAGCCTACTGATGGTTAATAGTTGCTAATCTTTAGAAAAACATTCCTGAAAGGCAAACGCAAACATCTTTATGGACAGTGCAGTTATGATTGGCACTCTTAGGAGCAGAGTCTCATTTCCTCTTTCACTGTGTGCACCTCCTCCAGGGATCCCATTGGAACCAAAGAAATATCAACAGGGTGTGGACAAATGAATACTATCTTAGGAGAGTGAGTTATTTTATCCAACTTCTTAAATCATTTGCTTTCCTTCTGTTAATTTCTATATTTCAGCTTTTAGTAGGATCATTCTGGGTAGTGAAAATATACAGAGGAACACTTTTATGTGGTTCTATTTATTGGCAGTTTGTATTTTATTAAATATTATGACTAGTACCTAAGTTATGGAGCACAACATTTTCCTCCCCTTGAACTTCACATACAAATTTTTCTCCATAAGTGTACAACATTTGGCACGATGGAAAGCAGGGTCCAAAATCTACATCATCAGACATCTGCTTTTTTGCTCTTTTTTTTCTTTTAACAGGGAACAGAAAAAATATGACGGAGGGATGGAATTACACATTAATGTTTTTGTAAAGAGAATGTGAATTCTAGGAAATGTAACTGTATTTAAAGTGATACATAAAGGAAATAAGAAACTAGAGTTTGCTTGTAATCTACAGAAATGTGGGATGTATAACTATGCTCTTACTCGAGAGAAAAGTCAAAATCTGTACTTTCTTTGCTGGAGATGTACTATGGTTCCCTGTCATTATCTGAACATAGAGTAGAGGTTTCACTTTTGGCCAAGAATAATTTCTTTTTAGGAGAAATTCCGTAAATTTTGTTTGGAAATTTTAAGGCATTTTGAGTTATTTCTTCTTTCTTCCTGACTTGCCATTCTTGGAAAAGAATTATAAGCAATTATATGAAAAATTATATGCACACACACACTTTATACACAGGACTTCCGTCGTGACTCAGATGGTAAAGAATCTGCCTGCAATACAGGAAACCCAGGTTGGATCCCTGGGTGGGGAATATCCCCTGGATATAGGAATGGCTGCCCATTCCAGTATTCTTGCCTGGAGAATTCCATGAACAGAGGAGCCTGGTGGGCTACAGTCCATGGGGGTCTCAAAGAGTCGAACACAACTGAGTGACTAAAACTTTCACTTCACTTTTCATACTATACGCATACACATACCCAGTTTTAATCCTTGTTTTTTTTTAAGAGTCTCTTTAAAATTCTGTATCACTTAGACTTTGCTGTGTAACAAATCTCTTAAAAGTCTTAATGGCTTTAAATAATAGCCAGTGCTTAATTTCCTCAAAGTTTAGAGGATCAGAATTTTTTTTCTGAGCTCAATTGGACAGTTGTATTTCTGGTCTTACCTAGAGCCCTTGTGCAACTCTATTCAGCCAGTGGGTGACTAAAAGCTGGTTGTTCTAGGCAGCCTCACCTGGGGCAGCTTGTCTCTTATCTCTGTTGCATGTGTGATTTCATCTTCTAATAGGCTCCCTGACATTCTTCAAATAGTGGTAGAAGTATTCCCAGGAGTATTTAGAGAAAAAACATCAGTGTGCGTGGGTGTTCAAAGCCTCTGCTCGGATCAGGTTTCCTAATGTCCCATTGTCTAAAGCGAATCATATGACCAAGCTCGGTAAGAGAGCACCACCTATGGGAGTGGATACATGGAAGGAAGGCAAAAATTTTTGGAGGTCATTGGGGAAACAATCCAACTATAGCCTCATAAAGGGAAAAATTACAACAAAAGTAAATCCTGAGATAATTCGGTTTTCAAATAATTGCAAATTTGGTATTGTTCAGAAGTTTTTTATCCTATAAATCTCTATTAATTAGTCAAGTTAATAAAAGATATAATGGATATATGTGGAATCTAAATTCCAAATCAAAATTATGTCTTTAGTTTTTGTTACTAAGAAAAAATTCAATTGTTATGAGAAAAACTCAGAACAAAACCCCTGTATTTGCCAGATGGAATTGTGTATTCTTAGGCAAGTAACAATCTCCCCAAGGCATAAAATGGAAATTAAAACTACCTTCTCTTTCTTTTACTCAGGTTTATATGTCACAATGAATGTGAAAGAACTTTTAGCATAAACTATAAAACAAATCTATCACTCAGAGTGGGAAAACTTCTTTGCAAGGAAAGGCATAGTGAGTTAAGCCTTTTGTAATACAAATACCTCTCATCCCAGGGAGATGTTTTCAGTTAATTTTCTCATGGTTGGGCTTTTAAAATTATAAACATAGAGTTATAAATTGAAGCCTTTTCATTCATCTTCTTTTAATTGAGATACAGCTATTCCATTTCTTTGATTTTGCATTAATGCCATTCATACTTATCTATATAATCTATGTCTTGATTTAAAATATTAAATAGCATCCTTTTTATAGGGTTTCCACCTGTAAAATATTCTAATTCTAGATTTGCAATTTTTCAATTCCATTTTACTGAAAGATTTATTTTTTCCATACTTTAAAATAACATGAGATTTATTAAAGTCACTTAAATGTATATACCAAAGAATAATATATCTACTCCCATATTGTTCAGTGTTTCCCTAAACTTTAATGGATGTTTAATCTCCTAAAATATTTTTTCTCTATTTTTTAAAAGCCTTTCAAGATTCAATTACAGAGAAAGAACAGATATGTTCTATATAATGTGAAGGGAAAAAGCAGCAAATATTGAATCATTTCTACTAGCAGCAAAATTATTTCACAGAAATAACTTTCTCCTAAATGAACCTTAATTTATAAACAGAAGCAGTTTTAAATGTACTTTTATTTAGAAAACTTACATAGTTGCCTATAAAATATGTGTATAACTGATATGTTATTTGTAGATACTGCTCCTTTGTTTATATCACCCAATCAATATCAGTTCAGTCATTCAGTGGTGTCTGACGCTGCAACCCCATGAACTACAGCATGCCAGGCTTCCCCGTCCATCAATAGGTCCCGGAGCTTGCTCAAACTCATGCCCCAATCAATATACCTGCCACATATTCTACAATGGACTATACATGTGACTGTAAATATTTGAAATAATGATTAGATTTCCTTTAAGAAAAAAAATAATATATGCTAAATCCTTGACTATTACTCAGGACTTAAATTTTCAAATTTGGAGGAACAGCTCTGAAATCTCCAAAGAAATTGGACTTTTATGTTTGTGTCTCCCACATGGCAATGCCTGTACAGGTAGGGGACATCTATTATCCCCTTTGAATTCCATCTGGCCAAAGAGGAAGAAGAAGGGTAAAGAGAAAAGAGGCTTATCCTGCAAAGTAATTCCATATTAGCACTTAAGTATTAAAGAAAATTGTTTTATGTTCAATAAAAGTGGAGACACTGGGACAAAGTCAAGCTTTAAATATTTTAATTATGTGCTTAGTCACTCAGTCGTGTCTGACTCTTTTCGACCCCATGGATTGTAGCCTGCCAGACTCCACTGTCTATGGGGATTCTCCAGGCAAGAATACTGGAGTTGGGGTTTCCATGCCCTCCTCCAAGGGATTTTCCCAATCCAGGGATTGAACCCCGGTCTCCTGCATTGCAGGTGGAGTCTTTTAATGTCTGAGCCACTAGGAAAGCCCAACACTGTTTTGTGTAACAGTTACCACTGTACTAACCATCCAGCTTCTAATTTACACTTTCACTTGTACAATGTTTTCTTCTATACTGTTCTCAATCAACAGCTAATAATCTTTAATTGGCAGAGTCACTTGGAATACTTTGAAGAGCCAGTCAGTCTAAAGACCCTCCTGTCCCAAGGTATTTTTAAGTTTGACAAGCTTATTCTGGCTTTTTCATCCATCCAGACACACTTGGAAAAAACTCATGCCAAAGTTTTAATATCTCACAGTGGGATGAAGAGGGAAGGCAGTTGCATAAAGCCATAGGAGTGTCAAAAATGGACATATTTATAGAGTCAACACTGCCAGATATAGAAAGAATGAGAGCTTCTTCCATGTCACAAAATTATTTTACAAATCTAATCAAAGGTGCAATGTTGCAGCTTTGTAAACTAACTCACCAGAATAAACAGACTGAATTAATGATTCCACTGCCAAGATAAATGGAAGAATCCCACCTAGTTGGATCACATTCCATTAGTGGAAATGAGAGGGATTATGTTTTGTTTGTTACTCATAAATCATTAAATGGCTCATTGCCAAGTGTTTTCCAAATAGACATCAATTTTTTGGATGACTATGAAGGAGAATTTTTCCTGGGCCAAGTAAATAGTGGTTTTGTCTTTTACTGAGCATTTTACACAACCTTTCGCCTTTGCAGGTTAATTTCTATACCTTCATATGAGTACTTTTAGTTATTTAGCTACGAAGTTATATCTGCAAGATCAGACATATTGTCTATTCAAGGTAACCTTGTGTAGTCCATGATTTTAGATATTTCCTCATATCTTTAGAACAATTTTGAACAGTCATCTAGAGTAACAGTTAGATGTTTCTTTTGCTTACACCATGGTATGACTGCTATTTTGAGTGATTAAATATGACTGGGCTCAGACCAGAAAAGTGGGGGTAGAGAACAGAGTGAAAGAGTTGATGGTGGAATATAAAATAAGCTTTAATTTTGGGAATTTCCTCAATAAAGAAACAATTAATTTATATTTAATCAGCAAATCAATAGTAACAACATTTGTTGTTGTGTTGCAACAAAGATCATCATTTAAAGTGTAATGTTAGAGAAAAACATCTTCTGCCGTGAAAGATTACTCCTTTTTCACATTATCCTTGCAGTCATATAATCTTTTTTTTTCCATATAATATAAGGTAAAGTCTTACTAAGAAGTTCCTGAAAATTCTGAGGAGCTGATTCAACTTTTATGTTGGTATGTTCAACTTTAAAGAGATGTTCTGTTATCTAAATATGTATATACAGCATTGCATATGTTCCATGACAACTATAAAAGAATAAACACAAGTCTGGAAAAGGACAATTTCTAGAGAATTTGGCTATAGGAGACTTTCTACAAGTCAATCTCTGTATTTCTATGACTCGTCCTGAAAACCTCAGAAACATAGTCAATTTAGGATGAATTTTAACTTCATTTCTCTTTAGCACTTATAAATTTTATGCAAAACAGATTTTTTCAATTAAAAAAATTTTTCCAGTTATTGAAATTACTGAATACTTTTGTGTCAATACGTATTCTTATGACAGTTGCAGTTGCCATTACAAGTTCTTAGAATAATTTTGGAGACAGCCCCTAAATCTAATAAAAGTGCAGTGAGGGCTTACATATACTCTGATATTAAACTTGCTCATCAAGAAATAATCAGAATATTTAATTAGATTGAATCTTAAGAATTGCTAGTGTTGTACTGTTCTTATAAGAATGATGAGTTTATGTGTTTCAATCAAATATTTATATTTGACAACTTTCACAAAATTAGACAGTGGCTAGGGAAGAGGTCATTTCTTAAAATAGTATGCACTGGTTGTGATGTGTTGCTATTGTTAAACCTTAAGCCAGAGATTAGACATGATGTTGAGAACAAAGGCCATCATTCTAGTTGATCTTAGTAGTTTAAACAAGGTAAATACCAGCAGTGGATCAGAATACATAAATTCCATGTATTCAAGACTGCTGTTTAGGAAATTTTGAACACAGTAATGGAGAAAAGTGCCTAATTTAGTTTTGATATTTCCACTCAGATTTGCTGAAGTCTTTTGTTCATGATCTACTGAGGGGACAAGATTTCACTTAAAATAAGTAAAACTCATATCCATTTTTTAAATCTTGTGTAGAAAGGATTAGGAGTAGTAAAATATCATTGTAAATTTTTACTCATAAATGGGTCATTTGAGTTGAATTCCATCATGTTTGACAGAAAGAGGTATAATTGTTAGCATTTAGTACTGCTACGACATTTCTTTCTTTTTTTTAAGAATTTTATTAATACTCTCAGGTGTACATGAGTTCCCAATCTTGAACCCCCTGCTAGGACATTTCTAAAGGGTCAAAATAAGAGTAATCAGTCCTCTAAGAATTTTGCTCATCGTGTGAATTATTACTCTGGCTGCATTTTGAGGAAGGAGAATGTAATACATACAACTGTCTTGTAATAGTACTCATTGCATTACTGTTTATTGTGGAGAATTTCATTTGTTTCCTAAAAAAAAGTTTATTTCTTGTTCAACATGTTATTTGGCCATGACTACCAATGGCTAATATGTATTCAGTTTGTCCAAAAACATGTGAAATAATAAATGTTTTATGACTACACTAGGGAACCTGGTTGTCAGGCATTTTAAGGACAAAAAAAAAAAAAAGAGGCTTTGAAACCGAAAATTATAGAGGCCAGGAAGTATTTCCTGGTCATAAACATTGTTTTAAAATAGAGGAGAAAGGTGAGAGGCAGTCCTCTATGCAGGAATTCAGTCTTTAGTCATGGAATATGTTCTAACCCCCTTCACCCTCCAATCCCACCCCCCAGAAACACACACACAGACACACACACACACGCATGCACACTACCTCCCAACCCCATGTTGCACTGCTGTAGAAACAGCAGTCAACTGGCAGCTCCCATGAACTTCTTGGAAACAGCCGAGGGATTCCTTCTCTTAATCAGATATAAATCTATTCAGGCAGGAAGGGTAAGGAAGCTTTCTTTTCCCCCATTTTTCATCCCTACCTTAGAGAGCAATCTGGACTCTAATTCTTCAGTTCATCTACTGATTTTGCCACTGAATTACTTGGATATATCTTCCTAGAGTCTGTTTACATTAGGTTTACTAGATCAGCTGCCGTGATCAATTTAATCACACAGGTGTGATTAAATTTCCAAATTGTATTTATACAATTACTCCTTTGCACGCTTTCACATGTTAAAGATGTGAATAAATATTTGTTAGACAGTGTCTACAGTATTTCAAGTGTTCATATACAAATAGAAACAGTTGGAATATTAAATCTACAAATTCCAGATGTTTAGAGACATCTAGATATGTCACTGAAATATTTATTTTCATCCAGATGTTATGTGTTATGATTGTTTCTTCAAAAGACAGACATTTATGGTATTCTATAAATATGGGTTATAGCATCATGTAGATTCTACTTTCTATCAACATTTCGCCTCAGGCCATTTTAGGAAATTGTATGACAATCCAGATACATATTTCATTTGTGTTCTCCTGATGTATTGTGAACCCTCAAATGAACTTATACATAGAAGGCCATATGTGGATGACTGAATAAATTAAAGAGATAAAATGAATGTTTAACAAATACCAAGAATGATTCTGACTTACAGTATTTTTATTAAAGATAAAAATTAGATTTCTGGATTCTGAAATACATCATTTAACTAAATTAATGATAAGATTCTCTGGGCTGTTTTCTTTACTAATATGTGAATAAATGTTTTTATATTTATTTATATAGTAGTTTGATCATGCAGGCAATGTGAATACAAAATACTTTGTTAACTAAGGGATAAAAAGTGAGATTTCATAATAATCAGATATTCTGAACAGTAAGGTTTATAACTGAGCACCTTAAATGTTTATAACTAATATTATAGGCTATTATTTCATTTGTTATTTTTCATTATGAAGATTTTGTTGAAAAAAATATTATCTTCATGCAGTCATTGAGAGTCTACAAGTCTAGTTTATATTGCTTTGATTTCATGAAAAATAGTATTTTTTCATTACTCAGATTCTTGTGGGATAAATTTTTATCTGAGTTGTTCATCATACTATGTAACAAAATATACTTCCTATGGAATCTTGCCTTAGAGCCAAACTTTAAAAAAGGAAAGAATAAAAAATTAATTAACCAGCATTTCCAGCCAGAGAAATTGCAGATATGACACAAATTGACTTTAAGCCCAAATAAAGCAATAAAAGTTTGCAAAATGTATATATCATACTCCAAGATGGGCAGATTTGTTTTAGTTGTACGCAAAATATTTGATGATACAGTGTCCCAGCTCCTAAAGTACTACTCTAGGTTACTAGGACGAAAAAAGCAGAGGCACACAGGATGCCAGTAGCAATAACATCATGAGATTCCCAGAGGAAGGAAATCATTTTCTATAATAATTGTGTGGCAACAAAGCAGTGTGTGACATTGAATGTAGGGGTAGAGTGCATGCCATCTTACGGACCATTCGGGGAATCTCTTATTAGGGAATTAGCAATGACACCAACTACAACTGCAAGCAATTTAAGGATATTCTGTAAAAGATTAAACTAATCTTGATGCATCTCAGTATATGCCAAAGGCCTCACATACAGGCAGTAAGCTGCCCTTAAGGGCTGGAATTGTTTCTTATTTATCTGTATGCATTCCTTGGTCTAACCCCTCTTACCTATTACTAAGCATGCAGTAATACTGAGTGTATGAACGAGTGAAGAAATAGAGATTCCAAGTCACCAAGAAAGCATGAGATTAGTTTAACTGTACTTAGTTTGTAAATACAGATTTCTATATGAAACAAATGTGTAAACTTTAATCAAAATAATTTTTTTATTTTAAAAACTGTCAAGCATTTGAATGATTATTCTTTAGCTGTCTTACAAAAGTATTTTTTCAATCTAGTCAACAAAACTGGATTATTGAGTGGTAATAAATTAAACTATAAAGCTTCTTTATTTATAAAACCATGGTGTTATTATTCTAATGGCAATATTGACATAATTTGAAATTACTTTTATAGATTTGTTTTTAATACTGTGATGGTTGTGGAAAAATATATGCTTTTCCCCCAGATCTTCCTCTCCTTATTTTAGTTTGTCCCAATATTTCATAGTATGTATGAAAATACATCTAGACACACTGACTATTGAATTTCTGTACTTTTTCTTCACAGTTTATAAGGTGCACTCATCATTGCATGTATTGCTGTTTCGTTCCATTACTAAATTCACGGAGTTCCCATATGAAATATGTAGCCTGATCCCTTGAGAAAATATGTAAAGGTGTTAGAATTATTAGATTCATTATATAATCATCAAATGCTTTCACCTCCATGCACATATCTATAAACCACATATATGTATGATGTGTGTGTGTGCTCAGTTAGGCTTGGTCGACTCTTTTGTGACCCCAGGGATTGTAGCCCCCCAGGCTCCTATATACATGGGCCTCTCCAGGCAAAAATACTGGAGTGGATAGCCGTTTCCACTGTGGAAGACCCTCCTCCAGGGGGTCTTCCCAATCCAGAGATTGAACCCATGACTCTTGCGTCTCTCACACTGGCAGAATTCTTTACCATCGAGCCACTTTATGATTGATTACATAACTACTATTGAAGCTATTGATGAAATCTTTCATTAGTCTGTTTCAGAAAATGACATGGCAGAATTTCACATGGTAGACACAGGAAACAACACAAAATAGCCTATGCTGTTTCTAAAATCCATACCGTCTTCTTACATTTTTCTCGTGTAGAATTGCACATAACAGATTTTATACTGGTATTACATAATCACTGCACCCTTTCTCCTAAAAAAGGAAATAAGTGTAGATTTAACAAAATCTATTCCTCCCATTTTCTGCCAAGATTATTTTGGCTGGATGTTTCACTCTTCAGTGACAACGATGATGATGCGTTTCTTCCATCTGGATTTGTCCACGGAGAAAATGTCTCTGTGGAGAATCTTGAAAGGCTCATTATTCCAACAGTACAAATATGAAAATTGAGGCAGAGAGAAGTATAATTTTCTCAAATTCACGCAGAAGTGAAGCCAGAAGTAGAGCCCAGCTCATGTGGAAAAGATCTAATGAAACATGCAAAGTCAAGCTTACAGTGGTAATTAAATTGAGTAGCATAATTACCTAAATTACAGTACAGGAAGATAGTGTCATATTTACAAACCTAATTATATTGAGTAGGAGAATTATCTGAATGATACTAATCATATGGATGGCATTCACATGCTTTATATGCTTTACTTTTCTAACCTGAAGGCTTAAAATGGATGAGCTTGAAATATAACAGGAGCAAAACAAAATAAAATCAATTTGAAGCCAAACCAACCCCAGGTTTATATTCTGGCACCACATTTACCTACTTTTGTGTTCTTAGGCAAGTTGTTTAACCTTTACGTCTCAACTTCCTCATCTATAAAAATTCGTGTTTGGAAAATGCATATGTAGCACCTATCGGCATAGTTGCTTAGCCCTAAGTAGATATGTGATTAAAAATCACAACTTATCATTTGGTTATTAAGTTATAATAATACAAGAATACCAATCCACTTGTTTTTAATCAATCTATTTTAGTACAAATTCTGAGTTTCTACATTTTATTTTTTTATAATTAAGTGGATAATATATGTATAAAGTAAGGTGAAGTCGCTCAGTCGTGTCCAAGTCTTTGCAACCCCACAGACTGTAGCCTACCAGGCTCCTCCGTCCATGGAATTCTCCAGGCAAGAATACTGGAGTGGGTTGCCATTTCCTTCTCCAGGGGATCTTCCCGACCCAGGGATCGAACCCAGGTCTCCCACATTGGAGGCAGACGCTTTAACCTCTGAGCCACCAGGGAATGTATAATACAAGATTTCAATTATAGTTTGATAGAACAATGAAAATGCAGAGTTGAGAAATGATGTAGTTTAAAGATTGTTTTTGTGCCAGCAGCTGATTAAACTATTAATTTTTGATGGAGTATTGTGATTTATTGTGATTTGAAGACCACTGAAATAAATACATCTTTAGAAATATAGTATCTTTCTCTTTAGCTTCTCTGAGTACTTTGAATTTACAGAAATTGAGATTGTTTATAAAATGAAAACAGAGAATATTCAAAATATTCCCAGAGTAGAATAAAACAGAACTATCTGTGTCAAATATGAAGACTTCCTATGAAATTATAATAATTAAGATGATGTTTTTGTCAAAAGGAGAGAACAGCTGAGTGCATCAATAAAGCTATGCATGCATGGAAACTTGACATATGACAGAGTTGAAAACAACAATTTCTGGGAAAAGGGTGGACTATTTGTTAAACGGTCTTGGAACAACTTATTATACAACTGGAATAAAGTAAATTTAGAAATTTTCTTTGTATTAATACTAAAATCAATAGTCAGAGTTAAGCACTTACTTCAATTTGAAATGCACACCTTAAAACTTTTTAAAAGAAGACACAGAAGAGTATCTTAATGGTCTCAGAAGAAAATTTTTAATTAAGACATGAAAAAGATAGTCATAACAGAAACATGTGACAAATTTGAATATAATAAATTTTAGAGTTTCTGATCATCAAAAGATACCCAAGGAAAGGAAAAGGACACACTATAAACTGATAAATTGTAATAACAGCCATATAACCCCAAAGCATTAAGTTGGCGTCTGGAACATATTTTATGAGTCCATAAGGAATGCAACTGAACAACAAAATAAGGAATGAAATTAAATAAAAAACATTCACTGTAACCCAGAGATGTGGAGGCATTTCACAAAAGAAGAGGTACAAATGGATCATAAACACTTAAAGATGCTTTACCTTATTAGTAATCAGGAAATGGAAAATTAGAACATGGTGAGGTAACATTTATGGTCATTACATTGGAAAAAAATTAATTATAAATCCAAATAGTGACATAAGATGTGGATCAATAAGAACTCTTACACTCCAGACTGTGAAAATTAATGTAACTTTAGGAAATAATTTTTCTATATTATCACATTAAATTCAACATTCATACACCCTGTGGCCCACTGATGGCAACTCCTGGATGTATACTCAGAGAAGTTCTATCACACATTTATCACTGCATAACTGCAAGAATCTTTATAACAGCATCAATTATAAAAGAAAAAACAAAATAGTTCAAGTATCTATGAACAAGGGAATGGGTGGGTACACAGTGATATATTCACAGAGTGGAATTGCACACAATCATAAAAAGAGAATGCCATACCTTGAATCAACATGGATTAGGCAAGAAACCTAGAGTTAATGTATAGTATAGATGGCACCCCACTCCAGTACTCTTGCCTGGAAACTCCCATGAGTTTCCAGAGGAGCCTGGTAGGCTGCAGTCCATGGGGTCACTGAGAGTTGGACACGACTGAGCGACTTCACTTTCACTTTTCACTTTCATGCACTGGAGAAGGAAATGGCAACCCACTCCAGTGTTCTTGCCTGGAGAATCCCAGGGACGGAGGAGCCTGGTAGGCTGCTGTCTCTGGGGTCACACAGAGTCGGACATGACTGAAGCAACTTAGCAGCAGCAGCATAGTATAGATAAACAACAAGGTCCTACTGTATAGCACAGGGAACTATATTCAAAATCATGTGATAAACTATAATGGAAAAGAATATGAAAAAGAATGTGTAACTGAGTCACTTTGCTATATAGCAGTAAAAATACAATATTGTAAAACAGCTATCAGTCAGTCAGTTCACTTGCTCAGTCATGTCCAGCTCTTTGTGACCCCATGAACCACAGCACGCCAGTCCTCCCTTGTCCATCACCTACTCCCGGAGTCCACCCAAACCCATGTACATCCAGTCGATGATGCCATCCAACCATCTCATCCTCTGTCGTCCCCTTCTCCTCCTGCCCTCAATCTTTCCCAGAATCAGGGTCTGTACTTCAATTAAAAAAAAAAAAGAAAGAAACTAAATATAATGGGACAATATTAAAAAAAGAAAAAAACATGTCTTATGGTTAAAAGCATTCCATTTTGATAGACCTAAAAGACAAGAAGAATTAAACAGTACTTTTTAGGGTCCATGTGTGGTGAAAAAAGCTGTCTCTGTTCATTTGTTTCAAATAAAGGCTTGTGCTCTGTGTGATCAGTTGTGTCAGACTGTTTGCGACCCTTTTCACTGTAGCCTGCCAGGCTCCTTTGTCCGTGGGATTTCCCAGTCAGGAATACTGGAGTGGGTTGACATTTCCTCCTCCAGAGGATCTTGCTGACCCAGAGATCAAACCCACCTTCCTGTCTCCTGCATTGCAGGCAGATTCTATACCCACTGAGCCACCGAGGAAGCCCAAATAAAGGCTTAGGGATGAAAACACAAAATTCAGGCTTGTGGTAACTTTGAGTGGAGTAGGCAGAGAAATGCAGTGTAAAAGGAACATTTAGCTTACTTAGCTTAATAAGAATATACAAAGATGAGAAGTGCAATAGGAGAGGAACTAATTTCTTCCTAAACAAGAAAATGAAATGATGCCATTATTATGGTTGTGGCCGTGGAGGGTCATTAATGCATACGTACAATTTTGTTTTATTACATGCATGCATGCTAAATCACTGAAGGAGATCTTCTCAACCCAGGGATCGAACCTGGGTCTCCCACATTGCAGGCAGATGCTTTACCATCTGAGCCACGAGGGAAGACTCTATCATATATTCAGTTCAGTTCACTTCAGTCACTCAGTTGTGTCCGACTCTTTGCGACCCCATGAATCGCAGCACGCCAGGCCTTCCTATCCATCACCAACTCCCAGAATTCACCCAAACTCATGTCCATCAAGTCGGTGATGCCATCCAGCCATCTCATCCTCTGTCATCCCCTTCTCCTCCTGCCCCCAATCTCTCCCAGCATCAGAGTCTTTTCCACTGAGTCAACTCTTCGCATGAGGTGGCCAAAGTATTGGAGTTTCAGCTACAGCATCAGTCCTTCCAAAGAACACCCAGGGCTCATTTCCTTCAGAATGGACTGGTTGGATCTCCTTGCAGTCCAAGGGACTCTCAAGAGTCTTCTCCAACGCCATAGTTCAAGAGCATCAGTTCTTCGGCGCTCAGCCTTCTTCACAGTCCAACTCTCACATCCATACGTGACTACTGGAAAAACCATAGCTTTGACTAGACGGCCCTTTGTTGGAAAATTAATGTCTCTGCTTTTCAATATGCTATCTAGGTTGGCCATAACTTTCCTTCCAAGGAGTAAGCGTCTTTTAATTTCATGGGTGCAGTCACCATCTGCAGTGATTTTGGAGCCCAGAAAAATAAAGTCTGACACTGTTTCTACTGTTTCCCCATCTATTTCCCATGAAGTGATGGGACCAGATGCCATATCTTAGGTAACTTCAATTAAGATTTTAGAAGGAAAAATATATCTCTACAAAGCTGATGTGATTAACATAATATACAAACTCAGTATTAGCATTTAACAAGTATTAGTGCAAATTTTGGACAGCAAGGAGATCTAACCAGTCAATCCTAAAGGAAATCAACCCTGAATATTCATTGGAAGGCCTGATGCTGAAGCCGAAACTCTAATACTTTGGCCACCTGATGCGAAGAACTGACTCATTGGAAAAAGACCCTGATGCTGGACAAGACTAAGGGTAGGAGGAGAAGGGGACAACAGGATGAGATGGTTGGGGGGAATCATTGGGTCAATGGACATGAGTTTGAGCAATGTCTGGGAGATATTGAAGGACAGGGAAACCTGGTGTGCTGCAGTCCATGTGGTCACAGAGTCAAACACGACTGAGCAATAAAACAACAGTGCCAAGGAAAATTTTTGATCTTGTTTTGAGGAAATTAGAATCACATATTTGTAATGTAAAATCAAAGTATTAAGGGAGGAGAAAAAGCATAGTTCAAAAGAAGATGGACTCACTCTGAGGTGAAATGGCCAAATAGAGCTCTGTGAGTGAAGCAGTGGACTGTGGGGGCACAGAATGACGTTCCAGACGGAGCTTCAGTGGCTCCCTGAGTGTATTTTAGGTTGGTCTAGGGATTGACAGCAGGGGGAGGGGCCAAAGTGGGTGTTGTTTGACCAAAACAATTACTGAATGGTAGTTCTGATGCACAGAAACTCTTTATACACTAAATACCTTTGAACAACCTAAAATGATACAGTACATTCCCATCTATCCTTTTACACGGTGTGTCATAAAATGGGCTTCCCAGGTGGGCTAGTGGTAAAGAACCTGCCTGCTAGTGCAAGAGATGTAAACGATGGGGTTTGGATCACACACTTCAGTATTCTTGCCTGGAGGATCCCATGGACAGAGGAGCTTGCAGGGCTACAGTCCTTTGGGTCACACAGAGTTGGACACGACTGAAGCAGCTTTGTTGTTCAGTCACTCAGTTGTGTCCCAGTCTTTGCGATCCCATAGACTGCAGCCCGCCAGGCTTCCCTGTCTTCACCAGTTCCCGGAGCTTGCTCAGATTCATGTCAACTGAATCAGTGATGCCGTCCAACCATCTTGTCCTCTGTGGTTCCCTTCTTCTCCCGCCTTCAATCTTTCCCAGCATCAGGGTCTTTTGAAGTGACTTAGCACATGTCATAAAATACAAAATACAGGACTTGGTACCTTCTGAATGTTTTAAAATTATTATGAACATGGGTCCTGATTAAATTCAGTGGTGACTTATTTTCATATTCATTACTTCACAGTGTATTTGTAAAAGCTTTTGAAAAGCCATTTTTTTTTCACTGATGACAGAAATGGAAGAAAAGATTTCGTCTATTTCACTTTCTTTCTTTCACTTATTCCCTTTCTTTGTTAAAGGTGAAAGTGTGGTTCCAGAACAGGCGAATGAAGTGGAAGAGGGTAAAAGGAGGACAGCAAGGCGCTGCTGCTCGAGAAAAGGAACTGGTGAATGTGAAAAAGGGAACACTCCTCCCTTCAGAGCTCTCGGGAATTGGTGCAGCCACCCTCCAGCAAACAGGGGACTCGCTAGCAAATGAAGACAGCCACGACAGTGACCACAGCTCTGAGCATGCACACTTATGATAGAGACAGAGGGGACCAGCTCCATTCTCAGGAAAGAAATGTTGTGATGGCAAGCCTTACTCGAACATCGTTTACACAGAGAAAGGACTATGACCTTGATTTTTAATATTATTAAGTTCAGGCATCCCGAGTCTGTTTTTCATGATTTGTAGAGGGTTTACACTAAGTGCCACTTACGAAAGATGCTTCCACAGAGAAGATGGAGGTGAACTTGCTTTGAATATTCCAGAGGTGTTGGTCGTGTGTATGACAGTGAGCAGCCTTTGTGTTTGCTTTTGCTTGCACTGAAAATTAAATTGCTATCAAGAGCAAACTATGAAGCATTTGTATTGAAGGTGCCTCCAGAGTGAAGATGCAGAAGATGCATTGGCTTTGAACATTGCAGATGTCCGAGGTCATGTGTGTGACAGTGGGCAGGTATTTGCTCTCGCTTGCACTGACAGTTACATTACTATTCAAGAATAAACCATGAACCATTTTTATCCCAAACAGCCACAGTGCCTGAAATCATTCTTAAGTGGGTTAAAAAAAAAATGTATTTTAACTCTGTATATATTACCCTTAAGTCATTTTCCTGTCTTCACTACGTTTAGCAATACATTCATATTAGCTGATGAAAATAGCCACTCACGATGACAAACTGAACCAGCTTCTTGTATTTTTATACATTTTGTCATCCCAGAAACAATCAGCACATGCTTACTTGTGTTCAAGTAGAGAAAAATACATTAGAGTCTGATAGGGAATATTCTTGTACCACAGACAAAACAAATCTTATGTTGCATTTTCTATCAACTGCTGCTACTACATTATTATAAAACTTACCTAGCTCCTCAATTCTTCCTATCTATAGCTTGGAAAAAAAAATTTAGGATCATAGGCAAATCAGTTACTTGCAGAAAGAGCTTTTGTCTGACAGACATTGTCTGATTTTATTTCTATAAAATGTTAGCTATTGTGAATATGATTTAATTAACAAGAAAAAGGGTTTTCCCCTGATTGGCGATGGTAATAGACAACTTGCAGAACAAAACTGATTCCTCAAGTTGGTAGAAGGTAAAATTCTGAATGTCTTCAAATTAAGTTCAGTGAAAACACATTTTTTTCATATATGATGTATTCATGCAGAACAACAATTTTTGTATTTTGTAAAAAAAACAGTTAAATAAATGATCCTTTGTAAATAATTTTGGTCTCCCTACTGTGATTTCCTATGTTTACAAGCTTTAATGTACATACTTAAGACACTCCCCAATTCATGTGCACTTGTGTAAAAGCAGATGATCATAATTAGTGAATCATCTACATTTTTATTTCTGAAAATTTTTATTATGAAAAAATCCTTGTGTAATAAAAAAAGCATCTGAGAATAGGCATATGGTAAGCCATTTCCCTGAATTGAAGAGTATGCCAAATAGATTTCATTGTGTGTTTTATGAAATAAAAGGAGAAAAGTAATATTATTCACCACAATGAGAGAAACCAGTCATATATTTTTAAGCTTATGTATAATAGACATGAATTCATCCAATGATTGTTTTTACACAAAAATATCCAGAGTTTTTCATGTGAAAATAAGCTCCATAAGCTAATCCGAATTCTCAGCCCTAGAGGAAATGACCAATATAAGAAGTCCAGGGCTATACTGATTTAATGTGCTTGGTACCATGCAGATTGTGCATACATTGGATACCTACATCCTACTAATAACTTTATGGCACTGTTCTTCATGTGTCCCATATTTTAACCACAAATATTTGGAAATATCCAGCAGTTCCTCGTACCCCCTGATTAATTAGAAATAAAAATAAAGAGCACTAATCTGTAGAAATTTCCCAAAACCTTATTATTTGATTTCATTTGCTTTAGAAATGTGAGACTGATAAAAAATACATTTGGTTGATTTTAATTTGCTTAGTCTAGTATGATATATACAAAGCATTCAAGAAATAAAATGATTTGATTGTTTATATCACATTTTTCCCTTTGCATAATAAATTTTATCATAGCAGTTAGCAGTATTTCTAAATTAACTGGAGAGGGCAGGGCTCAGATTGACATCTTCCAGGCAGAAAACAGACACTCTTCTATCAATTACTTGAATGAATACACATTACATTTGTACCAATGTCATCTACTTGGGGGGATTGACTTTCTTATTGTAGAATTTAAATTCAAAGCATCTTGACAAATAGGAGAAGTGGAAAGATAAAAATTAAATTGAGTTCTGTAGGGACAAAGTGGAGAATAATTCATTTCAGCAGGAAAATAATTTCCAGAAATAAGAGGAAAGTACAGCTTAGGAGTAGCTAAAAGGAAAGTTAAGGACTATGGCCAAATAGAAATTACAATTTAGCATGATAAATGAAATAGGAAAAAGTAATTCTGAATTGATATGACATTTAGGAAATGTGAAGCATTTGTATTGTGGACCATGCCTTTATTAAGGAGTTGTGAGCTGTTCTAAAATGATGTAATGAAATTTGACTACAGAGAACATTAAGAATCACCAGACAGGATAGGCCACTGGCTGACCAAAAGGGGGCATCATTTTTATTCACAGTGTATTACAATGATACACCACCTAAGATGCCTGAACACTTGAGCAAAATAACGACACACTGATAGGTAAGCAAGCAAGCTAGATTAATTTTGATTGGAAAAACTCACTGTCCTTTTAGAATATTTTGTATCATCTTAAAAGAGGTGCCTGTTTGCTAGACAATAACTCAACATCCTTGCTGTAAGGGAACTTAAGACATTCTCACATAGTATCAAGTTTCATTTATTCCAGAAATGACAGCATTTAAAAGAACTTTACTTGTTTTGATTCTCCACTAGGATCCTGGCTTTCCATGGTATCTTTTCACATAATGCCCTTTCCATATAATTCTGTGGCAGACTTTGTAACTCCATAGGAATTTATAATGGCATGAAAGTACCTTTCTCTGAAAACAGGATGGAGTCATGGTTAGAGTGATTTTTCCCACAGGATTTAGAGGGATGAACACTACAAAGCTTTTCCAAAAACTGATACACATATTTTTACCCCATTATTAATATGATCCCAATTACTTCCTACTTCCCATACTCACCTATGGTTGTTAGCCTACATGTTCCTCTTCAGAGGCTTTAGAACCAAGCTTGCCATTTTTTTTTTTAAACAAACTAAACTCACTTAAAATAACCCTAACCACAGTTTTAATATACTCCTGAAAGAAATTACATAAAGTAAGTGTGGGAATGACTTGTGAAATGTTCAGTTTGACAAGAGACCACCACAGGTCAGACTGATTAAATGAAATGGTGCTTAATTGTGACCACACTCTTATCTGGTAGCCTCATGAAGACTAGCAGAATCCTTACTGTTACCCTGATTACTAAAATGTATTAGTGACATGAAATTGTGCAGGCCTCTTTAACTGGATTTAGGCTTACTCAGCAATGTTGAAATCATGTGTAGATGTTTCCTGAGGAGAAATGCTGTGCATGTGTTCTCAGAATATACACAGGTAACAGGAAGTTTTTATTACACAAATGTTAGAAAGTATTTATCAGTAAAGATGTATATTTTGGGTAATAGTTGAAACATAGCATACACACTGCTCTGTAAACTGTTTGGTTTGGTTTTAATAATATAAGCTTATTTAATACATAAATAGTATTTCCTTAAGTGGATGCAGTATGCAATATTTAATAAATCCCCTATAGTGACTATTTACTGCTCCCCCCCAAGTATTCTCTACATAATATTGAAATGAACTACTTTTTACATTCCTCTTTGCAAAATCTGATTTTTCCCATGAAATGATTTTATAAGAAGTAGGTTATTTGGGACAAGGAAGTGTGCTTGCTGTTAGGAACTTTTATACAGATTGCTGATTTCCCACCTAAAAATATCCACTTACATACCTACTACACTTATTTCACTATACTTATGGCAATAATAACCATCATAGTTCTTATTACTTTTAAGCTGAAGGAAAAGCATTTAATTTGCTTTTAATTTCTAGTAATGTTGAACATCTTATTGTGTTTATTGACAATCATATTTTTAAAATCATTGCTCGGATCCTTAGTACCTTTTAATTGGTCTGTTTGTTTCTCTCATGAATTGATAAGGTTTTACATATTAAATGTATTAATTTTTGTCATATATTAGATGCCTATAAAATTATAAAATGAAAAATTCTTTATTTTACTATTTCAGTTGCAAAAACAGTAATTAGTATAAGAAAAAAAGCCTCATTTCTTATAAAAAAAACCATAGACCAAATGAATGTATATTTTATTTTATTCACAGTCAATGAAAGTGAAAGTGAAGTCACTCAGTCATGTCCAACTCTTTGCAATCCCATGGACTGTAGCCCACCATGGGATGTTCCCGGCAAGAGTACTGAAATGGGTTGCCATTTTTTTCTGCAGAGGATCTTCCCGACCCAGGGGTCAAACCCAGGTCTCTCGCACTGTAGGCAGACACTTTACTGTCTGAGCGACCAGGGAAGTCAAAATTTTCACCTTTATTAAAAATTAAACATTTTAATTAAAAATTAAACATTAAAAATTTAATTAAAAAATAAAAATCACAGTCAATATTTTTGCCTTTACTAAAGCATCATTTTAAATTCAAAATAGACTTGAGCGCAGGCGGCTGCGGAGCCGGCTTACTTGAGCGCAGGCGGCTGCGGAGCCGGCTCACTTGAGGGCGCGCGGCTGAGAGGAGCTACCCCGCGCGTCCAAGGACAGGGGCGGCAGCCGGGAGGAGCCACCCTGCGCCCAAGAGACAGCGGCAGAGAGTCCCGGGNTCAAGATTGGGAACTCATGTACACCTGAGATGAAAAAATAAAAATTAAAAATAAATAAATAAATCAATAAATAAATTCAAAATAGCTGTTCCATGTAATAAGAGACTGTGCACATGATATCTTAATATTAACAAATATAATAATTAAAATTTTTTAGACTTCTGGCTTAAGGAAATAGCAATAACAAAAACAAATCTCAACATTTCCATTAAAACATTTTCTCCCTCTACTGGCAGTAGTATGCTTATGAAAATATACAATAAACACCATTTCTCTCTCTTAAAAAATAGGAAAATTTAAACTCTACATAATGACAAGTACTTTCTAATGAGAAATACTTTAGAAATAAAAGTTCTTCTAGAAGTTACCAGTCATGTCTTCTAAGCGAGTCACATAGCCATTGATAAAACACTGGATGATACAATTGCAAAGATTAAAAAAATACCTTTAAGAAGTATGAATGCAGTAAACTTTCCTTGATTGGAATGAAAACAGGGAGGAGAGGGGAATGTGAATTGAGCCCATAAGAAGAAGAAACAGTTATTTTAAGAAAAACTTTCTTGATCTTTAATTATTTTTTAAAAATAGCAATCAAAACTGACTTCCAGATATATTAAAGAGCCTGTGTGATTGCCAACATTATTTATGAAATTACTGGTGACGATAAATTGTAATTTTTAATAAATAAAATTATTTATTAAATTTTTC
Organism: Neotragus moschatus; assembly: GCA_006410615.1. Lineage (NCBI taxonomy): Eukaryota > Metazoa > Chordata > Mammalia > Artiodactyla > Bovidae > Neotragus > Neotragus moschatus. The sequence goes on from SJYA01000709.1 coordinate 541,602, forward strand.
CTAGTGCTTGCAAGGCATTACAGAAGTTGCTATGAGAGCCAAACAGAAATAATTTCTCATTCCTCATTAAATTTTTTTAAAAGCATATTAAACCTAATGGCAAAATTTAAATTATTAAAGAATACCCTTATGGAGAAACCTAGGTACCATTCTGATACTGCAGAACTGGCAAACCAAAGAACTTATTCAAAACTATTTTGCCTTAAATTTTCCTTATTTTTTTCCCAAGGTTTCTTAGGCAATATTTGGTTATTAGTCAATTCAATTCACTCAATCAATAAATATGTGTATGCTAATTACATGTAGTGCTCTGCGGCATCATCATTTTATATATTGTGTTATTTATTTCTGTTCATATATTCCTTCATCTTAAAGCACATTTGAAATGACTGTGTATTTAACACTTCTATATATTTACTCAGTCCACACTTCTATATACTTAACTGCATTTGGTTAATGCAGAAACCCATTCACATCCCTTGAGTGCTGGCTAAAGACAGTCAAGGTGCCTTTAAGAGAGGAAGCACTTGACGAGGACTGGCTGACATCTATTATTCATCATTTCTATGTATTTTACTATCATTACGGGTTTCCTAGGTGTCCCAGTGGTAAAGAACCCACCCACCAATGCAAGAGATGCTGGTNTTCACATCCCTTGAGTGCTGGCTAAAGACAGTCAAGGTGCCTTTAAGAGAGGAAGCACTTGACGAGGACTGGCTGACATCTATTATTCATCATTTCTATGTATTTTACTATCATTACGGGTTTCCTAGGTGTCCCAGTGGTAAAGAACCCACCCACCAATGCAAGAGATGCTGGTTTGATCCCTGGGTCGAGAAAATCCCCTGGAGAAGGAAATGGCAACCCACTCCAGTATTCTTGCCTGGACAGAGGATTCTTGCGGACTACAGTCCATGGAATCAGGAAGAGCTGGACATGACTAAGCTCATGCCCAACAACTATCATCATATTTCTGCCAACAGATTGTTCATGTACTGTAGCAAAACCAATGATGAACATGACCATTAATGCTCTATATATTGAAATTTACTTTAATCATTTTTTCCTGCTTCTTACTCAGAAAATATAAAATTTTTTTTGTTTGTTAGACGATTACATGGAACTTTATTAGAGTACACAAAAAATTTGTTCCTTGTACTTCTTTTAGATACAAAAGGTAGCTACAGTTTCCTTTGTCATTCTCCAGTGAATAATCAAATTATAAAAAATAATTTAAAAGTGACTTTTAAAGATATTCAAAGTAATTTTGATGAACATATTTAAAGTTAAAGAAAGTTTACTCACAATTTAAAAAAAATCATTTCACTAATAAATTCCTATGAAATAGTTACTCTTTTCCAAACAGAATTTGAAGTTACAGGTGTTTTCTCTGGGCAGAAAGAAGAATGCAGCGGTCCTACACTGAAGTCAATTACAAACTATTTGGGGAAATTAAACACATGAAAATAACTGTCCTTCTCAATTTTATTCTTTTGCTATATTCAATTCTCCACACTGCAGTCCTTTTAAAATGCAAATAAGATTAATAAGTGGCTCATGGTAACTCTTGCAAATATAAAATTTCAAGTGAAAGCTGTAGTCCATAATGAAACCTTTGCAGATGTTTTTAAAAGGCAAATCAGATCATGTCCCCATTTTGAATACAATACCAAAGCCTCTACCTGGGCTCCAGACAGTCAAATCTGACTACAAACTGGTCACTTGTCTGCCAATACTTTTTCTGCACGGCCTCAGCTTCAAGCACTCTTGGCTACCTGCCTACCCTTGACCACACTGAGTTCATGCTTCTCCCATTCAGGCCTGCATTCCCTAATCCGCCTGGAATACTCTGACCACATATGTCTTGGACTTACTTCCTCACTTCCTTTAGACCTCCACTTCCTTATATAGGCAATCCCTGATCTTAAATAAAATGGCACCACCCATCACATTCTACCCCTTTAAATAGTATTATTTTTTCTTTAAAAATATTTATTTATTTATCTGTCTGTGATGGATTGTAGTTGCATCACATGGGATCTTCCTTGCAACAGGCCAGTTCTTTAGTTCTGGCATGGGAACTCTTAGTTACAGCATGTGGGATCTAGCGCCCTGACCAGGGATTGAACTCGGGCCCTCTGCATTGGGAGTGCAGAGTTTTAGCTATTGGACTGCCAAGGGGAGTCCCCAGGTTTGGTTTGGTTTGTTTGTTTTTCAGCTGTTAGGTAAATATCTACTGAGCTTTTGCTCTTATTGATTATAGGCTTCCTGAGGGCAAGGAGTGTTTTTTTGGATTCATTATTCTGTCTCCAGCACCCTGAACTGTCCTTGGAAGCCCCGCTACCAGCCCATACCCTGAATCCAGGTGAATTAGAAAGGACATTCCTGCCTCAAATTATTAGGACGTCAACACCTGTTCATTGTAAAACTGGTAATTGTGAAGTAAGTGACATCCTCGGGTGGCAGGCAACCTGGAAGCATGATTTGCTCCATTATATAAACATCGCCCCTGAGCTGACAAGGTTGTTACTACTTTCCTTTGCCCTACTCGCAACAAGCCCAATGCTGAGAAACCAAGGTTTACAACCGAGAAAGAGTTTATGCACAAGGCAGTCAAACAAGGAAACAGAAAACAAGACTTAGCTCTGCTTCCCTGAAGCCAAGAGGGTTGGAATGTTTATGGAATGAGCAGGGTGGTCCTCAGTTCAGTTCAGTCCCTCAGTTGTGCCTGACTCTGCGACCCCATGAATTGCAGCACTTGCCTGGAAAATCCCATGGACGGAGGAGCCTGGTGGGCCGCAGTCCATGGGGTCGCTAAGAGTCGGACGCGACTGAGCGACTTCACTTTCACTTTTCACGTTCATGCATTAGAGAAGGAAATGGCAACCCACTCCAGTGTTCTTGCCTGGAGAATCCCAGGGACGGGGGAGCCTGGTGGGCTGCCGTCTATGGGGTCACACAGAGTCGGACATGACTGAAGCGACTTAGCAGGCCTCCCTGTCCATTACCAGCTCCCGGAGTCTACTCAAACTCTTGTCCATCAAGTCGGTGATGCCATCCAGCCATCTCATCCTCTGTTGTCCCCTTCTCTTTCTGCCCCCAGTCCCTTCCAGCATCAGGGACTTTTTCAATGAGTCAACTCTTCGCATGAGGTGGCCAAAGTATTGGGGAAAGGTGATTCGTGCAGAAAGAGTTGAGGTCATCTGCACAGGCGCATTGGGTTGCTTGCTTCTGCATATTCTAAATAGAGGTGCGCAGAAGGATCTGAGGGTGGAGTTTTCTAGTCCTCTGCCTTCCAAAGGCCATTCATAAGACACCACTCAGGTCAGTTTTAGGATCAGTGGTCCCAACTGGTCTTAGCCAGATCGCGGTGGAGAAGAGTTGACTCCGAGTTCTTATAGAACAGCTGGGCTACGTGAAGCTGACCTGGTAGGCAATAAGAGGAAAAGAGAAACGAAAAATAGCTAACACCGGCTCCTTAAAAGCAGAGGGGTTTTTACGGGCTGTTACTGTATCTGTTGCTCTGCCGGACAAGCTCAAGAATTCCTGTTAGCCATCAGCTACTGTTAAATCTGTGGGGCAGGGCTCAGTTGTAGCAAGAATATTGGTTGAATTAATTCATGACTGAAATGACATGACATCCATTCAAAGATATACCTGTAGATCTAAATTTGTTTAAAATGTCGCTCAGGAACACTTTCTAACTGGGCAGTCTGTGGGTGTCATAATTCAAAACAAAAATGTAGTTGTAGCCTTTGAAATTGTACTAAAAATATATGAAGTCGGATAAAAAAAAACTAGAAAGAAACGTTAAGGAGAATAGGCTTTAACAGATGTTCATTTGGACAGAAAAGGGAAAATTTTCCTTTTGCTCAGATGCCTGTCTTGAAATTCTCACAATTTTTTTGCAGACGTTTTGGCTGGTTTCCAAACATACATCATTGCTTGTCTGGTATGAGGAATGCCATCTGTGCTTTCTGGAAATCCCTTTTTTTAAAATGGACTGCTAATTATTCTCCAGGCAGGTGCTGTTAAAGTGAAATCAGGTGTCAAGCTTACAATTGTCTAAAATGACTATGCTATATTGAAAAAGAATGGCAGAGCATATTGTAAAATGGAATTTAAGCATAACATGTAAGTGTTCCATTTTTGGGGTGTTGCAAAGGTCAGATGGCAGAGCAAAGCTGTAAAACTTTCAAATTACTTCCACCATCAACAATGGCATAAAGCTTTAATTTAAATAAATGATATAGACTACATCAAAGTTACACATTTCCTCACTGAAATACCTCCCAATTATATGTTTTTATGAAAAATATATGAAGGGGAAACAGTGAGCTGAAGAATATGACTACCAATTCCAAAGTAAATACATTTTGGAAAATTAGTCAAAATTAACATTTTATGGTAATTAAATGGAGCCATTATATTATCAGAATAAATAGACTCAGTGGCATGCTTTAGGCCCCTGCAGGGCAAAATAACCAATTTATTTTTCTTAAATATATTAATTAAATAGAATTATTATAGGCTTTTACAGGCTAGACTTACAGGCTAGACTACAGATTTATAATGACATACTCATTTGATACTGTGCTAGTTCATATAAATAAGATAGAAAAACATCTCAAATATTGAAGTTTGGGTATAAATGTATCTAATACAAAAAAAAAGTCATGATCATTATAAGAATCTAACTTTGTCATTGCTTATGATGTGTGATCTATTTCCCTTTTGCAATATGGTTAATACTGAACTGTACTAATACATTATATCATTTAATCCTAATAGCAACCCTGTTAGATTCCAGTACTGTCCTAGACTACAGATGAGATCACTGAAGCTTAGCTTGTTAAAGCATCTTGCCTAAACCCACATGCCACTAAGTGGGGTCCATAGTCAAATCTGTTGAACCCCAAAGATTGTGCTTTGACCACTCCAAAAATAACCTCTTCCTATAGGACATAGCAACTAAACAACAAAACAGNTGGGGTCGCTAAGAGTCGGACGCGACTGAGCGACTTCACTTTCACTTTTCACGTTCATGCATTAGAGAAGGAAATGGCAACCCACTCCAGTGTTCTTGCCTGGAGAATCCCAGGGACGGGGGAGCCTGGTGGGCTGCCGTCTATGGGGTCACACAGAGTCGGACATGACTGAAGCGACTTAGCAGGCCTCCCTGTCCATTACCAGCTCCCGGAGTCTACTCAAACTCTTGTCCATCAAGTCGGTGATGCCATCCAGCCATCTCATCCTCTGTTGTCCCCTTCTCTTTCTGCCCCCAGTCCCTTCCAGCATCAGGGACTTTTTCAATGAGTCAACTCTTCGCATGAGGTGGCCAAAGTATTGGGGAAAGGTGATTCGTGCAGAAAGAGTTGAGGTCATCTGCACAGGCGCATTGGGTTGCTTGCTTCTGCATATTCTAAATAGAGGTGCGCAGAAGGATCTGAGGGTGGAGTTTTCTAGTCCTCTGCCTTCCAAAGGCCATTCATAAGACACCACTCAGGTCAGTTTTAGGATCAGTGGTCCCAACTGGTCTTAGCCAGATCGCGGTGGAGAAGAGTTGACTCCGAGTTCTTATAGAACAGCTGGGCTACGTGAAGCTGACCTGGTAGGCAATAAGAGGAAAAGAGAAACGAAAAATAGCTAACACCGGCTCCTTAAAAGCAGAGGGGTTTTTACGGGCTGTTACTGTATCTGTTGCTCTGCCGGACAAGCTCAAGAATTCCTGTTAGCCATCAGCTACTGTTAAATCTGTGGGGCAGGGCTCAGTTGTAGCAAGAATATTGGTTGAATTAATTCATGACTGAAATGACATGACATCCATTCAAAGATATACCTGTAGATCTAAATTTGTTTAAAATGTCGCTCAGGAACACTTTCTAACTGGGCAGTCTGTGGGTGTCATAATTCAAAACAAAAATGTAGTTGTAGCCTTTGAAATTGTACTAAAAATATATGAAGTCGGATAAAAAAAAACTAGAAAGAAACGTTAAGGAGAATAGGCTTTAACAGATGTTCATTTGGACAGAAAAGGGAAAATTTTCCTTTTGCTCAGATGCCTGTCTTGAAATTCTCACAATTTTTTTGCAGACGTTTTGGCTGGTTTCCAAACATACATCATTGCTTGTCTGGTATGAGGAATGCCATCTGTGCTTTCTGGAAATCCCTTTTTTTAAAATGGACTGCTAATTATTCTCCAGGCAGGTGCTGTTAAAGTGAAATCAGGTGTCAAGCTTACAATTGTCTAAAATGACTATGCTATATTGAAAAAGAATGGCAGAGCATATTGTAAAATGGAATTTAAGCATAACATGTAAGTGTTCCATTTTTGGGGTGTTGCAAAGGTCAGATGGCAGAGCAAAGCTGTAAAACTTTCAAATTACTTCCACCATCAACAATGGCATAAAGCTTTAATTTAAATAAATGATATAGACTACATCAAAGTTACACATTTCCTCACTGAAATACCTCCCAATTATATGTTTTTATGAAAAATATATGAAGGGGAAACAGTGAGCTGAAGAATATGACTACCAATTCCAAAGTAAATACATTTTGGAAAATTAGTCAAAATTAACATTTTATGGTAATTAAATGGAGCCATTATATTATCAGAATAAATAGACTCAGTGGCATGCTTTAGGCCCCTGCAGGGCAAAATAACCAATTTATTTTTCTTAAATATATTAATTAAATAGAATTATTATAGGCTTTTACAGGCTAGACTTACAGGCTAGACTACAGATTTATAATGACATACTCATTTGATACTGTGCTAGTTCATATAAATAAGATAGAAAAACATCTCAAATATTGAAGTTTGGGTATAAATGTATCTAATACAAAAAAAAAGTCATGATCATTATAAGAATCTAACTTTGTCATTGCTTATGATGTGTGATCTATTTCCCTTTTGCAATATGGTTAATACTGAACTGTACTAATACATTATATCATTTAATCCTAATAGCAACCCTGTTAGATTCCAGTACTGTCCTAGACTACAGATGAGATCACTGAAGCTTAGCTTGTTAAAGCATCTTGCCTAAACCCACATGCCACTAAGTGGGGTCCATAGTCAAATCTGTTGAACCCCAAAGATTGTGCTTTGACCACTCCAAAAATAACCTCTTCCTATAGGACATAGCAACTAAACAACAAAACAGATATATTAAGTAGAAGGATTTCCCTAATCAGCTTAATTGATCACAGAGGAAATGTCACCTGTATAGCAAAATATTGAAATTTACATACCAAAAGATCTTAGCTAAAATTCCAGCCACAGTCACTATAGCCAACTCAAATAGAGATATAAACAGGAAGTTTAAAAGGCCTTTCCTTTACCATGAATCTAGTGGGTCTCTTAAGAGTCTAGAGACTTAAAGCAGGAAGCTTCTTCTTATATCCAATTCCAGTTAGTTATCTTGTTTGGTTACTGAGTCCAAGCTCGAAGGGCTTTCCTGGTGGCTCAGAGATAAAGAATCAGCCTATAATGCAGGAGTTGCAGGAGATGCAGATTCGACCCCTGGGTCGGGAAGAGCCCCTGGGGGAGGCATGGCCACCCACTCCAGTATTCTTGCCTGGAAAATCCCATGGACAGAGCAGCCTGGTGGGCTACAGTCCATGGGTCCCAAAGAGTCTGACAGGACGAAGCAACTTAGCATGCAGCCATCAAGCTCAAATTGCTCACCACAGGACAGGCCACTAAATACAGAGACAAATTGTTTGGATTTAGAATAGCAACTTGAAGACTTCCCAGGTGATGCTAGTGATAAAAGAACCCACCTGCCAATGCAGGAGACATAAGAAATGTGGGTTCTGTCCCTGGGATGGGAAGACCCCCTGGAGTAGGAAATGGTAACCCACTCCAATATTCTTGCCTGGAAAATCCCATGGATAGTGGAGCTTGGTGGATTACAGTCCATGAGGCTGCAAAGAGTTTGACACAACTGAAGCAACTTGGCATGTGGTGTTGAAGAAGACTCTTGAGACTCCCTTGGTCTGCAAGGAGATCCAACAAGTCCATCCTAAAATAAATCAGTCCACAATATTTATTGGAAGGACTGATGCTGAAGCTGAAACTCCAATACTTTGGCCACCTGATGTGAAGAACTGACTCATTTGAAAAGACCCTGATGCTGGGAAAGATTGAAGGCAGGAGGAGAAGGGGACTACAGAGGATGAGATGGTTGGAGGGCATCACCGACTCAATGGGCATGAGTTTGAGTAAACTCTGGGAGTTGGTAATGAACAGGGAAGCTTGGCGTGCTGCAGTCCACAGGGTTGCAAAGAGTTGGACATGACTGAGCGACTGAACTGAATTGAACTGATAGAAGCTTTATTCAGAAAATCAGCAGACAAGGTGGTAGATTAGTCCCAAATAACCATTTTACCCGAGTTACAGTTCAGGCTTCTTTTATACTGAATGGAGAGACGAGTAGCTGGTCATTGCAGGCTTCTTGGTGTAGGAATCATTTAATATGGTGGCTGAGCATGAAGGTCTGGTCACAACAACAATGTTCCTAAAAACCTGAAATGAGACAAGTATTATTTTCTGTTCTGGGGATTCTCATAAAGCTCAATGCCTTGAGAATAGGCTATCATGTATATTTTCAGTTCAGTTCAGTCACTCAGTTGTGTCAAACTCTTTGCGACCCATGAATCACAGCACACCAGGCCTCCCTATCCATCACCAACTCCCAGAATTCACCCAAACTCATGTCCATTGAGTCGGTGATGCCATCCAACCATCTCATCCTCTGTCATCCCCTTCTCCTCCTGCCCCCAATCTCTCCCAGCATCAGAGTCTTTTCCAATGAGTCAACTCTTCACATGAGGTGGCCAAAGTACTGGAGTTTCAGCTTTAGCATCAGTCCTTCCAAAGAATACCCAGGACTGATCTCCTTTAGAATGGACTGGTTGGATCTTCTTGCAGTCCAAGGGACTCTCAAGAGTCTTCTCCAACACTACAGTTCAAAAGCATCAGTTCTTCAGAACTCAGCTTTCTTCACAGTCCAACTCTCACATCCATACATGACCACTGGAAAAACCATAGCCTTGACTAGACAGATCTTTGTTGGCAAAATAATGTCTCTGCTTTTGGATATACTCTCTAGGTTGGTCATAACTTTCCTTCCAAGGAATAAGCGTCTTTTAATTTCATGGCTGCAATCACCATCTGCAGTGATTTTGGAGCCCAGAAAATAAAGCCTGACAGTGTTTCCACTGTTTCCCCATCTATTTGCCATGAAGTGATGGGACCTAGATTGGTTTATCTATTTACTAGGTGCTCCAGAGAAAAAGATGTGTGTGTACACGGACATGTTCAGTCACTAAGTCCTGCCTGACTCTGCAACCCCATGGATTGTAGCCTTCCAGGATCCTCTGTCCATGGGACTTTTCAGGCAAGAATACTGGAGTGGGTTACCATTTCTTACTCCAGGGAATCTTCCCAACTCAGGGATGGCACCCACATCGCCTGCATTGGCAGATGGATTCTTTACAGTGAAGCCACTTAGAAGCCCAGAGAGAAAGGGGTTGTGGCCAAACATTCACCATAAAGGATAGAGAGGGAAATGATTTTTTCCTCTTCAACAATTTCTAGTGAACAGGAAGAGGCTTTCTGGGACACACTACTTGTTCCAGAGCCTGTAGACAATATAATGGGAAAACTGACAGAAGATGGAAAAGGGTGAGAATTATTATCAAAGTTCTCCCAGATATCTATTCCTCTTGCCTGGCTGAGAGAGGCAGGCAAAATTTTACATTGCCCCTTTCTTTCATGTTGGCCAGAAAAAGAATTTGTGAAATTGGATCTCTGAATTGTGACTTGTCAATTGCTTTCAACGCTTCAGTTATCGATCTTTCCTCTCCAGGGACAGATATTGCCTCCCGTTTGGCTTCTTGGTCTGTGTCCTAAGAATCTGACTTTTTGCCTGACTGGGGCATGCAGGTTTTTGCGTCTTCAGGCAGCTTAACTGTCAGGTTGAATGCCCCCCCCAAAATGGCTGAACAGAAATCTGGATTTCACTCCATTTGTGGCTAGGGTCCTACCAACTGTTGGCAACTTACAGGGAAATTGTCTAAGTCTTTCTTTTGGTTTGTTTTTGGGTGTGGCTCTGGATCTCAGGGGGCTCCCCAGTGGCTCAGATGGTAAAGAATCTGCCTACAATGCAGGAGACCTGGGTTCGATCCCTGGGTTGGGACAATCCCCTGGAAAAGGGAAGGGCTACCCACTCCAGTATTCTTGCCTAGAGAATCGCAGGGACAGAGGAGCCTGGTGGGCTACAGTCCATGGGTTGCAAAATGTTGGATATGATTGAGTGATTAATACTTTTCCCTTCACTGGATCTTAGAAAAGTAGTATGTTCTTCACTTTCTCTGAAGGTGCTTCTTACATCCATGGGATTGTTCAGTGCTGCCAGGAATATTTACCGTTCTCAGCTGAAATTCGATAAGTTTTTCTAAAAGATTTTTTTTTAGTAGCTCTATAGTCAGAAATTGGTGAGGTTGAAACCTGATATTCATAGCCCAATAGGAATGTTTTTTTAGGTCTTCTTCCCTATGCTAAGATTCTGAGACTTTTGTGGAAGGATGTATTTAAACATTCCAAAGATACATAGTTCTAAATCTAGAACATAGAAAGTTTTTGTTTCTATCTTAGTTGAAGGTCTTCTCCCTGATACAAAGAAGCAATGGAAGATAATGTAGTTGGATGGCTGGGTAAGTCTCTTGATGTATTCAGGTTGCAACCCAATTCTTTGAGGGATTAGAAACAAACAAGAAAAGAGAAGAAATGTAGCTCTAGAAACAATTCAAAGCCAATCCATCCTTTTGACCAGTCCCTAAATCTCCTTCAGATATGAAGCTAACAGAAGCAGAAGATATTAAGAAGAGGTGGCAAGAATACGCAGAACTATACAAAAAATCTTCATGACCCAGACAATCACAATGGTGTGATCACTCACCTAGAGCCAGACATCCTGGAATGTGAAGTCATGTGGGCCTTAGAAAGCATCACTATGAACAAAGCCAGTGGAGGTGATAGAATTCGAGTTGAGCTATTTCAAATCCTAGAAGATGATGCTGTGAAAGTGTTACACTCAATATGCCAGCAAATTTGGAAAATTCAACAGTGGCCACAGGACTGGAAAAGGTCAGTTTTCACTCCAATCCCAAAGAAAGGTAATGCCAAAGAATGCTCAAACTACCACACAATTGCACTCATCTCACATGCTAGTAAAGTAATGCTCAAAATTCTCCAAGCCAGGCTTCAACAGTATATGAACTGTGAACTTCCAGATGGTCAAGCTGAATTTAGAAACAGCAGAGGAACCAGAGATCAAATTGCCAACATCTATTGGATCATCGAAAAAGCAAGAGAGTTCCAGAAAAACATCTGCTTTATTGACTATGCTAAAGCCTTTGACTGTGTAGATCACAACAAACTGGAAAATTCTTAAAGGGATGAGAATTCCAGACCACCTGACCTGCCTCCTGAAAAATCTATAGAGCTCCAAAAGCAACAGTTAGAACTGGACATGGAACAACAGACTGTTTCCAAATTGGGAAAGGAGTACATCAAGGCTATATATTGTTACACTGCTTATTGAACTTCTATGCAGAGTACATCATAAGAAATTCTGGGCTGTATGAAGCACAAGCTAGAATCAAAATTGCTGGGAGAAATATCAATAACCTCAGATATGCAGATGACACCACCCTTATGGCAGAAAGTGAGGAAGAACTAAAGAGCCTCTTGATGAAAGTAAAAGAGTAGAGTGAAAAAGTTGGCTTAAAACTCAACATTCAGAAAACAAAGATCATGACATTTGGTCCCATCACTTCATGGAAAATAGATAGGGAAACAGTGGAAACAGTGACGCACTTCACTTTCTTGGGCTCCAAAATCATGGCAGATGGCAACTGCAACCATGACATTGAAAGACGCTTGCTCCTTGGACGAAAAGTTATGACCAACCTAAACAGCATATTAAAAAGCAGAGATGTTATTTTGCCAACAAAGGTCCGCCTAGTCAAAGCTATGGTTTTTTCAGTGGTCATGTATGGGTGTGAGAGTTGGACTATAAAGAAAGCTGAGCACCAAAGAATTGGTGCTTTTGAACTGTAGTGTTGGAGAAGACTCTTGAGAGTCCCTTGGACTGCAAGGAGATCCAACCAGTCCATCCTAAAGGAAATCAGTCCTGAATATTCATTAGAAGGATGGATGCTGAAGCTGAAACTCCAATACTTTGGCCACCTGATGCGAAGAACTGACTTACTGGAAAAGACCCTGATGCCAGGAAAGATTGAGGACAAGAGGAGAAGGGGATTACAGAGGATGAGATGGTTGGATGGCATCATTGACTCAGTGGACATGAGTTTGAGCAAGCTTGAGGAGTTGGTGATGAACAGGGAAGCCTGGAGTGCTGTAGTCCATGGGGTTGCAAAGAGTTGGACATGACTCAGCGACTGAACTGAACTGAACTTAAACTGACTGGCCAAAGGATTAGAGTTTCAGCTTCAGCATGAGACCTTCCAGTCAATATTTGGGACTGATTTCCTTTAGGATGAACTGGTTCAATCTCCTTTCAGTTCAAGGGACTCTCAAGAGTCTTCTCCAACACTGCAGTTCAAAAGCATCAATTCTTCTGCACTCAGCTTTCTTTATAGTCCAACTCTCACATCCATACGTGACTACTGGAAAAACCATGGCTTTCACTAGATGGACCTTTGTTGGCAAAATAATATCTCTGCTTTTTTAATATGCTGTCTAGGTTGGTCATAACTTTTCTTCCAAGAAGCAAGCCTCTTTCAGTTTCATGGCTGCAGTCACCCTCTGCAGTGATTTTGGAGCCCCCCAAAATAAGGTTTGTCATTGTTTTCACTGTTTTCCCTTCTGTCTGAATTTTGCTGTTAATTCATATTATCTATCTTTGCTCATTGATAAACAAAAGTTTGTAAAAAAAATTTTTCTTCTAGAGGTTTAGATCAGATAGTTAGAATACCCCACATCCTTCTTTTATTGGCCCCAGTCCTTTTCATTGATTAAACCAGGCTTCCATCTGAGTGGATAACTCAGGAGCATCCCTGCCTATGCTATTACAGCAAGCAGTTGCAGGGAGCACTTTGAGTAATCATAGACATTAATGTCTTGGAGTACCTTTCTATGAGCTCTGCCATAAGGAGCTCCCTGAGAGCAGGGCGTGAGTGTGAGCTGAAATCTAAGCAGATGAACTGATACCCTCAAACAGTTGTTATTGATTGGCTCTTATCCTCTCTCACCACTTCTCTGAAAATGGATATAATTCAAATTTTAAAAATTGCCCAAATCAACTATTTGATTTTTTCTATCAAAACAAAGGGGTAAACTTTTCCTCTCATGAAATGCTTTGTAACCCCTCTTATTCCTTCTTCATGTGTATCCAATGTAGACATTCTTTTTAGATCTCTTTACTGAAAGAAAACATTCATATGTTTATATTGAATGCAATAATTTCATATTTTACTTTTAATAATGTTTCTAAATTGATTGATCAATATTCATTGGTTGTTTCCTTATAAGGCCCAGAACTGATTTACAAACTACTTTTCTCAATCGAAAGACATAAGTCCTTGGAAAGGGAGTTTTTTTTTTTTTTTTTCTTTTTTTGGAAAGGGAGTTTTATGTAAAGTATGCTGACAAGGAAAGAAAGAGAGAAAGAAACTAACAGAATTTAGTGTGTTCAGATAAATACAAATTAGATGAAAATTTGCAAACAACTGAAAATGTAAATCATCTTTTAGTTATACAGTATTATACTATGATTAAAATTTTGTGTATAACCCAGAATTGAGACAAGAATGTCTGTTGTAAAGATGCAGACTGAGGAGAAGAATATATTTCCAGCATACACTGATATTTCAGGAGCATCAGGTTCTCAGCTGATTGAAAAAAAAAAAACATACTGAGATAAAAGATTTTAAAAATTGACTATGAATTCAGTTTCAAATGTGTGAAGTAATACTTTCATTTCATTTTCATGAACTGACTTTTCTTTTGTGCTCTTAGCAGTTCATTACCAACATGACAATCTGTACTTCTTAGATTTTCATCACAATGCTATTTCAGTTGGACTTTGACAGGTGGCATTCACATCATGTATTATTCAGGCTGCCCAGTGCCAGGAAATGCAAAGAGTTAGGTCCAGATGCATAAAAAATACTGTTTTCCTAGACACTTTTCCTGTAACAGGGCACATCTCCACCTGGAACAAATCCACAGATATTTCAAAGCATAGTAAATCGCTACCCAAACTTATTAGCTCTTTAATTTTCTACACCAACTCCTGTATTATGTCCTACTCAGTTGATACCACTATCATCCTCCTAGATGGTCAAATTGTTATTCTGAATCAAAACTGCCACTTCCCTCTGATTCCTTCCCTGCCCTCAAACTCGGTGTGATGGTCGATAGTTCAGTTAACTTCACATTACAGCCAACCCTTTCACTCCATCTTTGCTCTAAACACCTTGACCAAGACACTCATTAGAGACCCAGATGATTTTACCTTCCTCCAAAAAGGATTCATTCAGGTTTGCTTCTGGCAATCTTTTGGATAGGATCACATAACTTTACTCCATTATGAATGAAGTATTTTTTTAGCTGAAATTTGTCTGTTTGAGCTGATCTGTTTCTCTTTTTCAAAATTAAGTATTTTTGTATGAATATAGATGCTTTACAATGTTATGTGTGTGTATATATATATCCCTTCTCTTTTGGATTTCCTTCCCATTTAGGTCACCACAGAACACTGAGTAGAGCCCCCTGTGCTATATAGTAGGTTCTCGTTAGTTATATATTTTTATACATAGTATGACTAGTGTATATTGGTCAATCCCAATCTCCCACTTCTTCCTATCTTCCCCTTTCCACCCTTGTTATCCATGTTTTATTCCGTATGTCTTCTCCATTTCTCCTTTGTAAGTAAGATCATCTATACCATTTTTCTAGATTCCATATGTATGCATTCATATATGATACTTGTTTTTCTCTTTTTTACTTACTTGACTCTGTCTGATAGTCTCTAGGTCCATCCATGTCTCTGCAAATGGAGGCTGGTTTATTTCTAATCATCCTTATCCTAGGTTGTTTGAGCCTGTCTTCATTTTTGGAAATTAAACTATTAACTTTTGTCCCGCACGCTACAGCCACTCTTAGTCCCATCAAATTATTGAAAATTCTGCTGAGATTCTATGTCAGTCATTTGTTTAAACTATTTAGCCTCTGGGCTGATGCTTAGAGTCAGCAAAGTGGTTTAATGCAGAAACAGTGCTAAATGACAGAATCACTAAAGTTCACTTCCTTTCTCCCCAGGACAAGGCCTTTTCAAGTCCTGCCTGGATCATTTCCTAGTGTCTTTAAACAGTGATATTCCAAAAAAAATTTTTGAGGTGAAGTTCACATAACATAAAATTAACCCTTTCAAAGATGACCAATCCAGCGGCATTTAGTAAATTCACAATGTTGTGCAGCCACTATTTCTGTCTGCTTCCCAAACATTTTATCACCCTAAAAAAAAAACCCATAACCATTAAGCACTTACTTCCTGTTAATCCCTTCATGTGGCCTTCCCTCGTGGCTCAGAAGGAAGAGAATCTGCCTGCAATGCAGGAGACCCAGGTTCAGTCTGAAACAACTCGATGTCCATGTACAATTTTTAAAAATTAATCAGGCATAGACCTATACTTTTCACAAAGATTAACTCAAAATAAGTCATAGGCCTAAATATAAAATACAAAACTGTATTTTATACAAGATGTCTTTTATAGAAGATAACCTCAGAGAATATCTGTTTAATGTTGGGTTTGGCAATAACTTTTTAAATGGAACACCAAAAATGTACTCCATTAAAGAGAAATGTGATATGTCGGTATTTTTAAAATTCTAAACTCTTGCTCTGTGAAAGACACTTTTGAAACAGAAAATACAAGTCAAAGCCTGGGAGAAAATATTTGCAAAATACATACTTGATAAAGACTTTTTTTCTGTTAATGATTGTTATCCAAAACATACAAAGAAATCATAAAATTTAACAGTAAGAAAGCAAGCATCTGAATTTTTAAAAAATGGTTAAAATATATTAAAAGACCCTTGACAAGATATATAGATGACAAATAAGAATATAAAAAGATGTCCAACGTCATAAATCATTGTTGTCGTTCAGTTGCTAAGTCCTATCTGATTCTTTGCAACCCCATGGACTGTAACACACCCAGCTTCCTTGTCTTTCACAGTCTCCTGGAGTTTCCTCAAATTCATGTCCGTTGAATCAATGATGCCATTCAACCATCTCCTCCTCTGTCAGCCCCTTCTGCCCTCAATCTTTCCCAGCATCAGGGTCTTTTCCAGTGAGTCAGCTGTTGCATCAGGTGGCCAAAGTATTGGAACTTTAGCTTTAACATCAGTGCTTCTAATGAATCTTCAGGGTTGATTTCATTTAGGATTGACTGCTTGGGTCTCTTTGCTATCCAAGGAACTTTCAAGAGTCTTCTCCAACACTATAAGTCATTAGGAAATTTAAAAAGTGAAATAATGAGATAGTATCAATATTATCTACCATTAGACTTAGAATATATATATATTAGATTTTTTAAAAGGGTATACCAAATTTTGGCAAGAGTGTAGAACAACAGGAGTTGTTTATTGCTGGTGAGAATGCAAAAGTATAACCATTTTGAAAGAGAGTTTGGTAATTTCTTATGAAAACAGTGTTACCATATGATCCAAACACAAATTCCTCAGTATGTACCCAACTGACATGAAATTTTAAGTCTACATAAAAACCTGTACATAAATGTTTATGGCAGCTTTATTCACAGGTACCAAAACTTAGAGGTTAAAGAGGTTACTTTGATAGGTTAATGGATAAACCAAGTGTTGTATATCCATACAATAAAATATTATTCCAAGATAAGAATAAATGAACTGTGAAGTCCTAAAGAGATATAAAGGAAGTTTAAATTCATATTGGTGAGTTGATCTATAATGTATGATTACAAATGTATGACATTCTAAAAAAGGCAAAACAATATTAAAGTGACCAGTGGTTGTCAAAAGGAGTGTGTCAATACATATTCCCAATTAGCATATTTTATTCCCTTTGTATTTTCACCCAAATATCAACCTTCTATTGCCAATATCTGTTTGATCATTGAAAAACCAAGAGAATACCAGAAAAATATCTGTTTATTGACTATGCCAAAGCCTTTAACTTTGTTGTATGGATCACAGCAAACTGTGGAAAATTCTTAAAGAGATGGGAATAACAGACCACCTGACCTGCCTCTTGAAAATCTGTATGCAGATCAAGAAGCAACAGTTAGAACTGGACATGGAACAACAGACTGGTTCCAAATCAGGAAAGGAGTACCTCAAGGCTGTATATTGTCACCCTGCTTATTTAACTTATATGCAGAGCATATAATAAGAAATGCTGGGCTGGATGAAGCACAAGCTGGAATCAAGATTGCTAGAAGAAATATCCATAACCTTAGACATGCAGATGACACCAGCCTTATGGAAGAAAGTGAAGAAGAACTAAAGAGCCTCTTGATGAAAGTGAAAGAGGAAGGTGAAAAAGTTGGCTTAAAACTCAACATTCAGGAAACTTAGATCATGGTATCCAGTCTCATCACTTCATGGCAAATAGATGGGGAAACAGTGAGAAACTACTTTTTTGGCTCCAAAATCACTTCAGTTGGTAACTACAGTCATGGAATTAAAAGATGCTTGCTCCTTGGAAGAAAAGTTATGACCAAAGAGTCTGACACGACTGAGTGGCTGAACTGAACTGAACTGAGACAGCATATTAAAAAGCAGAGACATTACTTTGCCAACAAGGGTCCATCTAGTCAAACCTGTGGTTTTTCCATTAGTTATGTATGGATGTGAGAGTTGGCCTATAAAGAAAACTGAGTGCTGAAGAATTGATGCTTTTGAACTGTGATGTTGGAGAAGACTCTTGAGAGTCCCTTGGACTGCAAGGAGATCCAACTAGTCCATCCTAAAGGAAATCAGTCCTGAATATTCATTGGAAGGACTGATGCTAAAGCTGAAACTCCAACACTTTGGCCGCCTCATGCGAAGAATTGACTCACTGGAAAAGACCCTGATGCTGGGAAAGATTGAAGGCAGGAGGAGAAGGGGATAGCAGAGGATGAGATGGTTGGATGGCATCACAGAGTCTATGGACATGAGTTTGAGCAAGCTCCAGGAGTTGGTGTTGAACAGGGAAATCTGGCATGCCATAATCCATGGGGTTGCAAAGAGTTGGACATGACTGAGCGACTGAACTGAACTGATTCGTCTCCCACCTTCTCACTCTTTTCAATTTCTGTAGCTCTTACTGACTTTACTATTACATTTCCCTTTAAGTCATCTTTTTATATCCTGTATCCACAACACTATTGCAAGTTCTTTTTGGTATGAAGGGAGTTTACGGTCTCCAGCTCAGATAATGGACAGGGTTTATACATTGAGGTGTGATGTGTCCTGCACTGAATCATAACCTCGCAGTCAGAGAAAGTCCATGAGACAAAAGAGTACAGAAGAGTTTTCTCTTCTGAAGGCAAGGTGGCATGTTTTGACCTTTATTTATTCAAGAATACTTATTGAAAATCTTATTTTTTGTAAGAACCCGGAGTAGGCTCTAGGATTCAGCATTTTTATTATTTTTCTAGGTATATTGAATTTGCCTTCTAAACCTTCTAGGGCCTATTCCTTTTAAAGAAAAATTGTCCATCTTTTTCTAAATAAGTATTTGCAAAGTTACAGAGAAAAATTCTAGTACTCAAAGCAGCAAGGAAACTCTTTGAGGGAAAAGAACTGTTTAAACTAGAGCCGTATGCATCCTTTTCTATGTGACCATATTACGCCAAGGAGGTAGGCCTTTAACTCTGCTTTATACATTAGCACAATGGAGTTTTTCCAGGCAGGCCAGGGTTTATGCCAAATTTGCCTCAGTGAAATCTATGGAGCAGGCCTTCCTATTTTAAGAACTCATAAGCCTTGAAAACAGAAATCATCCAAGTATCTCCATTTTCAGAGTTCATAATGTCAGTATTTCTTTCAGCTTCCTCTAACTTGCTTTGAAATAGGTTTGTACTTTGTGGTGATTCTTAAAAATTAGTAAGTTCTGTAAAAGTCAGAAAGTCATACTCTGTTGGATCTCAGTTCATCCAAAGTTTCTTGGGATATTTATATTTTTATATCAAGAAGAGACCTGTTATGTAATACTTGTTTGCAGCAAGAATTATTAAAAGCATGCTCTTTAGATTTTTGTTGGAAATTAGAAATGTGTTCACCTGAAATTTTTTTCATATCAGTATCTGTACTCTGGCAATTTAATAAAGATTGTGAAAAATTTACAATGAATTCACTGGCACCCTTATTAATTGTATGGGATGATTAAATGTCTTCACAAAGATGGTAATAGCAACCTCTGCTAATAATTGCTAGAACCATAATTATGTCAAAAATTGTACTTCCTTTTGAAGCTATATTTATGTTAAGCATTCTCCAGCAATGCCTAATTAGGGAGAAAAAGAAGAAAAATAACCCAAACTCGAGTCCACTCACCCATGTACAGTAAAGGCCATCTACTAACACTGGATTCTAGTGAAGGAAAGTACGTAATTAATCACAGAGTATCAAGCAAGGAAAATGGGCAGCTCATGCTCAGAAGACCCAAACTCTTTGATGGCTTTAGGGAAGTAGTTTTAAACACAGTATGAAGGAGGAGGCCCCAGGGCATGTGATCAGCTTGTGATCAACTCTCGGATTGGCATCATGGTGAAGTTTCAAGCATCATCAACTTTGTAGTTATGCCGGCACAGGATATAGGATGCCTCTGGGCTAGACACTGCTGTTTGTCAACGGGAGTAAAATTCAAGCTCTGTTCTCACCCAGAGACTCCAAGGACAAATCTAGTGGAAAACACTGCTACTGCTACTGCTGCTAAGTCGCTTCAGTCGTGTCTGACTCTGTGTGATCCCGCAGACGGCAGCCCACCAGGCTCCCCCATCCCTGGGATTCTTCAGGCAAGAACACCGGAGTGGGTTGCCATTTCCTTCTCCAATACGTAAAAGTGAAAAGTCAAAGTGAGGTCGCTCAGTCGTGTCCGACTTTGTGACCCCGTGGACTGCAGCCTACCAGGCTCCTCCATCCATGGGATTTTCCAGGCAAGAGTACTGGAGTGGGTTGCCGTTGTGGCAAACACTGGGCTCTGCTAAAGCAAAGAGATAAGGTGCCCACTCCTGAGGTCAAGGAATTCTTCCCTGTCTACACATGTGCAGGAAGGCTTCTTGGGGGTTGAAAAGGGAAGTGTGTACATGCACCCATTGGCCTCTGCAGTGAGATCCACCTTAGAAAAAATTTCTGCATGCGTCTTGGGGAGAGTCCATGGACTAGTCAGGTGTGAAGAAAGAAACAATTGACTAAAGGTAAACAAAGACCTGGAAGGACTACTCAGTAAGTGATTCACATCACTTTTTTCTGCGCTCCTCCTCACTTGCTGCTGCTACTGCTAAGTCACTTCAGTCGTGTCCGACTCTGTGCGACCCCATAGACGGCAGCCCACCAGGCTCTTCTGTCCCTGGAATTCTCCAGGCAAGAATACTGGAGTGGGTTGCCACTTCCTTCTCCATTTCCTCCTCACTTAGGACACCCATATTCCTCTCCAGATGTGTGTCTCTGCCTAGCTTCTGACTTAACTGCACTTCTCCTCATTAAAGAAGAGGCCCATACCCTCTCTCTCTCTGGAGGTGCTTATCTGCCTTGCGTCCATTTTAAATAAACAACCTCTTTTGCTGTGTGCTCTCTCATACATCTCTAATAATAAGCTTTTTACCTTTTTTTACAGTTTTTGCTTCCTTGAAACATTCTTGCTTTCAAATGAGGGAAAGAACTAGGGCCACTTTGCTTCTAGACTCTAGCCCCTGGTGGTCTGGTGGCTAGGATTCCTGGGTTTTCATCCAGGCTACCCATGTTCAATCCCTGGGCAGGGAACTAAGATATCTCTTCAGGCCTGCTCACTGCTCTCCCTCCAAGATCATAAACACAATAGGGTCTGTGTTCTTGTGGTCAGTAGTTTTCCTCTGGTGGGAATCTGCTTCCTGTAAGAGCTACTTAGGAATGTTTGCCAGGTCTTTATATCTTCCAGGGAACCAGGAGTTGGGTGATTCTACTGTGTGTGATGGATTGATAGTCTAAATTGTTACCAGTTTCCCAGCCCAACTAGTCTTTGATTCTACATCTTCACGTTTCTTAAGCATTAACTCTTGAGTTATGTCATTAACTCATTAACTCTTGAGTCAGCCAGGCAGAATGTTTCAGGAGAGGCCTGAGAGACTAAAGCAAAAGCCTCTTACTTTAAAGGACAGGTCCACAGGGGCTTGTACATGGTTTCAATACCCCCTTTTCTTCGATATTCCTCCATCTTGAGGGGATTGGGTTTAGGGAAAGAAAAGAAGTGAAGTTTAGGATAGAGAGTTAATCATCAACTCAGCAGAGGTACTCAGTTTTAGTGGCATGCAGTTTCAATATCATAAGCATGGGAAAAGACCAAAATTCAAAATTGGAAGTAGCATTCCTATCGATGCATATCTTTTTAGAATCATTATGAAGTTGAAAAATCATGACTTGAATCCTCATTAAGTTGGGGACCATCTGTATGCATTATTACAAAGGCTGTGAGGCAATTTCTGTTGCGAGAAATATGTTCATTCTCTTGATTAAGGTGATGGTTCCGTGAATGTATACATACTTATGTGAATAATGGACTTTAAATATGTACAGTTTGTTGTATGTCAATTATACCTTGAAAAAGCTGTTTGAAAATACTTTGATCCAGGTTGCACTTGGAATGAATCTCTTATCCTTCTATGATTTTGGAAGAATATACAGTGGTAATTTGGAACATAACTGTCACCGAATTATGCTGTTAAGCTAATGATGACCTATACAAATTTTCCAAGATGATATTTTTCATTCGTTTTGTCGAATTGGTAGACTCACTTCAGTTTCTTGAAAATACCTCTAAGTGCTAAAGTCAGAGCAACCATAGTTGGTTGTTCTTTTATGACTTCCATGAAAAGGGTGGATAGTGAAGCTCACAACTCAATCGTGAAAGTGCTTTTTATTAAGATTTCCATTGTTCTTTATAATGCAAAGGTGAAGCTTGACGAACACTCCCATCCTGTTACACAGAATATTAAAAAGATGTGCACTCAGGGTTGAGGTTTAATGAAGTTAACAATTTTAATTGCATCAGCAAGGACATGTTTATTTTTTTTTAATTTATTGATTTATTTTTCACTGTACTGGATCTTCGTTGCTTTGCACAGGCTTTCTCTAATTGTAACGAGTGGGGGCTACTCTGCATTGGGTGTGCGGGCTTCTCACTGAAGTGGCTTCTCTCGTTGCAAAGCACAGGCCCTCGGCTTCGGCTTCTGTAGTTGCAGCACGTGGGCTCAGTAGTTGTAGTTCTGGGTCCTAGAGTGCACTGGCTTCTGTAGTTGTAGCACACTGGCTTAGTTGCTCCTAGGCACACTGGAATCTTTCCAGACCAGGAATCTGGTGTCACCTGCATTGGCAGGTAGATTCTTATCCACCGCGCCACCAGGGAATCCAAGGACATGTTTAAATGTCACTGTTTCTTTGTTTCTGTTTTGCCCTGCCAGTGTGCAGGGGTGAAGAGCACACTGATCCTAGGATAGTTTGTTGTCAGCAGTTTCACCCACCTGTTGCTTTTGCACACAGTGAAAAAGGCAAATACTGTCTAAGTGTCATTATAAAAACGGTTTGACTTCTAAGCCCCTAAAAGTGTCTTGAGGAACCACAGGGCGCTGCAGACCACACTTTGAGAACCACTGGAAATAATGACATAATTGCAAGATAGGAAACAATGTTGAAATATCGTAAAGGCAAGTAGCAGGAAACAAAGCAATTACAAACACCTGGGAAAAAGACTAAACAAGTAACTTCTGTTCCAAATATAAAGCAAACTAACATGTGGAGCGATTTTTAGACAGTTCAGAGAGTGTCTTAAACATGATTCCTCCTAATATTTTCATTGTGTCGTTCATGGTTTGTGACATTGGAACATATAAAAAAGAAGTATAGTCCTTGTCTATTCTTTGACCAGTAGTGAACAATATTTACATAGCCATGTAATTAAAATCTTGTTTATTTTTTACCTTAAAGTGGATAAACCATGTAAGTAAGATGTGCTTCAGTTCAGTTCAGTTCAGTTGCTCAGTCGTGTCCAACTCTGTGCGACTCCATGAATCCCAGCATGCCAGGCCTCCCTGTCCATCATCAACTCCCGGAATTCACCCAGACTCATGCCCATCGAGTCAGTGATGCCATCCAGCCATCTCATCCTCGGTCGACCCTTCTTCTCCTGCCCCCAATCCCTCCCAGCATCAGAGTCTTTTCTAGTGAGTCAACTCTTCCCATGAGGTGGCCAGAGTACTGGAGTTTCAGCTTTGGCATCATTCCCTCCAAAGAAATCCCAGGGCTGATCTCCTTCAGAATGGACTGGTTGGATCTCCTTGCAGTCCAAGGGATTCTTAAGAGTCTTCTCCAACACCACAGTTCAAAAGCATCGATTCTTCAGTGCTCANAAGAAGGGGACGACAGAGGATGAGATGGCTGGATGGCATCACGGACTCGATGGGCGTGAGTCTGAGTGAACTCCGGGAGTTGGTGCTGGACAGGGAGGCCTGGCATGCTGCCATTCATGGGGTCGCAAAGAGTCGAACACGACTGAGTGACTGGACTGAACTGAGCTGAACTAAGAGGGCTTCCATGGTAGCTCAGCTGGTAAGGAATCTGCCCGCAATGCAAGAGACCCCAGTTCGATTCCTGGGTTGGGAAGACCCAGGATAGGCTACTTAGATAGAAGTCAATTTTCAACTTATGAGATGTGTGTGTCTGTGAGTGGTGTGTATGCAACTGAAACAAAATTTTATGAAATTTTATTGATTTTATCACTGGTCAGGAATGCTGACATTTTGAAATCGTTTTATTATCATTTTTTGGTTCAGTTTTATTTTTTTTTTGAATTCTACTCACATCCTACCATATTGATTTCACAACCCCACTAGTAGGTTGTGATCCTACTCTGATTTGCTGGTCAAACTTGATAGCAAGTAAACTAGACATGGGAAGTAAGAAAAATGGAAGCATCCAGGTAAATCCCCAGATATATGCTGTGTAGTGAAATTTGACAAAATAACTGGATAATACCCAGAAAGCCACTGTGGAAATGGGAACATCCTGTGGGCTGTATAATAAGCCTATGGATTACTGTGTTTTTTGTGTTATAAATACCAACATTCATAAGCTATGACTGCATGTACAAATATTTGCAAGGATACATGGTTTCCTTTTATTCCCATTACATTTTTAAGAGTTAATTGGGTAGGTCATAAGGTAAATCTGTGTTGAATTTTTAAAGACTCTACCAAGCAGCCTTCCATACCTATTTGCTCCACGTTCTTACACACCAGTAGTATATGAAAGCATCAGTTCTTTTACATCCTCACAAACGCTTGCTGTCACCAGTCTTACAGATCTTATTGACATTAACTGGTGTTAATGGTTTTAATTTTCATTTCTCTAATGACTAATGATATTGGCCATTATTTAAGTACTGATTTGCCATTTGAAAGATGTTTGGGGAAGTGACTCTTCAAATCTCTTGCCTTTTTTTTTTTTTTTGAGTTAGATTGCTTTTGAGTTTTGACTTTCTGAGTTATTTGGTTATTTGTTTATTCTGGATCCAGGCCTCACATTAAATATAGGATTTTTAAACATTTTTCCCAATCTGGGGTTATCCTGTTATTTTTCTTAACAGTGTCTTTTGAAGAGGGAAAGTTTTAAATTTTGATGTAATTCTGAGGGAGTGCGAAAGGTGGAGAAGGTATGTGGCTTCAGATACATTTGTGTGAGGTATTTTCTGTTACTTAAATAGTCCCTATAACTCCAGAGTTTCTTTCACGAGTGGATAAAGAAAGCAGCAAGCAGATCATGAGGCATAAAATTTATTCCTTTGAGCAGGACAGGTGACAGTGATGTGCAGGAGTGTTCCAGAGGGGGCAGCAAAAATGAAGAGAAGTTATCTTTGAGAAATTTCTGATTTCAGCTGGCACAGAAGAATTCCTGACCAGTTGATGGCAACAACACAGCACAGTGATTAATTATGAGGCAAACAAGTGCTGGTAGTACTGGGGTGTCATGCAGCCTCAAGGGCAGAGTTTTACATGCAGGGTACATGAGCAACATGGACCTGTCCTTTTCCAACTAGGAACCCTGACCCTAAGTAAGATTTCTGAACTTCCTGGAGAAGGAGACATGGGGAAGTAGTGCAGAGGCAGGTGTGACTGAGAACTGTTTTTTCTGATGCTCGTTTAAACCTTCATTTGCTCTACTCTCAAATGAAGTTCCAGACATCACAGTTACATATTTGAAGTTTAGAGCAGCACAGTTCTTTATACAAAATATCGACTAGGTTTAATCCCTTTCTCCCAAGAAAAAGTCTGAAGTAAAAGTCAACTATGATTCAAAAAGTAGTGATCTCTTTATTGTGGGAGATGCTGCTTGAAGTGAAAATTAAAAGTAAATGAAAAATATATCAGTTTGCTTGGACTGTAAATTGGTGTCCTAAGATGTCAGTTCTTTCCATTGGCATCATTAGCATCCCATTCGATTCTGGGTCTTCCTAATTGCAATCTGTGCATTTGTGTGGACAATAAAAATTTACAGTTGCCTCCCAAGAATGCCTATCAAAATGGCAGCACCATCTAATGAAAGAATATCTGTTTCACTCATTAAATAATCTATTAACATTAAACAATTATTTATCTCATGACAAGAAGAAATGAAAGCATCCTACACCAGTACAATCAATAAAGCTTAATAAAACACAAGTGAAATAGGTGATAAACACTACGCAAGAAAAATGTGGGCAGAATCATTGTGGATCCACGGGTGAGTTTTGTATGCCCCCCTACTTGGATCCTACACACTTGCTGGATTTATATTGTGAATTTGGCACTAAGCTACATATTAAACCATCTGAAGTGGGAAACATGATTAGGTAGGTGATGGATAGCATCCGTAAAGTTAAATAATGCAAATGCTGTTCAGGAGAAATACATTATTTCATGGCGCTGAAACTAGAGAGAAATTCTCAACCATATGTCATAGAGAATGATAAGAACTGGATTTATGTTTGTGATGAACTGCTTCAACTCTGTTTCATGAAAGAAGGTTCATAGCTCCTCTCATCAGCATGTAGCAATTCCTGTGATGGATATTTAGGTAAAGGACTCTGTCTGATCTGCTGTTGTTATGAGAAACACAGTTTTGTATGTAGTGTAGCACGCTAAAGTTGCCTTTTTACTTATTTTCAGAAATATACATGTTTTATCATGATTTTTGCCTCAAATCAGGAGGCATTAATTACTATTACCAAAGATGGGTAGCCATTCTTTCCCTGCAAGAGTAATCGCTCCAAAGACACCCTAAGTAAGACAGCAGTTCTCAAACCATGCACTGTCATACGGAGAAGGCAATGGCACCCACTCCAGTCCTCTTGCCTGGAAAATCCCATGGACGGAGGAGCCTGGTGGGCTGCAGTCCGTGGGGTCGCTAAAAGTCGGACAGGACTGAGCGACTTCACTTTGACTTTTCACTTTAATGCATTGGAGAAGGAAATGGCAACCCACTCCAGTGTCCTTTCCTGGAGAATCCCAGGGATGGGGGAGCCTGGTGGGCTGCCGTCTATGGGGTCGCACAGAGTCGGACTCGACTGAAGCGACTTAGCAGCAGCAGCAGCAGCACTGTCATACACATTCCCAGATGTGTTTGAAAGTGTTAGATTAACAGTCATTCTCTAGGGAATTACAATTGAGAAACTGCAAGTTGAACAAATTAAAATAAATGTCTTTGTTGCTGGTTTTGTTGGAAGTTTTAAAATATTTACTACATACAAAATTAACCTTTAAGTGGTACATATATATAATACTTTGTTTCCCAAACTTAATGCCCCCCCCCCCAAAAAAGCCCTCTCTTTGCAGAGACTCTCCTGAGCTATTTCAAGAAATACTCTTGAGATCTTCCACATTCTTTTATTCTGTACTGTGCACTTGGACTAATTCCAACATTGACTGAAAATCAATCCTATAAAGAACGAGTTACATGCATTCGGACACTGATACTAGGGCAGAACTTTGAGTTGCTCTTCTGGCACTGACTACTGTTAAAATAACAATGAGATGTATTAGCTTGATGGGATTTTAAAGAAATAACTTCTGAAATACTATTTGTTTTTTATGCTCTGAACTCAAGTGCATGACATAAATTTCTTTAAAGATCACGTTCTACCTGATTTTGCCTTCTAAGTCATGGAAAGGACTTTGGCCAAAAGTAATAAAATCTGATCTAAGAAAATAAAGAGGTTGATCTAAGTTTCATACGGTGCCATTTTAATACAAAAGGATTCAAAGACTCTTGTGCATGCATGCTAAGTCGCTTCAGTTGTGTTCCAATCTTTGTGACCCTGTGGACCATATCCTGCCAGACTTCTCTGTCCATGAAATTCTCCAAGCAGGAATACTGGCATGGGTTGCCATTCCCTTCTCCAGGAGATCTTCCTGACCCAGGGATTGACCCACACCTCTTATGTCTACCTGCACTGGCAGGCAGGTTCTTTACCATCTGAGCCACCAGAGATGCTCTCAAAGACTCTTAGAGACAATATCAAAAATTTGGCAACATATAGCTATAGTCTAAAAAAACAAATCTTTTCCAAATATATAGGAATAAAATAGGAATGAAGATAATAAACTTTGCATGAGGACAACTTACATAGTCTCCACCTATTATGTAGCCATACAGATCCAAGAAAGAGAATGAAAAATAAAAATAATCCTGGATATACCAAGTGCTATAAAGCATGCAGAGCGACTGGAACTCTCATACTGGTGAGAATGCTAAACAGTGCATACACTTGGGAAAACAATTTGGCAGTTTCTTACTATTAAAAATATATGATTGCTAATAATATAGGAATGAGATATAGCTTTTTGATTACTTCCATAATGAGATTATTCATAATAATATGTCAACTATAATATTTTAAGTTTTCTGTATTAGAAATAAAATAAATTTATTACACAAAAGAAATCTACTAGGCATGATCTTCAAATAAAAATGAACATTGTTCATGCATATGAACATAGTTGAACAATCTGTATATGGAAATCATTCTTACGTTTGGTTTGTAACTATTCTACTCTTGCTGATTTTTCTTTATATTCATAACTAATTCCCTTATTTTGAGCTTTGAACTGCAGATATATATATCCAGTTGCTACAACTATCTCCTCTGAGATACCTATAGCAATCTCATATCGTATATAAAGCCAAATCCCCTCGTTTGTCTATCATAGTCAATAGCCACTCCATTCTTGCTGTTGTTCAGTCACTGTCACGTTGGACTTTTTGACACTCTATGGACGGAAACACACCAGGCTTCACTGTCCATCACCATCTCCTGGAGTTTGCTCAGACTCATGTCCATTGAATCAATGATGCCATCCAATCATCTCATCATCTGTTGTCCCCTTCTCCTCTTGCTCTCAATCTTTCTCAGCATCAGGGTCTTTTCCAATGAGTCTGCCCTTCATATTAGATAGCTAAAGTTTTGGAGTTTCAGCTTCAGCATCAGTCCTTCCAGTGAATATTCGGGGTTGATTTCCTTTGAGATTGACTGGTTTGATCTCGCAGTCCAAGGAACGCTCAAGAGCCTTCTTCAGCACCACAATTTGAAAGCCTCAATTCTTTGGCACTCAGCCTTCTTTCGTTTGCTTAAACCAAATTTTTGAAACTATGCCTCTTCCTTTATCCAGTCTGTTAGTAAACCTTGTTAGCTTTACCATCAATATGTATCCAGAATCTTTCCACTCCTCACTACTTCCACTGAAGCCTTCCCAAGGAAATCACTCACGTGTAGTGCCTATACAGGACCAGTCACTTCCGAACACTCCCTTGCTTTCATTCTCCTCCTCTGAAGTCTATCCTTCACATAGAAACCAGACTGATGGTTTTAAAATGCCTATTATAGATTATGTGATTCTTCTGATCAAAACCCTCCAGTGCCAGTTTGCTATATTAGGCCACCATTAGCCTCAAATAATAACAAAGCTTTTTAAAGCACATTGTAAGTATAAATTTTCCTTACATAATGCTCTGATTGATGAATAGTTCTCCTCCCAGTAGTGATTCGAAGAGCAAGACATCTTCCATTCTGAGACTTTGTCATTCATCATATAACTTCTAAATTTTAAAAAGATGGACCAAAAATTATACATTGTGTGAACTCATCTGTGTAAAATAATGTCCCTGAAAAATACCTTAAACGTAAAATATATGTTAAAATATTGACAAGGCTCTAAACTGATTGGTGAGATTATACTGGTTTACTTTTTTTCCTCATGTTTTGCCATTTTCTATATTTCCACAGCAGGCATATATTGTTTTTATAATCTTAGAAAAATGAAATTTTAAAGATGGTGATATTAGAGCAGGTTTCCAGTCTAATCCCCAGAAATTTCACTCAAATGACTAAAAAGGATGTATGAAGAGGTGTTATGAATGATCACTCTGCCAAATTCATATGTTGAAATCTTCCCTCCTCCCCAATATGACTGTATTTAGAGAGAGAGTCTTTACATCAGTAACTATGATTAAATGATGTCTTATGGGTGGAGCCCTAATCTGATAGGCCTGCTGGCTTTACAAAAATAGGAGAGGCAACATGTATATATGTACCCAAAGGAAAGGTCATATGAGGACAGGGTGAAAAGACATCAGTCAAAGGCCAAAGAGAGAGGCATGGGAAGATACCAAATCTGCCAACACTTGGATCTTGGACTTCCAGCCTGCAGAACTGAGAAAACAAATTGAGTTTTAAGTCAGCATGTCTATGACATTTTGTTAAGACAGTTTTAGCAAGTTAATATAGGAGAGAAAGGACTTCATGAGTTCTGGAGTAAATGGCAAGCTAAATATCCCCTTATTCAGAGGGATAAAATTGTGGTAGCACCAAGAAAAAAGAAAGAAAAAAGGGGGTCACCTTTCTTGCAGCCACTTTGAAGCTCAACTGTATGTGTGATTCTTAACGCTTAATAGAAAGAAGACTACACAATGAGCTACTTCTCCAAGCCAGGTTTGCAAAAGCAGAGTTTGATCCCTCCACAGCAGTGGGTGGGATTACCACAAGTAATCTTTATGTGGTTAGGACTGGTGGTGAGAACTATGGCTAAGATTGACTTGGTTGAGTTGGAGTCATTTAGGCTTTTGTTGCCAAAGACAGCAGAGGAAGACGCTATCATCCAGGTTGGAGGGGAGTACCGAATTTTTCACAAAAGAGAGAGCCCAAAGGCTGAGAACCTATTCCATAAACAAAACTTTCATTTTCCCTAGTTGTCCTAAAACCAAAGGACAAGGTTAGTTGACTGGAAACGAAGCCCTTCATGATGGGCCATGGACACTCCAGTCTCAAGAAAGAGAAATCACAAGGAGGATATCTTAAATGGTCTTTTTGTATGAGTAAAATCGATCAAAGAGAAGATTCAAGATGAGGAAAGCTGGCTAACACTACAGCAGTTCCAACTGGCTGAAAAACCAGGCAGAGACTAGTAGAGACTGGTCATGTTCAGAGCTCCTCCTCCACTCCCTCAGGTTGAATTGATAAGATAAAACTAAACTCCAAAGCGACAGTAGACCTGAAGATATAGTCCTTCACGTGTGTGTGTGTGTAGTGTGTGTGTGTGTGTGTGTGTTTTCAGGGGGTTGGGGAGGGAGAAACCCCAAAAGACCTATATGGATTCAAGGATAAATAAATTGAGGTTGAGGCCAGGGAATGAAATTGACAAAAGTAGATGGAGGGCATCTGTTTAAGTATCCTGAGTATTACCAGCCCCAGGAAATAAAGAATTTTAGACAGCACTGTTTTATGCACTTGAAGAAGTTAAATAGGAAATAAATTTGAAGAAAAAAGAGATTATATGGTAAGAAATTGGAGAAGGCAATGGCACCCCACTCCAGTACTCTCGCCTGGAAAATCCCATGGATGGAGGAGCCTGGTAGGCTGTGGTTCATGAAGTCACTAAGAGTCGGACACGACTGAGCGACTTCACTTTGACTTTTCACTTTCATGCGTCGGAGAAGGAAATGGCAACCCACTCCAGTGTTCTTGCCTGGAGAGTCTCAGGGAAGGGGAGCCTGGTGGGCTGCTGTCTATGGGGTTGCACAGAGTCGGACACGACTGAAGCCACTTGGCATGATAAGAAATAGAAGTACTAAGAGAGTTCAGGAAAAGATTTAAGAAAACAGATAATGTTATTGTAGAATTTAAAGTAGAACCAGAAGGGAAAAAGAAAGGGGGAAGAAAAATAAACCTAAAGCATAAGCTTGAGCAAATCTGAGAGCGTCAGAAAACAGATGAAAATGGTCAGAAGCAATATATGAATGTGAAAGACAAATGGGATCTGCAAAGCAGGTGAATCACATTTGTGAAGAAGTGTAAAAAGAGACATGGAGCATAAATAATAGACAACAATATAATAACAAAAAAGTTCCGTAAAGGAAAGGAAGATCAGAATCTAAGCTTTAAGGAGGCTTGCCACTTTAAAATATTCCAACCAAAGAAACAACGCACCAAAATGATTTGATTTCAAGGGCATATAAATATTCTGTGAGCATCCAAGAAGCAGAAATAACTAAGGGGAAAAAAGTTGTTCTCAAACTTCACATTAATCTGAAATGTTCCATACTAAAAGAAAATACAGAACTACATATAGAACCTCTCCAATCTTCTCATTCAGTGAGCACCTAGGATATTATTTTTACATGATTTATAATTTCAAGAAAATTGA
Organism: Neotragus moschatus; assembly: GCA_006410615.1. Taxonomy (NCBI): domain Eukaryota; kingdom Metazoa; phylum Chordata; class Mammalia; order Artiodactyla; family Bovidae; genus Neotragus; species Neotragus moschatus. The sequence goes on from SJYA01000709.1 coordinate 573,591, forward strand.
GACTACAACATGCATAAGAGGTTATGATGAAGAAAACATTTTATAATTACTAAAAAGTGTTAGGTTATAAATTTATTGTGTTAGTTATAAATGTATTGCTTCTTGTCTCCAAATTCCACACTGTCTGATCTGTGAAAATGAAGCTGAGCCCTTATATAGTGGTCCTGTACTATCCAACATGATTTTATATTTAGCCTTTGCTGGGGGTAGGCCCTGGACCATTATTTTGAAGGAAAGTGCCCTGTACTCACTTGGCAGAGCCCTACAGCACTGGGTGGGGAGAGGAGGATTCTCCAGTGCCCAATCCCTGCAACGCTTGGCAACTAGCAGCTTTACTCCCTCAGGAGGTTTTGTAGGGAAGTGCCTTGGTGAAATACTCCTGGTAAAGTGCTTTCTTCATTATCCTAGAGGGCAGATTTGTGGTTTGAAACCTTGGAAGCTACCTGATTGAAATCTGAAACTGTTCCCTATACCTGGAGGGCAAGAGGAGAGCAAAGAGAGAGGCCATTCTAGATTGGGAGGTGGCAGGTCCAACAGGCAAGAAAACTTCCAAACAAGGCTTGTTTTCAGCAGCCACAGAGCAAGTAGATCTCTGCACCCATATGCCCGAGTCTTTTAAAGTTTTTATGAGGTCTTTAATTGGTTCAGTCATTAGTCAGTCCAGATGTACCAACAACACATTGCTCTCTCAAGACTGTGTCCTTGAAAATGACTCTGGCTTTGGGAAGGTTGGGCAGAAGTTATATATATCCCAAGGACAGGGGAGGGGGTGAGGAGATTCCGATTGCCTCCAACTGGGTCCAAGCTAGTGAATCACTCTGCAGTCCCATCTTTGAATAGCAAGTCCCTTAGTCCAGTCTGAGAGGTAGTGGCTGCTCCTTTCATCTGCTCTTCCTATGATTTTAGAGTTCCTTCAAATTTCATTGGTCACTCCATCATTACTCCAATTCCCCATTATAGCTGACAGTTATTTATATTATACTTTCCCTGCACAAGTTACCGTAATTGCTGTATGCAGGTCATGAAGCAACAGTTAGAACTGGACATAGAACAACAAACTGGTTCCAAACAGGAAAAGAAGTATGTCAAGGCTGTATATTGTCACCCTGCTTATTTAACTTTTATGCAGAGTACATCAGGAGAAATGCTGGGCTGGAGGAAGCACAAGGTGGAATCAAGATTGCCGGGAGAAATATCAATAACCTCACACATGCAGATGACACCACCCTTATGGCAGAAAGTGAAAAAGAACTAAAGAGCCTCTTGATGAAAGTGAAAGAGGAGAGTGAAAAAGCTGGCTTAAAGCTCAACATTCAGAAAACGAAGATCATGGCATCTGGTCCCATCACTTCATGGGAAATAGATGGGGAGACAGTGGAAACAGAGTCGGACACGACTGAAAGACTGAACTGAATTGAATGGGCATTATCAACGGACAATATAAGAAGTCCCTAATCAGTTTTTTAAATGACTTTTTATTGATTTATTTTGGCTGTACTAAGTCTTAGTTGCGGCATGCAGAATCTTTAGTTGTGGCATGTGGGACAGAGTTTTCTGATAAGGGACTGAACCCGGCCACCTCTGCAGTGAGATTACAGAGTCTTAGCCACTGGACCACCAGTGGCTAAATGACCACCTTTAAATGACTTTTTTTCTTTCTTGACAGAAAGTTTCTGATGTCTTTTTGTACTGAGTTATTTGCAAGTGGCAAATGTGGGCACAAAAGAGCAGGAGGTTTTCTGCCTTGCATTATCATGAGACATTTGTTACTCATATCAGGCACTTTCCAACCATTTTCACTTTAAGTGGATTAAAGAAGGGACTGTCAGCAGGCCCCATTGACTAGGAAGTCCTGACCGAGATATTTGGACAGAAAGGTACCTGGAGATATCTTGCACTTCCTCTTTTTGGTTCAGGTAAAGTGTTAACGTCCTTTGTTCTACATGCCTCTGCTCTGGCTAACAGATTTGCAGTGAAAGTGCCTACCTCTGTTGAATTTTGACAGGGGACCAATTTTTGAATTAGAGATTTATATTTAGCTGTGTTATTCCTCACATATATAGGTAAGAAAATATATTTAGTAAAACACAATCACACGTGTAAATTTCGGGAAAAAAAGAAAGATAACTTTCGAATCTAAGCCGTACAAAAAAATAAGAATGGAGAAAATAAGGAATACAAAGATTGGCAGTGAGCATCGGCATCATTTAAACAGTGAGCTAAGTTCAGATGATTGTAGTAGATGGGTTCGCTTGTCCAGGCAAGCTGACTGAGTTCCCGTGATGTAAGTGCTTCCAGATCAATCGGGTGCAGTGAGGTTCCAGTTAAAACACTGATAGAATCCTGTCAAGTTTTGTTTTAATAGGGTCACGAGCAAATGTGAAAAAAGTCATTTTAAATTTCCGAAAAACAAAATTCATAAATGAGCAGTTGTTCTACAGGTTACCAGAATTTATTATGATAATGCAATAATTAAGAGAGCTGGGTACCGGTGTGAGAATAGATACAACAGTGGAACTCAGTACTACTACTACTGCTAAGTCGCTTCAGCCGTGTCTGACTCTGTGCAACCCCATAGATGGCAGCCCACCAGGCTCCCCCGTCCCTGGGATTCTCCAGGCAAGAACACTGGAGTGGGTTGCCATTTCCTTCTCCAATGCATGAAAGTGAAAAGTGAAAGTGAAGTCGCTCAGTCGTGTCCGACTCTTAGCGACCCCATGGACTGCAGCCCACCAGGCTCCTCCGTCCATGGGATTTTCCAGGCAAGAGTACTGGAGTGGGGTGCCACTGCCTTCTCCAGTGGAACTGAGTAGAGAGCCTGAAAAGAGTCCTGCGAAGTAGACAAATACATGAACGATATTGACTCTAATTCTTGATATGGGAAGAACTAGGATCCACCAAAGGCAGTTAGGGAGGATATAACAGGAAGTAACCACAACTTCATGACAGAGACAAAACTAAATTCCAGTTAGGTAAAGGAATAGCACGTGAAATGTAAAGGATCATTTTTATAGAATTCTAGTAAAAGAAAAAAATTATGAGCCAGACCCCAAAGCAGAGGTGATAAAAAGAAAAGATAATAGCACAGAGAAAAGTGCAATTGCTATTTGACAGCATAGTTACAGCAAAGTTAAAATAAACATAAAAACTGAGAGAACATTTGCCACATAGATGAGAGACATGTATACACATATAGCNACCAGGCTCCTCCGTCCATGGGATTTTCCAGGCAAGAGTACTGGAGTGGGGTGCCGTTGCCTTCTCCACTGCGCTATACAGCAGGTCCTTATTGTGCACTCAGTCCACAGTCATGTCTGTCTCTTTGCAACCCCATGAACTGTAGCCCCAGCCTCCTCTGTCCATGGAATTTTCCAGACAAGAATACTGGAATGGGCTGCCAGTTTCTACTCAGGGGATCTTCTCAATCCAGGGATCAAACCTGCATCTCTTGCATCTCCTGCCTTGGCAGGCAGATTCTTTACCGCTGTGCCAGCTGGGAAGCCGCAGGTCCTTAATAGTTGTCTATTTTATATGTGGTAGTGTATATATGTCAATCCCAGCCTCCCAGGAAGGGTTATCCCTCCCTGCCTCTTTCCCCCCTGGTAACCATAAGTTAGTTTTCTTCATCTGTACTCTTATTTCTGTTTTGTAAATAAGTTCGTTTGTACCATGTTTTAGATTCCACATATAAGCAACATCACATGATATTTGTCGATATCTTTTTAAAATGCCCTTGTGTAGGATTCTTCATCTTCATCCATTGCCTCATCAGCAGATCGAGCAATCAAAGAACCCTCCTCTCCTTGGGAAATGGATGTACGTGTGGGTGGGAAATTATAAACATTCATCATATGATTTGTCCTCATCACACCCCTCGTGCTCCATCATCTCCCATCTGTGCAGGGCTTTTGTTTCCAACCCTCCCACAACACTTATTCTTTCAACTTGGAGTGACTTCCAGAGCTCCATTCTGTCCAATGCCCTGGCCCCTGTCTGACATCTCTTCATCCCTTCACAGCTGTGACCCATCTCAGGGGTTGGTCCTCTGAAGGATTATTTCCCTTGTACTTATCCATGTCTGTCTTTTTATCATACCTGTCAAGCCAAATTCAATCCAAATTCCTCAGTGGGACATCTCTGCATCTACCCCTGGAGAAAATCACACGACTTGAACCCTGGTGCCTTGCAAATCCATGGTAACAGATGCTGGTCCCCCAGAGCTGCTCATAAATCCTTTCACTTGTCTGCAACTAATTTCTTCTCTGGTTTTCCTCAACCTGCATCCAGTGGGCCTGAAGCCAAGTCATGTTTGGACCTCGCAGTTAAAAGAAGAAATAATTTCTCTCCTGTCTAATTGGAGTGTTTATTGAATTTGAATTTGAATTCTTCCACTTGAAACTAAAAGACTCCAGACAAATAGAATGAATGACCCAAGCTAAGAGAAGATGCTGGGAGAAAGGATATCCCTTCTGAATGGATATTATGTTGGGAGTAGCTATTGGTTCACTGTGGTGTCTAGTCCCTGAAATTCTAAGGACAAGTCTGGTTGTTGGGGAAGCACAAGCAGATCTCATAGAGAATATTCTGGAAGACAATTGACGAGAGCATCTCTGCCCTCTTCCTGTCTTTGCTCCAAATCCTCCTTAGAAAAGCAGAACTGCCTGCGGTTTGAAATGGACAATCAGACACTGCTAACAGCTGCAGCCCAAGAACTTCGGTTCCTGGCAAAAGGATCCCAACACAAAAGTATTTCTTTGTGGAAAATTACGCATTCATCGGGCTCATTTGAAACAAAATATGATTTGCATCTTAACTTCCTGTAACAAGCTCCAGTTCTTCTGTAGATTTCATAATATCTGATTTCGTTGGACCAGATTGGTGGGGCACATGCTTTACCAAACAGTTTAAATTCAAGCCCAGGTTTTTCTTATTTTAAATAGCAACAGCTGCTAAGCATGATAATTATTGTATTTNGCTCATTTGAAACAAAATATGATTTGCATCTTAACTTCCTGTAACAAGCTCCAGTTCTTCTGTAGATTTCATAATATCTGATTTCGTTGGACCAGATTGGTGGGGCACATGCTTTACCAAACAGTTTAAATTCAAGCCCAGGTTTTTCTTATTTTAAATAGCAACAGCTGCTAAGCATGATAATTATTGTATTTCATCAAAATAAACTCACTAAGTTGCTTCTGACTGTTCCTCGGGCTGCTCCCCCTCGGGCTGGGGGGCCCTCAGGGCTGTTAAAGAAGGAGCATAGGCTGGATATGAAAAACACAGGAGATGAGGTCTCAGGCTGGGAGAGGGGGACGTGGAGGAAATGGATGGACAATTCTAGAGACAGAGAAAGGAAAAGATAGTCTCTAACTGGAGGCAGAGACAGTGAGAGTCTTCCCTCTTAGTATCTGGTTGGGCTTTCTCTCTGCAGTATTCAGCAATTCCATGTTTCTAAAAGGTTGAAAGCATATGGGAAGGAAGGAAGCAAGCAAGCATCAGGGCACTGTCATGGGAGCTTTATGTATTTATAAGGCAGCCAGCATGATCTCTCTTAAAGAGAATTCAGACCATGTCATTCTCTTGCTTGATACTTACCCCCAGTGGCATCTTTGTCCAGCAGTCTCCATCTACGTTGGCTCTCTTGGTGGCTCAGTGGTAAAGAATTCACCTGGAGATGCAGGTACCATCTCTGGGTCAGAAAGATCCCCTGGAGAAGGAAATGGCAACTCACTCCAGTATTCTTGCCTGGAAAATTCCATGGACAGAGGAGCCTGACAGGCTATAGTCCTTGGGGTATCAAAAGAATCTGACACAACCTAGCTACAGAACAGCAACAACTCCACCTTGACTGCCCATGAGAATTACTGGAGAGCTTAAAAAAACCTCACTGACTAGGCTGGACCCCAGACAAACCATATCAGCATTAGTGGGGTGGGAGTCAGACATCAGCATTTGTTTAAAGCTTCCTAGGTTGTTTGTTACTGAGTCCAAGCTTGGTCTGCTCACCACATGACAGGCCAATAAATCAGAGAGACGAGGTGTTGAGGCAAGGAATATGACTTTGTTTGGCAAGTCAGCTGACTGAGAAGATGGCAGACTGATGTTTCGAACTATCTAATTGTTGGGGTTTGGATGCCAGGTTCTTTCATAGGACAAAGAGGGAGAGGAGTTGAGAAAGTAAAAACCCTTGCAAATATCTCCTGGAATGGCCAACCTCAGGGAGGGAACATGTTAATGTCTTTAGGCAGAGGGGCAGGTTTCCCTGAGGCAGGACATTATGAATGATTATAATAACAAACCACTCAATCTCAGAGGAAATCAACTCTGAATATTCATTGTAGGGACTGATGCTGAAGCGGAAGCTCCAATAATTTGGCCACTTGATGGGATAGTGAAGTGAAAGTCACTCAGTTGTGTCCAACTCTTTGTGACCCATCAACTGTACAGTCCATGGAATTCTCCAGGCCAAAATACCGAAGTGGGTAGCTGTTTCCTTCTCCAGGAGATCTTCCCAACCCAGGGATNCCAATAATTTGGCCACTTGATGGGATAGTGAAGTGAAAGTCACTCAGTTGTGTCCAACTCTTTGTGACCCATCAACTGTACAGTCCATGGAATTCTCCAGGCCAAAATACCGAAGTGGGTAGCTGTTTCCTTCTCCAGGAGATCTTCCCAACCCAGGGATCGAACCCAGGTCTCCCGCATTGCAGGTGGGTTCTTTACCAGGTGAGCTATTAGGGAAGAAAAGCCAAGTTATTAGAAAAGACCCTGATGCGGGGAAAGATTGAAGGCAGGAGAAGAAGGGGCAACAGGATGAGATATCTGGAAGGCACCACTGACTCAATGGACATGAGTTCAAGCAAACTCTGGGAGACAGTGGAGGACTGAGGCGTGCCACTGTCCCTGTCTCTTATACACATCTAGCTGCAGCCCAAGAACTTCGGTTCCTGGCAAAAGGATCCCAACACAAAAGTATTTCTTTGTGGAAAATTACGCATTCATCGGGCTCATTTGAAACAAAATATGATTTGCATCTTAACTTCCTGTAACAAGCTCCAGTTCTTCTGTAGATTTCATAATATCTGATTTCGTTGGACCAGATTGGTGGGGCACATGCTTTACCAAACAGTTTAAATTCAAGCCCAGGTTTTTCTTATTTTAAATAGCAACAGCTGCTAAGCATGATAATTATTGTATTTCATCAAAATAAACTCACTAAGTTGCTTCTGACTGTTCCTCGGNCCCTACAATAGTTCCCATGTGTGGTCAACATTAAGAACCACATTAGATTCTGTTGCTGCTGCTGCTGCTAAGTCACTTCAGTCGTGTCTGACTCTGTGTGACCCCATAGATGGCAGCCCACCAGGCTCCCCCATCCCCGGTATTCTCCAGACAAGAACACTGGAGTGGGCTGCCATTTCCTTCTCCAATGCATGAAAGTGAAAAGTGAAACTGAAGTTGCTCAGTCGTGTCCGACTTAGCGACCCCATGGACTGCAGCCTACCAGGCTCTTCTGTCCATGGGAGTTTCCAGGCAAGAGTACTGGAATGGGTTGCCATTGCCTTCTCCAACATTAGATTCTGAATTAAATCCAAATGTTTGACCATAACCAGGGAGGCCCTGACTGATATGGTCCCTTCTGTCTTAACTCAGCTTAAGTTACTGGTCTTGCAGATCTTGGGTCTGTGTGGATCAAAGAATTTTCCATACTTGTCATCATGGGAAGATAGTAACTTCCATGCCCTGGGAGACCCTATGTGACCTGTCTCATCTCTCTTGGACATTCTCTCCCTCCTCCTACTGCCCTTCTGTCCTTTTCTGTTCATAAAATGCTTCTCTCTTTTCAGAACTGCTTCATCTGTGGTTTCCTTTGCATTATTCTGGTAGCATATTCTTTCTCTAGGCCCTCTCATGGCCAACTTATCAATCAGACCTCTTAGAAACCTTCTGTGACATCCCACCTTTAACCTGTCTCTGGTTTAATTTCCATCTGGTTACTGCATTTGTTTCCTGTATAGCACATCACTGTCTGAAGTCATTTTGTCTCCTTGTTCTTGATCTCTCTTTGAGAAGGTAAACTGCAACTTTCTGCATATTATTTAACTGACATGTGGCAGATGTTCAGTAAATATTTGCTGAATGAAAGAATGAATGTACAGTAGGTCAGTCAGTAAATATCAACTGAATTAATGACTTTTTAAAAAAATTAGTGACTTCTTAGCACCCTTCTAACGACAGATGTTGTTAGTACAATGTTGTAGATAATTCATCAAGATCAGAGTTTTGGTTACTTTTCCAGGATTACAAATAAAGGCTAGAGTGTTTTGTTAGGGGAGCGGGTGAGAGCAATTGTGGATTTTGGGGGAATCTGTCATCATTGGATATGGCAACTCCTTCACTAATTGGCAAAGATGTGTAATTAGGCTTTAATTGTGGGCTTCTGAAGGGACTATTTTAAAACTGCATCTGTGGCAGCCTTTGGTGGAATCTGACTTTCTGACCTTCTAGAGGGTGATGGGAGGGCAGTTGAGATGACTGAGAAACCAAGGAAGAACCTCACTATTTCGAGGTGACACGTTCTCAGCATCTGCCAAGGAGCCGGGGGCTGGGTAATGGAGCGCGTCTCAGAATCTCAGGGACTCCCCTGAGTCCCCTGACTCACAGCAGTCGTCAACTGGTCTCTGGAGATCTGCAGCCTGCAAGGAAACCAGAGATGGCCTGAGTCACACAGTGGTGGTCTCTGCAGCCAGTCAGCCCACGTGACAGGGCTGGAAGGAACGTGGATTCTGCTTTCCTCTGCGCCATTGGCCTGGGAGCCTTTATCAGTAGTGAAAACCAAGGGCACCTTGCTTCTCAACTTTGCATCTTGATTTCAAAATAACAGTAGGGGATATGTTAGTCTGCTCAGGCTGCCATAACAAAATACCACAGGCTGGGTGGTATAAACAATAAAAACTTTAATTCTCACAGTTCCAGAAGTGGATGGTCCAAGATCAAAGTGTCAGCGGTTTGGTTTGTGCTGACGCGTAGACCACTGCCTGTCTAACATCTCTGTGTACTCACATGGTCTTTCATCAAAGCCCCTTTCTCCAAATACAGTCACATTCTGAGGTACAGGCTTATGGCTTCAACTTAGAAGTTTTGGGGGGACATAATGCAATCCATAATGTGTGGCATTTGTGGAGTATTTATTGCATGTTAGCCTCATGCTTAATATTTTGCAAATGTCAATCATCTCACATAATTTTCCTACCTATCCAGAAGTCTGTACTCTTGTAACTCAATTTATTAAATAAAAAAACCAAACTGAAATGAAGAGTTGAAGAAAATTGTCGAAGTTTAAAGATAAAAGTGCCAGAGCTCAGATTCAAGTCTGGGCATCTCTGATTTTAGAGTCTGCTCTCATCAAATCTGTGCTAAATTGCTGAATGCTACAATTCTGGTTTTTCTGTTCTCTCCATCTAAAATAGCTACTACATACATTTTGTGAATATCAAATATCTATCCTTCCTATCTCTTATCTGTCCTCAAATAGTTTTATCTTTTATTTAAAAAAAAAATACAGAGATTCTGGAGATTTTCTTGCATTTGGCCTTTAACCCATTCATTTGTTTTCCTGCCATAACCAATCTGCTCTTCCCTGCTTCTACCTGAATAAAAAAATTCACAAAATGAGTCAGTTCTGGTGAGGTGGATGAACCTAGAACCTATTATACAGAGTGAAGTGAGTCAGAAAGAGAAAGATAAATATTGTATTCTAACACATATATACAGAATCGAGAAAAATGGTACTGAAGGATTTATTTTCAGGGCAGGAATGGAAAAACAGACAGAGAACAGACTCATGGACATGGGGAGAGGGAAGGAGAGGGTGAGATGCACGGAAAGAGTAACGTGGAAACTTACATTACCATATGTAAAATAGATAGCCAATGGAAATTTGCTATACGGCTCAGGAAACTCAAACAGGGGCTCTGTATCAACCTAGAGGGGTGGGATGGGGAGGGAGAAGGGAGGGAGGTTCAGAAGGGAGGGATATATGTATACCTATGGCTGATTCATGTTGAAATTTGACAGAAAACAGCAAAATTCTGTAAAGCAATGATCCTTCAGTAAAGAAATAAAGAAACTCTTGCCTGGAAAATCCCATGGACGGAGGAGCCTGGTGGGCTGCAGCACATGGGGTTGCTATTAGTCAGACATGACTGAGCGACTTCACTTTCCCTTTTCACTTTCATGCATTGGAGAAGGAAATGGCAACCCACTCCAGTGTTCTTGTCTGGAGAATCCCAGAGATGGGGGAGCCTGGTGGGCTGCCGTCTATGGGGTCGCACAGAGTCAGACACGACTAAAGCGACTTAGCAGCAGCAGCAAAGAAATAAATTTGAAAAAATTCACAAAACAAGGAATTTTTTCCAGGTCATTTCCTGTTCAAGGTGTCCCTTCATCGTGGTTGCCCTTTTGCACTTTTGCAAGAACTCTAAGGAAGTGAATATCTGTTGGGCACTATATATGAAATAAATATAATGATCGTGCATGCATNAAGAAATAAATTTGAAAAAATTCACAAAACAAGGAATTTTTTCCAGGTCATTTCCTGTTCAAGGTGTCCCTTCATCGTGGTTGCCCTTTTGCACTTTTGCAAGAACTCTAAGGAAGTGAATATCTGTTGGGCACTATATATGAAATAAATATAATGATCGTGCATGCATGCCTTCTGAGAGGAAGAGGAAGCTGTCTGCTTTCATAACTCAAGTCAATAAACACACAGATAAACCAGGAGCTGCCTGAGGGAGCTGCCCGCCTGCCCATAGAAACCTTACTCCAATGTTCAGGGTAAGGCTTGTTGTTGTTCAGTCACTAAATCATGTCCAAAACTCTTCTTGACCCCATGCACTGCAGCTTACCAGGCTCCCCTGTCCTCCACTACCTCCCAGAGTTTGCTCTGATTCGTGTCCATTGAGTTGGTGATATTACCTAACCATCTCATCCTCTGCCACTCTCTTCTCCTTTTGCCTTCAATCTTTCCCAGCATCTGGGTCTTTTCCAATGAGTTGACTCTTTTCAACAGGTGGGCAAAGTATTGGAGCTTCAGCTTCCGTCTCAATACTTTAATAAATATTCGGGGTTGTTTTCCTTTAGGATTGACTGATTGGGTATCCTTGCTGTCCAAGGGACTTTCAAGAGTCTTCTCCAGCACCACCACTTGAAAATGCCAGTTCTTCAGTGTTCAGCCTTCTTTATCAGTTATCAGTTCAGTTCAGTCACTCACTTGTGTCTGACTCTTTACAATCCCATGAATTGCAGCACGCCAGACCTCACTGTTCATCCAACTCCAGAGTCCACTCAAACTTATGTCCATCGAGTCGGTGATGCCATCCAGCCATCTCATCTTCTGTCTTCCCCTTCTCCTGCCTCCAATCCCTTCCAGCATCAGGGTCTTTTCCAATGAGTCAACTCTTCCCATCAGGTGGCCAAAGTATTGGAGTTTCAGCCTCAGCATCAGCCCTTCCAATGAACACCCAGGACTGATCTCCTATAGAATGGACTGGTTGGATTTCCTTGCAGTCCAAGGGACTAGCAAGAGTCTGCTAGAACCACAGTTCANAGACTGAACTGAATTGAATGGGCATTATCAACGGACAATATAAGAAGTCCCTAATCAGTTTTTTAAATGACTTTTTATTGATTTATTTTGGCTGTACTAAGTCTTAGTTGCGGCATGCAGAATCTTTAGTTGTGGCATGTGGGACAGAGTTTTCTGATAAGGGACTGAACCCGGCCACCTCTGCAGTGAGATTACAGAGTCTTAGCCACTGGACCACCAGTGGCTAAATGACCACCTTTAAATGACTTTTTTTCTTTCTTGACAGAAAGTTTCTGATGTCTTTTTGTACTGAGTTATTTGCAAGTGGCAAATGTGGGCACAAAAGAGCAGGAGGTTTTCTGCCTTGCATTATCATGAGACATTTGTTACTCATATCAGGCACTTTCCAACCATTTTCACTTTAAGTGGATTAAAGAAGGGACTGTCAGCAGGCCCCATTGACTAGGAAGTCCTGACCGAGATATTTGGACAGAAAGGTACCTGGAGATATCTTGCACTTCCTCTTTTTGGTTCAGGTAAAGTGTTAACGTCCTTTGTTCTACATGCCTCTGCTCTGGCTAACAGATTTGCAGTGAAAGTGCCTACCTCTGTTGAATTTTGACAGGGGACCAATTTTTGAATTAGAGATTTATATTTAGCTGTGTTATTCCTCACATATATAGGTAAGAAAATATATTTAGTAAAACACAATCACACGTGTAAATTTCGGGAAAAAAAGAAAGATAACTTTCGAATCTAAGCCGTACAAAAAAATAAGAATGGAGAAAATAAGGAATACAAAGATTGGCAGTGAGCATCGGCATCATTTAAACAGTGAGCTAAGTTCAGATGATTGTAGTAGATGGGTTCGCTTGTCCAGGCAAGCTGACTGAGTTCCCGTGATGTAAGTGCTTCCAAATCAATCGGGTGCAGTGAGGTTCCAGTTAAAACACTGATAGAATCCTGTCAAGTTTTGTTTTAATAGGGTCACGAGCAAATGTGAAAAAAGTCATTTTAAATTTCCGAAAAACAAAATTCATAAATGAGCAGTTGTTCTACAGGTTACCAGAATTTATTATGATAATGCAATAATTAAGAGAGCTGGGTACCGGTGTGAGAATAGATACAACAGTGGAACTCAGTACTACTACTACTGCTAAGTCGCTTCAGCCGTGTCCGACTCTGTGCAACCCCATAGATGGCAGCCCACCAGGCTCCCCCGTCCCTGGGATTCTCCAGGCAAGAACACTGGAGTGGGTTGCCATTTCCTTCTCCAATGCATGAAAGTGAAAAGTGAAAGTGAAGTCGCTCAGTCGTGTCCGACTCTTAGCGACCCCATGGACTGCAGCCCACCAGGCTCCTCCGTCCATGGGATTTTCCAGGCAAGAGTACTGGAGTGGGGTGCCACTGCCTTCTCCAGTGGAACTGAGTAGAGAGCCTGAAAAGAGTCCTGCGAAGTAGACAAATACATGAACGATATTGACTCTAATTCTTGATATGGGAAGAACTAGGATCCACCAAAGGCAGTTAGGGAGGATATAACAGGAAGTAACCACAACTTCATGACAGAGACAAAACTAAATTCCAGTTAGGTAAAGGAATAGCACGTGAAATGTAAAGGATCATTTTTATAGAATTCTAGTAAAAGAAAAAATTATGAGCCAGACCCCAAAGCAGAGGTGATAAAAAGAAAAGATAATAGCACAGAGAAAAGTGCAATTGCTATTTGACAGCATAGTTACAGCAAAGTTAAAATAAACATAAAAACTGAGAGAACATTTGCCACATAGATGAGAGACATGTATACACATATAGCGTAGACATAGCCTATAAATCAATACAGAAAGACAATATAATAAAACCATGTGCAACATATATTAAAAAATAAAGCACACACAAAGGACAACAAATGGCTAATGTATTGAAAAGATTTTCCACGTTCCTGAGGAAATGCAAATTAAAACAAGATGTCATTTTTCACCAATCAGTTGGCTGAAAACTGTAAAAGATTGATAGCAGCCAGTGTTAAGCAAGAGGGAAATGCAATTTTGGCAGTGAATTTGGCAGTGGCTAGCAAGATATAAATTTTATAAAGCCTTCAACAACATAATTCCACTGCTAGAAATCTACTTAAGTCAAAAATGTGCACTAATGTTCAAAGTATTTATACTGTGATGTTCGTTGCTGCATTACATTTATTGGCCTAACCACGAGACTACACATAACTGCACGACAATGGAGAAACAGTTAAGTTGCGATGGTATGCTAGTCCTTGGTTGACTTTTTCCTTCGATCCAGTCCTCCCCTTCTCCTCTGCTGTGCTCTCCAGGGCTGCTCCTGCAGACTTCTTTTCCTAGGATTCTTCCTCACCTGGCTTCGGGCTCCTTTAGGTTAAGGGGAAGTACTGCTGAAAGGTTGGTCTGGAGGAAGAACTGAGAAGACACAGAACCCATTTTTGTTCCCTCTCTGCTCTTATTTGATAGGCCCATCATGGTGCTTTTTCCCTGGGTGACCGCAGTCCCTGAGTTCTATTCACCTGACCTCTTCTTTTCGTGCCTATAGTTTAAGGGTGCTAGTGGTTTCCTGGGCTTCCCTGGTGGTTAAGTCAGTAAAGAATCTACCCGCAATGTGGAAAACCTGGGTTCAATCCCTGGATTGGGAAGATGCCCTGGAGAAGGGCTTGGAGGAGTGGTTTCCTATTGATATTAATCTTTAGATTCTCTTTATTCCCATTTGGCTGTTTTTAGTTCTTTCATTATCTCTGTAATTAATTCTTTGCATTAAAATTCTCTACTTTAAATGCTTTAAATTATTTTGATTGCCTGCTTGGAATATGCATACAACTGTGCAGCTAGTTTAAAAAAAAACAGCTGTATTAACATATACCGAGTGGAAGGATGTTCCTGATAAGTTGCTGACTCCAAGAAAGAAAGTTACTGTATCATTTTTTAAATTTAAAAATACTTTACCTATACCTTTGTTTAGTATGATCAGTTTTTTTTAAACAAAACAATGTCTATGTTTAAATATTAAATGATAATAATGGTGATAATAATTAACCTTTGTAGGGAAAAATAGGTATGACAAAATGCCCATCAGGATAGGTTGTTAGTGTGAAGCAGAAGGGAGACATGTATACGAATCTTTTGAGGGGCAGGGCTGCACCTACTTTTGACTTTATTCATTTATTTTTAAAAGTCTTTTCACTTTATATACCTAAATGCTTGGATTTTTCCCATGATGCATAACATTTGTAATTTTAAAACATTTTTCAAGCAGGTGATAAAGCACTGTGTCTAATAGGATCACTTTTATTAAATACATATTTCTGTATGTGTTCATTTGTAATGGGAATCCCCCTGAAAGTACAGTAAGTTCTGGAATATTTTGAAAGTGTGAATTTGCTCCAAAAAGATTAATATATTATGAAATAATTTGAACATGCCTTCTATGTGTGTGTGTATATGATTTTGTCAGGGAGAGTTCCAGGTGAATGCTAAAGGTAGTACCTAACTGAACCAAAAGGCTTGTGGTGGTTGTTGTTGAATTGCTAAGTTGTGTACAACTCTTTGTGACCCCATGGACTGGAATATGCCAGATGTCCCTGCCCTTCACTATCTTCTGGAGCTGGCTCAAACTCATAGCCTTTGAATTGGTGATGCCATCCAAAGATTTCGTCTTCTGTCTTCTTCTCCTCCTGGCCTCAATATTTCCCAACATCGGGGTCTTTTCCAATGAGTTGGCTCTTTGCATCATGTGCCAAAGTACTGGAGTTTCAGCTTCAGCATCAGTCCTTCCAGCGCCTTCTGATGAATATTTAGGGCTGGTTCTTTAGCATTGACTGGATTAATCTCCTTGCTGTCCAAGGGACTTGCAAGAGTTTTCTCCAGTACCATCTTTCAAAAGCATCAGTTCTTTAGCACTGGTTCTCTTTACGGTCTAAATATCACATCCATACTGTGAATGAATACTGAAAAAAAATCACAGCTTTGACTATGTGGACCTTTGTCATCAAAGTGATGTCATTTCTTTTTAATACGCTGTCTACATTTGTCATAGTTTTCCTTCCAAAGAGCAAGTGTCCTTTCATTTCATGACTATAGTCATGGCCTACAGTGATTTTGAGGCCTAAGAAAATAAAATCTGCCACTGTTTCCAACTTTTTCCCTACCTATTTGCCATGAAGCAATGGGACTGGATGCCATGATCTTAGTTTTTTGAATGTTGAGTTTTAAGACAGCTTTTCACTCTCCTCTTTCACCCTAATCAAGAGGCTCTTTAGTCCCTCTTCACTATCTGCCATTAGAATGGTATGATCTGCATATATGAGGTTATTGATGTTTTTCCCAGTTTGATTCAAGCTTGTGATTGATCCGCATGACATTTTACATGATATCCTCTGCATATAAGTCAAAAAGCAGGTGACAAAATACAGCCTTGATGTACTTCTTTTCCAATTTTGAACCAGTCTGTTGTTCCACGTAAGGTTATAACTATTGCTTCTTGACCCACCTACAGGTTTCTCAGGAGACAGGTAAGGTGGTTTGGTACTCCCATCTCTTTAAGAATATTCCTCAGTTTGTTGTGATCGAGACAGTCAAAGGCTTTAGTGTAGTCAATGAAGTAGAAGCAGATGCTTTTCTGGAATTCCCGTGCTTTTTCTGTATTCCAGTGGATGCTGGCAATTTGATCTCTGGTTCCTCTGCCTTTTATAAATCCAGCTTGAACATCTGGAAGTTCTTGGTTCACGTAGTTTTGAAGCCTGGCTTGGAGAATTTTGAGCATTACCTTGCAAGCATGTGAAATGAGCACAATTATCTGACAGGCTGAACATTCTTTGGCATTGCCCTTATTTGGGATTGGAATGAAAATTGATCTTCTCCAGTCCTGTGGCTACTGCTGAGTTTTCCAGATCTGCTGACATATTGAGTGCAGCAATTTCACAGCATCATCTTTGTGGATTTAAATAGCTCAGCAGGAATTCTGTCACCCCCACTAGCTTTGTTGGTAGTAATGCTTCATAAAAAATGTTAAGAAACATTACTTGACTTCACACTCCACTCCAGGATGTCTGGTTCTAGGTGGGTGACTACACCATCGTGGTTATCCAGGTCAGTAAGATCTTTTTGGTATAGTTGTAATGTGTATTCTTGCCATAAATATCAAAGGAACATTTCATGCAAGGATGGGCAAGATAAAGGACAGAAATGGTAAGCACCTAACAGAGGCAGAAGAGATTTAAAAGAGGTGCCAAGAATACATAGAAGAATAGAAAAGCTTAGGGAGACACAAAATGCATGCACATGAATGTGCCTTAATCATCTGCCACTGTCCACAAGTCTGTCTCAGTGTTGTGAGCCAGTGTATCCAGATCTCTGGTTTTACAGCTTGCCATATGGTTTCAGGTAAGCCTCCTTCATACTCCACAGTACAATGGACAAGTCTCCCTAGACTAGCTTCCACAAACAAAGATCAGGTCAGATCTTTCTCAGGATGAAATACATATTTATTGCAGTTTTCATGCATTTCTTCATCATATAACATGTGCCGGCTACAAACTGGCACTTGCCATGTACCTCTGTAAGGATTAAATAATGTGCTGCTGCAGCTGATGATTTTTATCACTCCCTGAAAGGAATTCAAGGTGGAGAGCAGAAATGAGGCACTCTGTGCTCTGGGAAAACTGGCAGAACAGGTCTTCAGATAGTTAGATATTTTTAGAAGCCCAGTTCTTATATCTCCTCACACTAGAAAAACACTAAACTCCCTGGTTACATCTGCTCCTTGTGACTAGTAGTGAGCTTCTTGAAAGTAGCAGAAACTTTCTGCAAAAAATATATGCTTGATTGCATGTGGTCACCCTTATCAAAATCACATATATACTTACCTTTCTCCCGGCCTCTCTGGAGAAACTTCTTACAGCTATCTGAAATGCTGTGTCCCTGGCTATTGTCCTCATTTTGCCCCAAATAAAATTTAACTTGCAGCTTTCATGTTGTATATTTTAAGTCAATACATACATGTATAAAAGTGTGCTACCATTTTTATTAGGTTCTGATTTTTTTCTCCTTGTTGATCATTAAGAAGTTTTTGAGCATTGCATTCTAATCCCATTTTTCTCATTAGCCCCATGGTTTTTTATCGTACAAACTTGCATGCTGCTGCTAAGTTGCTTCAGTCGTGTCCGACTCTGTGCGACCCCATAGATGGCAGCTCACCAGGCTCCTCCATCCCTGGGATTCTCCAGGCAAGAACACTGGAGTGGGTTGCCATTTCCTTCTCCAATGCATGAAAGTGAAAAGTGAAAGTGAAGTCGCTCAGTCGTGTCCCACTCTTCGAGATCCCACGGACTGCAGCCCACCAGGCTCCTCCATCCATGGGATTTTCCAGGCAAGAGTGCTGGAGTGGGGTGCCATTGCCTTCATGTCATATGATAGTGGAACTAATTAAATATGTATCAAAATGTTAATAGTGTCCTGGGTAGCNCCCACCAGGCTCCTCCATCCATGGGATTTTCCAGGCAAGAGTGCTGGAGTGGGGTGCCATTGCCTTCATGTCATATGATAGTGGAACTAATTAAATATGTATCAAAATGTTAATAGTGTCCTGGGTAGCAATTTATTTGTTGCTTATCTATAGTGTCTGTTTATTTCTCTGAGGACAGTCATGTGTCAATAACCTAATTATAGCTACATAAACATTTTTTGAAAGATGAGGTGGGAGTCAAAGGATGACCATAGCCTATTGTAGGTGAAGAACTGATTTAGAAAGCTTCACTTACTTGTTGGTGATGCAGTTAAGTGCCTTTTAGCCGACCTAAGTGGCACAAACAACCCATGCTCCTGCTGGAAAATAGAGATAAGGTCTCTCAGGAACACCTTAACTGCTGCTTCAATCCAAATCCCCATTAGCACTGAGAAGAATACAGACGTGAATAGTCAGCATGCCTTTAAATTGGTTTGCAAACATTCAGTTGTGAACATGATACAGGTAGATGCAGGAATACCTAGGCAGTCACCGGTAAGATATATTTGGTGCTTATTGGCTTTTAAGGTTAGTCTTACTACCTGAGATCAGAACACCTTGTCTCTCAGGAAATGGGACACTGTTGGGAGACTATAAACCTGAGCCCAGTGTGAATTTTCAAAGGGAGAGAAAAACAGGTATAATATTTTCCTTTTTGCATCTTGAATTTCCAGCCACTTTTTCAGAACGAACTTTCACTTGCCATCACTTTGTTCCTTCTCTCCAAGGAGGTATCATGTGGGTTTTTTGTTTGTTTGTTTCCCTTTTTTTAGTGATAAATTACTCCACCTGCAGCTAAACTCCATTGTTTATCTGTGATCTGGGCAGGAGCCCTTCCTCCTCTTCCCCTCCCGAACGAGGAGGCTTCTGGGTCAGCGCCCTCTGAACTCTGAACTCGTTCCTGATTGATCCCTGTACTTTCCTGCCTCGTCATACGCCGTCTGCACACAGACCCTGCTGTTGGCTCTGCTCTGTGGGGCTTTGTTCCTCCCGGGTCTCTCTCTGACAGAGGGCTTGATCTGTGCAGCACAGCGCGTTCTCTGTGTTCAGCCTCTGGCTTCAACCACTGAAGCACAAATACTCTCCAGCTGGGAGTCAGACAAGGGCAGAGATGAAGAACCCAGAAGCCCAACAGGATGTTTCGGTTTCCCAGGGGATTCGCATGATGTTTTATGTGATGAAGCCCAGTGAAACGTCATTCCAAACCCTGGAAGAGGTGCCTGATTATGTACAGAAGGTGAGGCTCTCTGGGAAGAGGCTGCTCTTGCTTTTCTCTTAATAAGAAGTAACTTAAACACAGTGTGGGGTTTCATTCATGTCCATTCTTCAAATAATTCTAATAAAAAGTTTCAAAACAAAGCATGGGGGAAAAGTAGAATTGCCACTTGAACTGATTTTCTGTGCAATATTCATAACCATCTCTTCCTATTAAATTTCTCTTCGCTGAAATGTCACTCCAGAATCTGATAAAACTAAAAAAGTTTTCCTGGACACAGTGGCATTACAAATTTAGCTGTTAGAAGCTCAGTATCCAATGGTTATGTGGTATCAGTAAACTTTGTTAACAATTTTGTTTCTAAAGGAAAACTTGTCTACCACCTCCCAGGAAATGATTTCCTGTTTTGTTTTGTCGGTTGTTGTTTTAAGCAGGGTGGTTCTGCAGAATGGATACACAGCTGATCGTTCAACCCTGATTTCCTAAGTTTGAACTTAAACCAAGTTTTCTTTGAAACTCTTAAGTGTTCTGAGGCACTTTTCACTTCTGGTTCCTGGCTATGATTGGAAGTGGAAATATCCAGAATTAGAACTTGAATACTGAAGTTCCCCACCCTGTCAGAGTTGTTCCTAAAACACTTACTAGTTCAGACCAGAAATAGAAAAGAAAATGACATCAGAAAATATGTTCTTAGGCTTTGGGTTTAGAAAATTTCAGTACTCGTGATCAACTTTCAAATGAGAGAATCCCATAATTTTTTCAGGATTTTATATTGCCCCTTTCTGATTTTTTTAAGGAAAGAATGTGGTACCCACATCTTTATAAATCATTGTTATTTTATATTATGACATCAAACCTAGCCTGATGTTTGTCATCAATTACAGATGATTTTTTTTTCTGTAAGAAAAAACTGAATGAATAAAACTTGAATGATGTCTAAAATGTTTAAAATGATCTCATTCTCTGAACTACTCAGAAGCAAAATTTTTTGTTCCTACAGTTTCAATTTTTTTCAAAATTTTATTAGAGTATAATTGATCTACAGTGTTGATTAGTTTCTGCTGTACCACAGAGTATATCAGTTATACATACATATATCCATTCTTTTAAAGATTCTTTTCCCATATAGGTCTTACACAGTACTGAGACGAGTTCTCCATATACTATACAGTAGGTCCTTATTAGATTCCTGTCATTCTAATATGAAAAAAATCATGCACATCTTTAAGGAAAGTGATTTAAAGTGGACCTTATCTTTCTAGTGTATTGATAGATTTCTGATTATCGCACTTATTTTAAAAAGTATTTTTTAGACCTTGANCCATATACTATACAGTAGGTCCTTATTAGATTCCTGTCATTCTAATATGAAAAAAATCATGCACATCTTTAAGGAAAGTGATTTAAAGTGGACCTTATCTTTCTAGTGTATTGATAGATTTCTGATTATCGCACTTATTTTAAAAAGTATTTTTTAGACCTTGAAACATGTCCTGCCTAATCTTTTTTATTTTCTTGGCTGAATTATTGTGGTTAGATCTATGGTTATATTTCTTTCTTTTTAAAATATATTTAATTATTTTGGCTGTGCTGGGTTTTCATTGTGGCATGGGCTTTTCTCTTGTTGCAAGTAGGGGCTACTCTCTAGTTGTGGTGTGACGGCTTCTTATTGCAGTGACTTCTTTCTCGGGAGTACAGGTTACAGGGCATACAGGCTTCAGTAGTTGCGGCAACTGGGGTCAGTAGTTGCTGCTCCTGGGCTCTTGAACACAGGCTCAACAGTTGTGGCACATAGGCTTGGTTGCTCTGCAGCATGGAGAAATTTCCTGGACTAGGGATTGAACCCATGTCTCCCACACTGGCAGACGGATTCTCCACACTGAGCCACCACGGAAGCCTCTATGGTTATATTTCGCGTCCAAATCGGATGATAGAAATTGGAGCACCTTGTTAGTGTGTGTCTGAAATGAACAGATTTCTTTGCATGTTGGGAGGAAATAATCTCCCATGATAGGTTCATACCTGTTCTGCTATCAACCGTCACTCTGGGCCTCCCACTTCGGGAATGACTAATCAGGAAACTTGGAAGAATTTGATACCAAGCACAGTATCATCTCTCTTCTGTAATTTCCTTTCCAGGCAACTCCGTTGTTCATTTCCTTGATGCTGCTTGAGCTGGTTGTCAGCTGGATTCGCAAAGGGAAGCCACCAGGTGGTTTGGATGATGCCTTAGCATCTTTGTCAGCCGGCGTTATGTCTCAGCTTCCGAGGTGAGTTAGCTGGTTAGCTGCCGTGAGTGAATAAACTTAAATTCTCCAGGTAAGATGAAGAGGAAACCCATTGTATGGGGAATTGGTCTGTCTTTACATACATCCCCGAAGAACTCAGTTACTGTCATTGTTTACGTTTGATGTTTTGTTCATCATGGATGTTTTTGTTACACTCAGAGCCCAAGTCTCCGAATAGACCGAGAGAACAAGTCCACCACGGCAATACAAAAGCAAGAAGGGAGTTTATTTCTAACTGGAGTTAGGGCTCTCTTGCCTCACTCCGCAGCCTCCAGAGAGGTGGAGACGGCCTCACTCCGCCGCCTCCGGAGAGGTGGAGACGTGGAGTGAGGCAAGAGAGCCCTAACTCGAGTTAGAAATAAACTCCCTTCCTGCTTTTGTATTGCCTGGTGGACTTGTTCTCTCGGTCTATTCGGAGACTTGGGCCCGGAGCGTAACATTTGGTTACACAATGCACGTGCGCAGGGTTAAAGCTTTGTGTCTTGTTCGGATTGGCTCTTTGCTCTTGAGCAAGGGAAGTTATTTTTGACTGGGTCCCCATTATGTCATCCCGGATGAGATGTCCTTGAGCCCGCAGAGTCGCAGAGTCAGGAATTTTTCTTTGGGCCCAGTATTTCCTAAGGAGCCTGTCACGGCATCTGTGAGGCTTTACAGTTTTACATCTGTTACTGAAAATACTGCTCTAAGTATTATTTATTGTGATTACTGAATTTATTGGTGCCTCCTTAAATTTTGTGCCCAAGGCAATTGCTTCACTTGTTTTAGCCTAGTCCCAGGCCTGAGTTTTGTCGTCCTAGTTATCTACTGGGAAAGTAATTTTGCCTCAGGCAAAGTCACCTGCAGTAGCAATCTCCCTAATCAATGTTACACAAAGCTCTAGATTACTACTGTGGTCTCCTAAGTGGTATCTCTGTCTCTAGTCCTATTTCCCACTCCAGTGTTCTTGCCTGGAGAATCCCAGGGACGGAGGACCCTGGTGGGCTGCCATCTATGGGGTCGCACAGAATCGGACACGACTAAAGCGACTTAGCAGCAGCAGCAGCAGTCCTGTTTCATTTGCAGCCAAATATTTCCATAACGTGAATCTGGTGGAAACTCCCTCATAGGTTCCTTATGGGGTGAGGATAATTTCTTCCCTAATCTATGGAGGCCTTTGTCTATCCAGCCTGCCTTCTGGTCCTTTGATTCTTCTTCCCCCATTGCAGTAGCCATTTGCTCCGTATTTGCCATCATCCAGATGTCTCATGTGGTGGTCCAAGTGGCCAGCTCCCATTCATTTCTTCAGTCTAAATATAGACTTCTCATGAAGAGTCATACTCTTCAGCAAGTCTTGTCTGTTTTCCAACCCTACTTTAGGCATCACTTCACTATGGGCTGAAATCACTGTGGAGTATTGTGCCTACATCTTAATAGAATTGTCACATGGTATTAAGCTCACCTGTTTGCCCCACTGCCGGCCCTTCCTGCTAGGTTGCATGTAACTGGAGAAAAAGAGGTGTTCTTTCTTCATAGTTTTAACTCCTATGCCTATAATGATGTACAAAATAATTGAGTGTGTGTGTGTGTGTGTGTGTTTTAGTGGAGTATGGTTTATAATGCTAGTTAATTTCTGCTGTACAATGAAGTGAATTAGCTATATGTATACAGATATCTCCTCGCTCTTGAGCCTCCCTCACCCCCACCCCACTGCTCTCGGTTGTCACAGAGCACAAAGCTCCCCGTGATATTCATTGCGCTCCCACTGGCTATCTGTTTTATGGATGTTACTGTATATATGTCAGTCCTAATCTCCAATTCATCCCACCCTCCCCTTCCCTTCCATGTATACATGTCCATTCTCTATGTCTGTGTCTCTATGACTGTGCCCTGGAACTAGGTTTATCGGTTTCATTTCTCTAGATTCCATTCATGTGTTAATATATGGTATTTGTTTTTCTCTTTCTGACTTACGTCACTCTGTATGATAGACTCTAGGTATAGGAATGAAATTGGGTCATTTGTAGAGATACGGCAGAATTTATTTTAAATCTCAAGTTCTTATAGTGTTATGTTGATGGCGAGGTCTGAGGATGAAGGGATAAACAATGCATCCTGGAGAGGGTTGGCATCTCCTCATCCTCCAGGAGATCTTCCCAACCCAGGGATTAAACCCAAGTCTCTCGCGTCTCCTGCATTAGTGTGCTCACGCAGTTGTGTCTGACTCTTGGAGCCCTCATGGACTGTAACCCACCAGTCTTCTCTGTTCATGGAATTTTCCCAGCAAGAATACTGGGGTTGCCATTTCCTTTTCCAGGGGATCTTCCTGGCCCAGGGATTGAACCCTTGTCTCCTGCGTCTCCTGCATTGGCAGGCAGATTCTTTACCACTGCACCACCTAGGGACCCCAAAATAATGAATGCTGTACTACTTTTTAGAAAGAATAAATTATAATGTGTTTAGAGGAGGTACCAGTGAATGGAGGGCTCTTCAGTGTATAAGAGTTTTCCCAAGAGGAGAGGGTGAGGGAAGATTCCCTCAGAAGTCTGTGTCTTGTGTTACTTGTGAGTGTTCTCATTCCTGGTTCCCACCCATTGCTTCTTTTACTGTTTTAAGAGCTTCACTTCTGACCAGTGCTCACTGCTTTGGAATGTTTGCATGAACCGCCCAGTGGGAAACCAAGGTGGATTTTTTAAAAATAAAATAAGAACTTAAAGATAGCTGAGAAAAGGTAAAATCATTTCCTATAATTGCATAAAATTGTTTAAATAGAAAGTAAACTTAAAGGCAAAATTTATTTCATAAATGTTACTATGAAAAAGATAGGTTAGTAGTTATAAAATAATAGTAATGATAATCAGAATAGTGATTCTCTGAGAAACTACTCATATGGTTGCATACTGCTGTCAGAATTAGAATAATATCTCAAATTATTTTCAATTTCCAGAATACTCTAATTGGGAATTTACAATTATACATAATTTCCTTTATTTCATGCCTCCCTTAAACAGAGTGAGCAAAAAATTATATTCAGCATACTCAAGGGGCAAGTATATTTGACTGTTGAAAAATACTCGGTTATAATAGTTTATTCTGAGAAACTTGAGTGTATAGTTTTATGGAAATGAAACAACTGATGAATTGTCAAAATAACCTGATAACTGAGAAGTGCCCTGCAGGAACGATTATGTATCACATATTTTGTTGAGCTGGAATGAATTTATAAAGAACTCAGGGAGACATCAAGTCAGATGAATGCTTCATTATTTCTTTTACTGTTTTAAGTTTGACTTTGGTCACAAGTGAGATTAGATTGTTTTCTTATTATATTGTAACAACTAGAATTGTAAACTGTATCCTCAGTACTTTATTTCTCTTCAACACTGTGATTAAAAGAAAAGGTACAGAATTCTAACAAAATACCCAAGGAGTAATATTTCTGCTAAAAAAGAAACCCTCAAATATAAGGGAAATGGGGAGAGAGAAAGAGAAAATAAAACAAACCAGTCCTTCAGGGATAAGCCTGCAGTTCTTTTTCCTCACGTCCCACTACTCATAACACTCCTTAAGCTAGCACAAGCTGTGAACTCTGGTGCCCTTTGAAAGAAAGGGAAAAGGTTGTGAACTTGAATTTGGAACCTATTTTTTATAGTTGTATTTTGAATGAGAACAGCACCTTACTTCTTTTTTTATTCACAGTTTTAAATTATGAAATGTGGATAACTTTGTACATTTTACAAATAATTTTATCTTTCACAGGCTTTTGTCTGAAAGATCTCAGCAAAGCAAATTATCCGGAAATGAAATTTCCCGATGTTTTCATTTATTTTGTTGCTGTCACAAACATTCCCAGACATAAGCAGAGAAGCAAAGCTTATCCTTAGGATCCACTCTTCACAATCCTCTTTCAGCACAAGATGAGAAGGGGGATTTGACCGAAACTCTTCGAACAATATTTCAGTTGAAACCACAGCATCAAGGGGAATCCTTGTGCAAATTGTTAACAGCTGAAGGGTAGATTATCACGACATTGATCATACCCTCTCCGAGGGACTAATTTCATTTTCTACACCAGCAACAGGGGCTTGCCATGTCCTTAAAATACATAATTGCAAGAAAAATGGTAGTATACTATTTGTTAATCCCTTTGTGAGGAATTATAGTTTGGATAGTAATTCCAAATAGGCATGTGGCCTCTGACAAAAATAGTTGGGGAAATCAAAGTGAAACCCTGAACATATTTTTCCGCTTTGCCATCCATGTAATGGAAATGCTGTGTGCAGACTTTGAGGAAAAACAATGTTTATTTGAGGATCTCAGTTTCATTATAACATAAAAGTCAAAGTAGCTTGAAGATCAGTAGCATACTTAATCGTATTGATGGAAAAGATCTATGTGTGTCTTTCAGATCTTTATGTAAGGAAAATTATTCAACAGAGACAAAATTGTATTGTTTACAAGCCTGTCAGACAGACCACAATGTGTAATAAATGTCCATCTGTCCTAAGAACCAGATTCTAGGCAGGCTTGCATCTCTTTTCCTCTTCTAGAATCCAGTAGGCAGACTTCTTAGTAAGAATCTAGTCCTGTAGTTATAGACAAGCATGCGTATTTATCGTAGTTAAATGCGGTGTATCATCTGCCGATAATATGCCTTTCTATTGGTTAATTGCATATATGACTATACCAAATAAAATGAAATATTGACCAAATCAATTTTTTAAAAATCTAGCTAAAACCTGTGAAATATCCTGCTACTGACTGAAATGCTAACGAGTGAAAAATAATCACATCTTTTTTTTTTTTTTTTTTTGCTTGTTGAAGCAGAACTCAATTTCCAATCCTTCATTAGAAACCTGGGACTTCAATTTGTTACTTCCTTCCAGTGTTTCTGCTTCCATAAATTGCATCCTCCCCAGAGAAATTTTATTCCTGATATAAATATCTATAGTATGTTTGTTTTTAATGGGTTCATTTATTCTGTTGAAACAGCAGATTATAAATCAAATTGCAATAGTTGGAGGTATAATTTAAGTAGGTAAATTTTCAGATGAGTTGGGGACACTCCACTTTTAATACATATGAGTCATTACCAACTTTTACTATGGAACTATGTCTGCGATGTGGTGCCAAATGTATGTACAGTTTCATTGGCCAAGCTGCCATGGCATTTTCCACTCCCGACAGGAAAGTTTCAATTCATCCAAAAAAAATTAATAAATAAAAAGCAAAACTTGAAAGGAAGTTAAACTTCTTTGAGATTCTTTGACTCCTTGAGATAGGACTAGAGAATAAAGGAAAATTGTGTACTGCATTTTTACACCAGATTTTAGTGGCAGAGTTGATACTGTTTTTGGCAACATCAAACTTCTAACAAATGAGTGTCTGCCATTTGGGGTGATGAAATTTAGTAAATATTTATTCATTGTCCTAAATAAAAGGTACATTCCTTTATGTAATATTAATAATGGTATTATATTGTGAATATTAATATAGTCACATTAACTGAGAAAATTATGAAAAGAACATCCCAGGCAAACAAAATACATTTTAAAAACCTGCTGCTATGTTAGTTATTTTTGCTAGAGAGAATGCCTCATGTCCTCCTAACTTTTACCTTAGAAACCTCATCAGTAGACTTTTTTTTTCTTAATGGTGTAACTTCAGAGATTGCTCTTACCCTGTCCTTCCTGAATGAATGAAGCTTCCTTGTGCTTATTAAGTCTGTGTTTGTGTGCTTATTCAATAGAGTTATTGAATTACTTGAAGTAATTTACTTCTTGCAAAGTAAAAAATGTAGCACATTTAGTTGCAAAGCCACCGCATTGTGTTTACTGAAGTCTCTGGTTTTGTGGTTGTTTTGAAAAGAAATTAAGTTAAATGATTGATTTGTAAATGTCATTTCACAGTAGGAAATAGCAGTACAGATGCTGTCTGCCTGCAGAAGGTAGAGCTTGTTGTTGTATATTTTGTTATTACTAAGCAAAAATCAGTATTCCACTAGATGGAGCAAAAGTGGCAGTAGCTTTACAGACAGTGCAAGTTTCTGGGCCAGGTAGAAGAGATTTTGAAGTAAATAAATAATTTAATCTCTTGGAAAAAATCAATATAAATACATATATACTTCAAATATGTATTTATTCATTTATAACTTCCTGAAACTTGTAAGGTCATTTTGAGTGATCTCATTGAAATAAACCAATATTGGTTTATTTTCTATTTTATGACAAGATTGTTAGAAGTAAAGATGCTTCATTTATTTTTTTTTTCAGTGTTGTATGATCTGGCCAAATTAAACAGTACACATTGCCCTGATGATNTCAGAATAGGGGTTAGAATTGTTTGAATTTCAGCGTGCAAAGTCACAAGCAGGGGAGAATGGTGGAATTGGGAAGAGAAAGAGGAAAAGGTTTAGATTTACAATTCTGGGTCTGGTGGGAATAGTTTTGAAAATGTAGGTGCTATTTCCTGCAATCAAGAGCTTTGCAGAGCTTGATAATCATTTCCCAGCTGTATCCCTTGCTGAATTGTTTCTAGTTGTGGGCACTCCATGGCCATTTTTTCCCATTTATGATGGAAGAGGATCATATCCATCTTGCTGATAGAGAGCTGGGGATTTAATTCCCACAGCTTCTCCTCTCTTCCTCTTCATCTTGAAAAAGTTTAGCTTTGTGCTAAGGTGTGAAAAAAAAAAGAAAAAGTCTTGACTGTAGTATGTCAGGCATATTTCAGCTCGATTTGTGTCAACCCTAATAAGTAAGTTGACAGAATAATAAATTGAGTGCCTGCTCAAGACCTGGCACCTGTACAGGAAAGAAAGAAACATTTCAATTGCAGGCAGGTTCTTTTTGTTTTACAAATGGAAGTTTTCCAGGGATCCCCCGTTTCTTTTATTGGAATCTTGGTATCTGAAAGCCTATTTTAACTGTCACTGGAAAACTTGACAAGAAAGACAGCAACTTTGAAAAGAGATACTGAGCTGGTGGGACACTGATGAGGAAGGTGGATGTATTTGCCCTCTTCACTGATGTGTCTTCCCTTTTTTGTTGTGCCTGACACCCAGTAGATCCTTAATGCAAATTCATTGAAAGATTGAATGAATCCATGAGTTGACCTGCTTTGACACTAGGTACTAAAACAAATGTCAAAAGACTGCAGATTATTTCAACTTTCTGTTGCATTTTCTAAGTCTGAATTTTTTTCTTTCTGGATCAGTCTTTTGTATTTAGGGTTATCAACTGGGACAGTTTTGCTCCCAGGAGACATTTGGACAGTTTGTTGTCACAACAGAAGTAGAGGGCTGTGTTGCTGGTATCCAGTCAGAAGAGGCTGGAGAGTGGTGCTGACCCTCCTACAATGCACAGGACTGACCCCCACAACAGGGAATTATCTGACCCCAAAGGCAACAGTGTTAAACTTTAGAATCTCTCAGAAAACTTAAGTTAGACCCTTTAAAATTCATATTATTCACCATTTTTTACCTAGAACTTGAATTTTATTTGGTCAGTCCTCTACCACTGAGTCCTATGGAAACAATGTTAAGTTTTGTAATTTGGGTAATTGTTTTCACAAGACAGACCCCTACACCTGGGAATTGTCTTGTCCTGATGTCAGTAATGAATGACATTGTTCAGAAGTCATAGTCCAGATATGAGTTACCAACCAAACTAACTTACTTTATGGTAAAATTTGTTCTACCCATCCCCCACCACGATCATTGTTCAGACGGTAAAGAGTCTGCCTGCAATGGAGGAGGGTGGGTTCAATCCCTGGGTTGGGAAGATCCCCTGGAGAATGGAATCGTGGCCTACTCCAGTATTCTTGCCTGCAGAATTTCATGGACAGAGGAGCCTGGGGGCTATGGTCCATGGGGTCACAAAGAGTTGGACACAATGAGTGACTAACACTTTCACCCTGATCAATAACCTGGATGGCAAACCGGAAGACACCTTTCAAATTTCAAGTTCATGAATTCCTCAGAGTTCCAGAACAGGGTGAGAGCCCCGGGCACATAGTCTGTCCTGTCCCATGAGGGACCTCACATACCTATGTGTGAACACCCAGACTGGTCATCCCATCTCTGTCTACATGTCCAAAAAAGCCACTTTTATCTACCTTGTCATGTTGAAGACTTTCCACACCCACAGGTGGGCCCTCTGGAGGTCTGGACCAGGAAGGAGACTCATGCAGGTCCTGAAAGCAGGTTGAAGGTCGTCTGACAGGAAGGTTCTAGAGTGTCCAGGGCTTGCACTGAGTTGTGACTGGAGTGCTGGGTAGGGAGACCGCTTGGGTCAGGGACTCACATTTAAGGACAAAATTCTTTCCCATCATATAGTTGTCGGAGGAGGCCATGGGGAGGATGTGACGCCGGCTGACCTATAAGCGGAACTTTTTTGCCCTTCCCCGCTCTTCTGCACCCTCCCCAGTCTGTGGACTGTAAGTTCCACCCACAATCCCATGCTATTAGCAGCTGTTTCAGAGATGAATCCTTGAGAGGGTAAGGTGTTACAGAGACCATCTTGCCTGAATAAATGAATTAAGCCAGTGAGGACCTTTCTGGAAACTCTTAAGATTCTGGAGGGAGAGGATGGAGATTTATGTGTGCTATAGCCACCTGACAAAGCAGCTCTGTAAGTTCCTTTGTTTATAAAAATGGCCACCTCCCGATCTAGAGTGTCCTGTCTCATTCTTTAGTCTCTTCTTACTCTCCCTGTATGACCACCAGTTTATAAACTGAGAATAATCTTAAATTGAAAATTGAGTTTTAAGACCTGATGACACATAATCCTTGAAAGTATAGGCATTTGTCATTTCTACTGGTTATTTGTATTAGTGCCATTGGGAAGAGGCCTAGTGTTTTGTGTTACTGATTAAATTATAACGTGAAGAATGCAAAATAAGGGGCTATTTTAAAGTTCTTATCGATAAATCACAGTTAAAATCATATCATAATTAAAGTCAAAAGTAGATGAAAAGTAAATACCTGGGTCTCCAGCAAACCCAGTAACATGCTAACTCATAGAGGCTGATTGTGTAAAGGGAAATATTAGTAAAAGAATCAGTATAAAGAGAAAATGAAAGATCTGCTTCTTTGACTTTTATTTAAAATTAGTATATTTAAGAACTTCCTCAGTTCATGGTTTATAAAGAAATCTTTATTCAGTAGTATCATTCGTTTTATATATGAATGATAAATATAAGTGAAAAAGTCAGTTCAATCTTATCCATAAAAGTGATAAAAGGAATGATGAGCTTGAGTCTCATCTTAAATTTGCTCACAGAAAACTTAAAAGGAAAAATACTGCTCTTTATAAAATTGAAGTATATTATGTATATTTTTTAAAGTTCTTGAAATAGAATTTGCAGAAGCTTGACAGAATAGATAGTAAGAGATACTTTATATGAGTTTTAAAAATGATTGTTTACTTCTAGGAAAAGTATTATTTTATATTTTGAGATCTATAGTTTGTTACTACCAGGAATAGTGGAATGCTATGAGGATCCAGTTTGAGATGCTAAGAAAAATACCTAAAAAGCTTGAAGCGTGCATGCGTGTGTGTGTGTGTGTGTGTATGTGTGTGTGTGTGTGTAAGGAAGGAGAGATTGGAGAAGAGAGGATGGAGTGAGGCAGCAGTGACTTAAACTTTATTGGATTAACACATGTTAAATTAGTAGGCACTTTTCAGTCCTCTTTAAAAACATGCTGTTTATAATTTTCTACTTGTTACATTTCCTTTAAAAAGGACCCTTCTGGTGTTCTTTATTAAGATTTAGAAATGACAATCACAGCAAATAGTCATAGTTTTGTCATATTTATGTTATATGGGTTCTGTGAAAAGTATTTTTAAGAGTATTCATAAAAAGAATGTCCTGCTAAGATCCATGAAATAGACAAATAGTTGGCACCCGTGATGCCTGTGAAACAAAAGGAAACATGGTATGAATCACTTGGTTACCAAGGGAACTGGGCCTCTTCAAAAGCATGATAGAACAGTAAGAAATGAAGAAGAGGGAAAGGATTTTATTTTTACATGTGAACAAATTCACTTTTGTATATAATCTTAAATGTTTTAGCATAAGTTAATCTCTAAAATACAGTATAATCGTTACTGATAGATTTTATCTTTCCAGGTTGTTTTACAGGAGCATTGAGCTGACTAGTTACGTTTATATCTGGGAGAACTACAGACTCATTAGTTTGCCTTGGGATTCTCCATGGACTTGGTATTTAACTTTCTTGGGAGTTGACTTTGGTTACTACTGGTTCCACCGTATGGCTCATGGTAAGTTCCAAACCAAGGCTTTATTGCTACTGAACTTATGTCGAACTATGTTTGCCACGTAGTTGGTATTCAGTAAATATTTATTGAATGAATGACTAAATGAATAACTTAATTTATTTCCAGTGTTTAAAGATTAACAATGAAAATTTACTTTGTGTTTTAACTGGAAACAATCTGAAGTCATTGTTGAAAAAATGTGAAATTACTAGAGGTACCTGTTTCACACTTCTTGGATCTAATATATTTTTGTTAAACCCTTTAGAAAGTCCTGGGTATTGGATCACTTCACATCCCAGTTATCTAGGGTCATTCAGAAGAGCTTTGTAACAGCATGGAATCCTAGCTAACGTGCTGTCATGTAAGCTTGATTCAAGTTCTTGGCTGCATTGCCATGTTACAAATGAAAATGCAATCAGCCAAGGCACTAGCCATAATGCACTTGAGTGTGACCACAGCTTTGCACAATTTCTCGTCTGGTATAAAACCTTCATATTATACTGGTTCACTGAGTTTGCTTCTGCGGATTCTTGGCTGTACTTTCCAAGGAAATGTTTTGTTATGAAAAGGAAAATGGAGGAGCAAGGAGCTGTCTAAATCTCTATTGGAATAAGCCGGGATTGAAGAATGATTGTAGAGGTAAGATGAGCTAGTGGTCTGTAAGGAGGAAGGAGGCATGCAAAAGTATTTCTGCAAGGAAATGGAGCAAAGTGCTAACTTGGGGAAACTACTGAGGAATTGAACTCAGGATTTCAGTGGGTAGTTGGGTTGAGTGGGTGGGGAGGAAGGAAGGAAGAGGAAGAAACCTGGAATAATAATACAAACTAGACGGAGGATGGAAAGAAGAGCCCCGGAGATCAGAGTGAATAACTGAGCCATGTGTGTGGGAGTATGTGGGACTAAATGTCCTTGCCAGGCAAGGATGAAGGAAATAGGAGTAGCGCAGACAGCATCAGGCTAAAGGCAGCTAAACTTTAAACACGGTGTTATTTTGTTAAGCACTTTAAATGTGACATTTAATGACACTGTAAAGAGTGTTAATTCAGTAAAACAATTTGGAGTGAACAGATAAACTAGAAAAAGTTGTTTGTTTTGTATGTGATAACCTTTGCCTTTGAAAATAATAGATCATCTCCTGACATCATTTCCTTGTATATAAATGAAAGAGGATACTCCCAAATTGAACATGATTAAGAATAAAATAGGATCTATGCAGTAAACTTTGTATTTCATTTCAAAACAGTAGTTTTCTCCCTGAAGCAAACCCATTGGCAATTTCCCACACTTTCTGTTGTAGCAAATGGGTAATGCAGAAAGCATTTACATTGTATTAGTTAATTTCAGGAACTTTCTAATATCGCACTGTCCTGTACAGATGTGTTTGTTTGGAAAATCTGCAAATTCGCTTAATCTTTGAAACTCCATTATAACAGAAAACAAAGAACCAACAAAATATAACCAAATATAAAATGTTTAAAACTATGTTGATTGTAAGTGCTCTCAGGGAAAAGCAATAAAATAAAATAATATGTTAAAATCATGGAATCAAAGTTGTTTAAAGTATGCTTCCCATTAGAAAATTTTGAATCAAATCCAGTAAAGGCAGCCATTAAAAAAAATCTGAAACCTTCTGGAAAAACACTCACCACTTTCAGGCCATGAAGCTTAATCATAAGTTCAAAGACTTTTGACTTGTGATGGAAAGCTAGTTGGAAAAAAAAAAAAAACTATATAGTTAAATGTGTCAAATTTCAATGTAACAATCAGTTTTTAAATTTTATATGATAATGCAAAATATTAAAATGGGGTTTTAGAAATCTAAATCTGTAGACACACAGTGACAAGATAAAGCCAGTAATATCAAATTTTTTGAGTCTATTGGATTACTGAGCAATTAATTGCTTAAATTTATTCAGCTGAAAAGTTGAACAGGTCTAAAGTCTTAATGTTGTTTTAAAATATTTTTTAAGACCCTGCTTTTTCTACTTAATGTGTTACTTTCCTTTCACTCACTGTTTGCAATAAAATGACATAATAACAGTATACTCCACATTTGCTAAATGTTAAATGCTATGACTTTTGAAGAAACAGTTTACTATATATTTAAAATTTTGTTTTTGCATGTATTTAAATCACTTCTTTAATAACCTACATTATTGCTAAGTGGTTGTTGTTGCTGCTTTGCTAGTTTGTTTTTCATACATGTAGAATTTTCTTACATTAAAGAGACAGTTTCCTTCCCTGGTAGCTCAGCTGGTAAAGAATCCACCTACAACGCAGGAGACCCTGATTTGATTCCTGGGTCAGGAAGATCCTCTGGAGAAGGGGTAGGCTACCCACTCCAGTATTATTGGG
Source organism: Neotragus moschatus (assembly GCA_006410615.1). Taxonomy (NCBI): domain Eukaryota; kingdom Metazoa; phylum Chordata; class Mammalia; order Artiodactyla; family Bovidae; genus Neotragus; species Neotragus moschatus. The sequence goes on from SJYA01000709.1 coordinate 607,818, forward strand.
CTTCGACAGTAAAGAATCTACCTGAACTACAGGAGACCCCAGTTCCATTCCTGAGTTGGAAAGATCCTCTGGAGAAGGGATAGGCTACCCACTCCAGTATTATTGGGCTTCCCAGGTGGCTCAGATGATAAAGAATCTGCCTGCAATGGGACAGACCTGGGTTTGATCCCTGGGTTGGGAAAATCCCCTGGAGAAGGGAACAGGCTACTCACTGCAGTATTCTTGCCTATAGAATTCCATGGACCAGGGAGCCTAACAGGCTACAGTCCATGTGGTTGCAAAGAATTGGACAATGAGTGAGTGGCTTTCACCTTTTGTATTTGTAGCAAAGTTTAGAAAACCTTGAATTCCATCTCTGTCTCTATGAAAAATGGCAGAGGATTATTTGAGGCTATATATATTCTTTATATGTCATTCCCTTTTCCCCTGGAAAAAGTGAGAAAGAAATTGATAGCTTATCAATTTACAGAGAAGCAAGAGTAGCGCAATAATTATCCTACAGTGCTTTGACTACTTCAGAAAGATGGAATGGTAACATTAAGTAGGTCTCAAAGTAACTTCTTGCATGCTTAGTCTCCATTACAGAAAGCTACATTATGTTTCTTTGTACTTCCTATTAGTTGTATTAAACATGTAATAAGAAAAAGAATAAAGATTTTTAAGGGAACTTTTAAAATATAAATGATTATTTCTTGAGGGGCAGCCAGAATGAGCCTTCCAGGGTGATGGTAATAGATTTGTCTTGAGTTTGATAATAGACTTGTAGTTACATGAGTGTATATACTTGTAAAAATTTATCAGTTTGTACATTTAAAGTTTATATACTTTATCTCTGGGCTTCCCCGATAGCTCAGCTGTTAAAGAATCTGCCTGGAATGCAGGAGACGGTTGTTCGATTCCTGGGTTGGAAAGAGCCCCTAGAGAAGGGAAAGCTACACACTTCAGTATTCTGGCCTGGAGAATTCCATGGACTGTATGGACAATAGAATGTGTGTATATACTTGTAAAAATGTATTAATTTGTACCTTTAAAGATGTACTTTATACCTCAATAAAATGTTAAGCTAGTAAATAATGCCACTAATGTACTTTCTGCTGAATAGTCAGAATGATACAATGAGTAACCAAATTTAAAAATAGGAATCAAGAAGTTATCTTTTGTGATGGTAAGCATAAACATAGGACCTTACACAGATTTTACTACATCAATTTCCATAACTAAAGATGGTGCAAGTACCAGCTTGCCAGTGATTCATTCTGTTGCCTCTCTTCCCCACATTCTTCTTTGCTATTTCTTGTCTTATCGGAAGTGAACCNAAAATAGGAATCAAGAAGTTATCTTTTGTGATGGTAAGCATAAACATAGGACCTTACACAGATTTTACTACATCAATTTCCATAACTAAAGATGGTGCAAGTACCAGCTTGCCAGTGATTCATTCTGTTGCCTCTCTTCCCCACATTCTTCTTTGCTATTTCTTGTCTTATCGGAAGTGAACCTGAGAGTTGCTCCTCTTTTGCGAGTGACTTGTTGCTGCTGCTGCTGCTAAGTCGCTTCAGTCGTGTCCGACTCTGTGCTACCCCATAGATGGCAGCCCACCAGGCTTCCCTGCCCCTGGGAGTCACCAGGCAAGAACACTGGAGTGGGTTGCCATTTTCTTCTCCAATGCATGAAATTAAAAAGTGAAAGTGAACTTGCTCAGTCGTGTCCGACTCTTAGTGACTCCATAGACTGTAGCCTACCATGCTCCTCTGTCCATGGATTTTCCAGGCAAGAGTACTGGAGTGGGGTGCCATTGCCTTCTCCAGTGACTTGTTGTTAGGTTCTTCCAATTCAAAGGTCTGATAGGACACAGCAAAGGCAGAACAAGAAGGAGGGACTTTGTTTACAAGTGCCGTTTTCTATCAGCCCTTAGCAGGTTAATATGGGGGGAACCTCGTAGTGTTCATCTCGCGGTTAAGATGTAGCCTTTAGCATCTGATGGACCCTCCGCCCTCTAGGTGGCCAGTGGACTGTGTGTATCCCACACTCTCTGGGGTCTACACAGTCTCGCAATCTCTTTGTTCCCAGAGGAGTCCGTATGGGAGTGCAACCTGTACAGAGATGCAGACTCTTAGACTTGGTGTTGGTCACGGTAAAGGGCTCTTTGAAACTTATAAGTATTTGCCTCATTCACTCTCCTTAAGATCTATGGGTAATATTTGTGTTCTACAGATTCTGCTTTTGTGCTACTGACCTATACCTTGTTTAACACTTTTAATTAACTACCTTTTTGCTAGTTAATAATTCACTGTATTAACTTTGCTTATTACAGTGACTGTATGCTTTTTGTTTCCTGATTGGACCCTGACTGATGCAGTGAGCCTTCCCACATATTATACAGGGTTATAAATTAGAGTTCAGCTGGCTATAACCTTTACTATTTCCTTTTGAGGCATTGATCATACATTTAGACTGTAACACGTGAGCCCAGTTCTGAAAGACAAGACACTGATATGTAAAACTGTTATAAAAAGAAACCTATACAATTTCCTCAAATTCTAGTTCTTTTACTCAACAAGTAAGCTGCTTTTACTTTTACTCAACAAGTAAACTACTTAATTCATTTTCTATTTATTTATTCCTTTATCTAAATAAGGTGAGTGTTCACAATTTTTATGGAATTAAACTTTTATTCCCACAAGTTCATTGTCACTCAGTGAGCATTTGTATATGATTACTTAAGCTTTTCATTCCTAATTGAATTTTAAGGCGGTTAAATTGCCAAAGCCTTTGACTGTGTGTGTCAAAATAAACTGTGGAAAATTCTGANAAAAACCGGTTACTTAAGCATTCTTATCTTTCTATCTTTTTTTAGCACTTTGTAAATCTTTGCCACATATTATGCCTCACTTAAAAAATATGTGGCTGTAGCCTTGTTTATTGCTATTCCTCTCGCTTTTTCCCCATGACTTCTCACCTTCTCTCAGCTCTTGGAGGAGTCATCCTTTAAAGTACGTATAAAGGAAGCCTTGGAATTCCCATGACTGTGCCTATGACCTCCAATTTCTCATCATTACTTTCTGATAAGGAGCCTGACACCTATGTTAACCATTTCCTCTGAGCTTCCCTGGTGTCTCAGGCAGTAAATAATCTGCCTGCAGTGTGGAAGACCCAGGTTCAGTGCCTGGATGGGGAAGATCCCCTGGAGAAAGGAATGGCAGCCCAGTCCAGTATTCTTGCCTGGAGAATTTCATGGACAGAGGAGCCTGGTGAGTTCCATGGGATCGCAGAGAGTCTGAGATGACTGGACGACTGACACTTTCACATTTTCATTTCTATGACAAGGGCTATCTTATGACTAATATTAAACATTTATCTGCAGGAGCACTGAAATATTTTCGTTATTTTCCCACAGAGAGCACCATTTAGAGGAAATTTCCCCTAGAAATAACTTACTTTTATCACTGACAGCTGCAGTCACCCTTAAAGCCACAGTTTAAATTTCCTTTGTTTTTTTTTTATATTCTGTACATAGATAATGTATGAAAAGCACACTTGATACAAAGAATCTAGCCATGATCAGAGGGTTGAAAGTAAAGATCCTTTCAAAGAGAGAATTCATACACTTGCTAATAAAGGATAAAACTTTCAGAAATCTTAATTCGCTTATTTCTGAACACTGGTAACTAAAATATAGATATATTTCTGGGAATAGTTGAAAGTATTTGAGGATGACTTTAGTAATATTTTACAGAATTAATAAAGCGCTGAAATGAATATTCAGAATGAAACTGAAAGACAGAGATAAAGATTAATTTATCAGCATTATCTGACGTGACTGACTCTATTTAAGACAGAATATGCTAATTTTCTTTTCCTGCTGGGCCTAGTACTCTTGCTTGGTNGTAATATTTTACAGAATTAATAAAGTGCTGAAATGAATATTCAGAATGAAACTGAAAGACAGAGATAAAGATTAATTTATCAGCATTATCTGACGTGACTGACTCTATTTAAGACAGAATATGCTAATTTTCTTTTCCTGCTGGGCCTAGTACTCTTGCTTGGTACATAGCAGAGCAATGGAACTTGAGTGAAGTTTAGGTGTGTAACTCTGTATGTGCAGCTATGAACTATCCACATGACCTTGAGATTAACCTCTCTGAGATAGATTTTATTTCCTTCCTATATTCCCCAGACTGTATACTTCATACCCATGACTTATTGATTTGACACTGTAAGTTTGTACCTCTTAGTCTCCCTCACCTATTTCTTTGGCACTGATTCTTAAATTTCCAAATCTCTGAATATGCTGATTAACCTTTCTCAAAGTACTTACATAAAAACCAAATGGAATCCTGTTAAAAATTCATATTCCTGAAATGATGATGCTAGTAAAAATATCAGGATTAATAACTAAAATTCAATTATTATTGCAAGCCATTGGGAAAGCAACAAATGTAGTGGTAGAAATGCTTAGATTCTGGAGCCAAAATATTGGAAGATCCAATATTCTCCAGATATCAATTCTTTCCAACTTGTCCCATAGATTCTATTCATCCCTGATCAAAATCTTGCAAGTTATTTTGTGGATATTGACAAATTAATTCTAAAGTTTACATGGAGAGGCAAAAAGACTGACGCAGAATGTTGAAGAAGAAAACAATAGCCAACAAAACATTGGAGGAGGAGAAGAAACTTGGAAGTTGGATGCCACCCAACTTCAAGACTTACGAAGCTATGAAGGTACAGTGGTCAAGACCATGTGGTACTGTCCAAAGACAGACAAATATAGATCAGTGGAACAGATTAGAGACCTCAAATAGATTGGCATAATTGTGGTTGGCGAAAAAGAGCAAAGGCAATTCAATTAAACTGAGAGTCTTTTCAACAAATAGTGCTGAAACAACAGGACATTTACATGTAAGAAGTGAACCTAGACACAGACTTTAAAATCCTGCACAAAAGTTAACCAGAATCTTAAACATAAAACAAAACTATAAAACTCTTTGAAGATAACATAGGAGTAAACATATAAGTAAGATTTTAAGTAAGGTGCTGAGATAACCTTTTAGGTACAACATAAAAGGCACGATCCATTAAAACACTGATAAACTGGACTTTGTGAAACGTAAAACCTTTTACTCTATGAGAGACAATGTCAAGAGGATGAGAAGACAAACCAGATGGGAGAAAGTATTGGCAAAAGACATATCTGATAATAGACTATTATCCAAAATTATACAAAAAACTGTTAAGACTCTGTGGAGCTGGACTGCCTGGGTTCAGACTTTGGCTCTACAACTTACAGTGTAATACTGAGCAAGTTTTGCCTCCTCTTATTTATCCTTATTTGTAAGATGTATTTAACAATAGTGTAACCCATGTAACATCGTCGTGTGGTATAAATGAATTACAGTTGAGAAACGCTAAGGGCAGAGACTGATACATAATAAGTAAAAAACTAAATATAAACTCAAGTTGTCTCGTCTCTCTTTTTATATAATATGTTATATATAATAATATCCTGAAAACTGTCATGTTTCCCTTAAATGACAGTTGTTAAAATATTTATCTTTTTCACAATGCATAGTGAAGCTTACTTATTGTCACACAGTCATTTTTTCTTATTGTTATATGGGATTAATAATAACACTTCATGAAGGCTCTTGTAAAGATGTGCTATATATTTATGGGGTGTATGTACAAAATGTATTATATAACATACACTGTGTGTATGCATGCTAAGTCGCTTCAGTGGTGTCTAACTCGTTGCCACCGTATGGACTGTAGCCTGCCTGGCTCCTCTGTCCATGGGATTCTTCAGGCAAGAATACTAGAGTGGGTTGCCATGTCCTCCTCCAGGGGGTCTTCCCAAACTAGGGATCAAACCCCAATCTCTTAGGTCTCCTGAATTGGCAGGCAGATTCTTTACCAATAGCACCACCTGGGAAGCCCATAACACTAACGCTAGAGAATTCTAGTTGTATCAAACAGGTCATATGGATTTTGATTTATCAATGTTAAAAAAAATTGCCTCTGTATTTAATAATATGTATATATTGGAAAACGAACATTTTAGGACTCACCCCTAGGTCGGATATATAGACAATAGGGAACACTGCAAGACAGTGTTTTAGGCTTTCAGTGATAAAGATATGATATTAACAATCTTTCCCTAAATGATTGGTGTCAACTATAATAATAAAATTAGTGTCCTTTTAAAATTATTTTTTTTCTCAAGTTAATATTAGGTAATTTGAAATTTTTTTGCTAGATCAAACTTATCCATATTCCCTTTTACTTTAAACATCACTGTCTTTACCTTGCTCTTTTGGAAGAAACAAAATCTACTAGAATTTGTATTTACTGTTTAGATTTTAAAGTTGCTTTTGTTGCCTTCTCAGCTTAATTAAATTTTAATTTATTAAAAGATTTTCCCAGCTTAGAGACTGAAATCTCTTTTTCCAGGACCTAGAAAATGACTTGAAAAAAAAAAAAACTCTAAAACAGACATGTACTTTCTTCTCTTACACAAATAGGTAATTTGATTTTTTCCTTTTTCTTACAGTTTGATGGCTTGTATTTCTTAGGATGCTTTCTGAGATGTAATTTTGTGTTATAGGCATTTCAAAAGTATGTGTGTAAATTTTTTTCCTCTCCAAATTCCACACATCTTGATAATGCAAAAAGCACCACAGCTGTAGGGTTTTGCAGTATGTAGCTTGTGGTGCATCATTTTTTAAACCAAATGTTTAGTGTGGCTCTGGGTCTTGGAGCTGTTTGAAGCATTGAAGGGCGCACATCCTCTCATGTGAAGGGCTTATACCAGGAGTTAAACAAACAGTACAGGCAAGCCCCAGAAAAAGGTACCAGATGTACAGGTGGTAGTCAAATCAACAAAAAATGTATCTCATTTCATTGTATTAGATTTATTTAGCAGTGCTCTCTTTTTCTTTAGACATTGTGAAATATAGTGGGAAAATAAGTCATTATGCAGAATTTTAAAGCCTCCACCATAATAATAATATTGCTTAGGAAATAAACTGACTCAGAGTTAAGGAACAGAGTGAACTACAAATAAAGCATAAAAGGTAGAAAATAAAGAAAATGAGTTTGAGTAGAAGATATTTAGTGCAGGTGGTTATGTATAAATCATGTTTATAACAAAAATTTATAGTTTAAAAATTTACTAAAAAGAAGCAATGAAAGCAATAATATAGGACTAAAACTGGATAATGTTATATAGGCACCTGAAGTTATCATCAAGTGCTCAGTCGCTAAGTTGTGTCTGCCTCTTCGCAACCCCATGGACTGTTGCCTGCCAGGCTCCTCTGTCCATGGGATTTTTGAAGCAAGGGTACTGAAGTGGGTTGGCATGCTCTCCTCCAGGGGATCTTCCTGACCCGGGGATCGAACTTGTATCTCCTGCTTCTCCTGCATTGGCAGGTGGATTCTTTACCATTGAGCCACCAGGGAAGAGCCCAAGTTATCATCATAGCTTTTTTTTTTTTTTGATTAAAGATCAGTGGGAAACTGGAATATGAACAGGGATAGATATGATTGGTAATGTCAAGAAAAGTTGATTAATATTTTATGAAATGGAGATGGATATGACTATTGCATTGTAAAGAAATATGTAACCACAATATAATATGAACTACTTGGAATGAGAATACATACTTCTTTAGATCTTAACTACCCACCGTCTTTTTAGTGACTCTATAGGGATAGTTTGGCATAGACACAGATCAATAAATTCAACAGGGAGAACTAAAAGATATCACTCTGAGTTGTTTTACCAAAAGTTTGTGAGTAAAGGATAAGCCCTGAACTTCACTAAAATTTAAATATAATTAGGATGTTCTGCAGGTGACAACAGAGAAGGCAATGGCACCCACTCGAGTACTCTTGCCTGGAAGACCCCATGGACAGAGGAGACTGGTGGGCTGCAGTCCATGGGGTCGCTAAGAGTTGGACACGACTGAGCGACTTCACTTTGACTTCTCGCTTTCATACATTGGAGAAGAAAATGGCAACCCACTCCAGTGTTCTTGCCTGGAGAATCCCAGGGACGGGAGAGCCTGGTGGGCTGCTGTCTGTGGGGTTGCACAGAGTCGGACACGACTGAAGCGACTTAGCATCAGCAGCAGCAGCAACAGGTGACAAGAAGTCTTGCCATTTTCAAATGCTATGGGACTCCAGAGTCTGAATCTTCTGGACTTGACTTAGGTATAGTAAACAAAAATATCAGTGAATATATTGAATATATTAAGGCCAAGTAAATATCAGAACATCTCCTCCTATTAGTTAGTTAGTTCAGTCTCTCAGTCGTGTCCGACTCTTTGCAACCCCATGAATTGCAGCACGCCAGGCCTCCCTCTCCATCACCATCTCGTGGAGTTCACTCAAACTCATGTGCATCGAGTCGGTGATGCCATCCAGCCATCTCATCTTCTGTCGTCCCCTTCTCCTCCTGCCCCCAATCCCTCCCAGCATCAGAGTCTTTCCCAATGAGTCAACTCTTTGCATCAGGTAGCCAAAGTATTGGAGTTTCAGCTTTAGCATCAGTCCTTCCAAAGAACACCCAGGACTGATCTCCTTTAGGATGGACTGGTTGGATCTCCTCGCAGTCCAAGGGACTCTCAAGAGTCTTCTCCAACACTACAGTTCCGAAGCATCAATTCTTTGGTGCTCAGCTTTCTTCACAGTCCAACTCTCACATCCATACATGACCACTGGAAAAACCATAGCCTTGACTAGATGGACCTTTGTTGGCAAAGTAATGTCTCTGCTTTTTAATATGCTGTCTAGGTTGGTCATAACTTTCCTTCCAAGGAGTAAGCGTCTTTTAATTTCATGGCTGCAATCACCATCTGCAGTGATTTTGGAGCCCCCAAAAACCTGTCACTTTATGATATAATACTAATACTGTGTAAAATTTACTGAGTTCTTTTTCATTGTTTCCAATGCTTCATATACATTTTCATATTTAATTAGAACAAGTAGGTGATGAGTTGTATCATAGTACTTGTATGAAAGAGGAAACTAATACCAATATTATTTAAATAACTTGCCCAACTCTCAGTGTTGACATGCCACAGCCTGGATATTTTGACTGAAGTAATTGATCAGAGTCTCTTAGGTTTGTCATTACTCTAAGCTCTTAATCAAATTATTTTTTAATTTATTTTTAATTGGAGGATAACTGCTTTTCAATGTTGTGTTGGTTTCTGCCATATAGCAATGTGAATTGGTCAAAATATGCATATGCCCCCTCCCTCCTGAGCCTCCTTCCTCCCCCGCGACCTCTTCCCACCCCTCTAGGTTGTCACAGAGCTCTGGGTTGAGCTCCCTGTGCCTATACAACAGCTTCCCACAGGCTGTCTTTTTAAAATTAATTTGAATTAAATAAGACATATACTAATATTATCATCTGCCCAATCTCCTTTGTTGTTGGTGTATTTAAAATCCTCAGTTATATTGGTAGGAAAGAAAATCTAGTTACTTGGTTGTTGATGTGTAAAAAAATTCATAGAAAATGAGAATTAACCTCCAATAGAATACAGCAGGGCTCACTTTCTTTCTGGCCTTATGCAATTAGTATTACACTCATTGTGTTGTCCTGTCAAGCCTTGAGCACATTGTTAGCTGACTGATTGTGCTGTGATTCTTTTTGTGGATTCATGTTAGAATTGCCTTAAAGGCTTTAAAAAACATATTGATACCTAGCCTAGAAATGAAACCACTTAAATTAGAATCTCTGTGGGAGTGCCTTGGGCTTAGTTGTTTGTTATCAATGTTGTTTTAAGCAGCCCAGTTATTTTATTGTGTTGCCTAAATTGATTAACATTGATTACTCATTGAAGATCTTGACAGATGGGACAAGCAATATGCTAGCTCTTTTAAAGATGAATTGATGATTATATGTATTTAAATAAAGTTGTGTGTGTATAACCGAACAATTTTCATATATGTTGAAATATAACTCTACGCCCAGATATTTCAACAGTTATTCATTGTAAGAATATTGGAATTTATCATCCCTAAGACACAATGAAGCAATTATATAATTGTCCATTTTTAATTCTCCTAATTATGCCAAGGATGTCTTTTGTTACATTCTTAATTAGATCAAATCTATACTTATTGAATAGGTTTCTTTGTCTAACTTGTACCTCTTAAAGTAGAGTTTGGGCTTCCTTGATAGCTCAGTTGGTAAAGAATCCGCCTGCAATGTAGGAGACCCAGGTTCGATTCCTTGGTCAGGAAGATCTGCTGGAGAAGGGAAAGGATNGATGTCTTTTGTTACATTCTTAATTAGATCAAATCTATACTTATTGAATAGGTTTCTTTGTCTAACTTGTACCTCTTAAAGTAGAGTTTGGGCTTCCTTGATAGCTCAGTTGGTAAAGAATCCGCCTGCAATGTAGGAGACCCAGGTTCGATTCCTTGGTCAGGAAGATCTGCTGGAGAAGGGAAAGGATACCCACTCCAGTATTCTTGGGCTTCCCTTGTGACTCAGCTGGTAAAGAATCCATCTGCAATGTGGGAGACCTAGGTTCAATCCCTGGGTTGGGAAGATCCCCTGGAGAATGGAAAGGCTACCCAGTCCAGTATTCTGGCCTGGAGAATTCCATGGACGCTATAGTCCATGAGGTTACAAAGAATTGGATACAACTAAGTGACTTTTTCTTTCAAAGTAGAGTTGTCACTCCATATCATGCAAGAGTTTATAAATATTTTTATTTAAAATAGTTGATTTACAATGTTATATTAGTGTCAGATATACAGCAAAATGAATCAGTTATACATATTTCCACTCTTTTTAAAAATTATGTTCCCATATAGGCCATTATAGAGTATTCAGTAGAGTTTCCTGTGCCATAGAGTAGGTCCTTGTTAGTTATTTATTTTAAATATAGTAGTATATATATCTCTGGAGTAAGAAATGACAACCTACTCCAGTATTCTTGCCTGGAGAAACCCATGGACAGAGGAGCCTGGAAAGCTACATTTCATGGGTTCTCAAAAGAGCTGGACACAACTGAGTGACTAAGCAACAACAATGTATGCATAAATCCCAGTCTCCCAGTTTATCAACCCCTTTTAACCCTTGGTAACCAAAAATTGGTTTTGTACATCTGTGACTCTCTTTCTGTTTTTATAGGCAAGTTCATTTCTAACCTTTTTTCAGTTCCTACATATGAGTGATATCATACTAAAACTCTGTTTTTAAATGCAATTGTTATCTGAAATGTCCAAGTCAGTTGTCTTGTAAAATGGTCCACATTCTAGATATACCTATTTTCTTTCAGGGCTGCTTAACTTTACCATCTGTTCTGAATAATCTGATGGATGTTAGCTCTGGACTCTAGATTGATTAGAGCCAGGGTCAATATTTGTGGCAAGAATAGTTCATAAATGACATTAGGTGCTTCTGATCAGATGCCTGTAAAACAAGTTGCCACAGACCATTAGGTAAGATTGTGAAAGATTTTGATTGCTTTAGTCAAAACACATAAAGTTATACATTTTCCTTTGTAGTTAGTAAGAAATCAATACTTAAATGCATATCTGTAATTTTTTCATATAGCTGTGTGTGAAATAAACTTATGACAGACTTCTAGAAAAAATTGTTGCATAGCCACTTTGATTCAGCAAGCTGAAGAAAAGAGATTTTCCTATTGACCTTTGAGAATTTAATCAGTTTTCAGAAATTAGCATTGTTTTAAAAGCGATTAGCAGTTAGTCTATACTTTGACACATCAGTTCCCTTCGGTCTCTCAGTCATGTCCACTCTTTGTGACCCCATGGACTGCAACAGGCCAGGCTTCCCTGTTTATCACCAGCTTCAGGAGCTTGCTCAAACTAATGTCCATCAAGTCAGTGATGCCATCCAGCCTCTGTCACCCCCTTCTCTTCCTGCCTTCAATCTTGCCCAGCATCAAAGTCTTTTCCAATGAGTCAGTTCTTCAATCAGGTGGCCAAATTATTGGATCTTCAGCTTCAGCATCAGTCCTTCTGATGAATCTTCAGGACTGATTTCCTTTAGGGTTGACTTGTTTGATCTCTTTATCGTCCAAGGGACTCTCAAGAATCTTCTCTAATACCACAGTTCAAAAGATTCAATTCTTCGGTGCTGAGTTTCTTTATGGTCCAACTCTCAGATCCATATGACTACTGGAAAAACCATAGCTTTGACACATGGATCTTCCCTGTTCCCAATAAACCTGTCATATAATGATTTCAGCTTCCACTTTTAAAAATTGTTTGGGTCAGTTATCATTATGAAGTTTTTATTTTGAGGGTTTTATGATGATTTAAAAAAAAAATCTATGACTTGTCCTAAAATTTAGTCTGCAGTTGTCTGTCTCTAGTAGTGGACAGATCTAGAACACACACACACACACACACACACACACACACACACATATGTATATATGCATACTGTGCTGTTCTTAGTCACCCGTGTAGACAGTCAGTGTCTGTTCTTTCAGATAAAGGCTTTGTTTTACTGTATGGAAGCAAATGGAGCGTATGCCTTCATCCTCTTATATTCCTTTTACCAGAGACAGAAAGAATTCAGATTGCTTATTTTTATACTTACTAATATCCTGGGGAAAAAGGTAAAGGAGAGTTTATAAAACCTGGACAGAAAAAAGATGTAACTCTTTCAGTTGTCTCAAGGGCTGAATCTTGGCTGAAATAACTGACAGTTTTGGGACATACAGAAGGAAATGATGAGTTAGACTAAATGTCAGATGTGTGTTCAACAGATGTATAAGGTTACATCTTAAAAGACAAGAAAGGCAATACCTGTATTTTTAGAGAGGAAGTTATAAATAGTAAACATGTAGCTTCTGTTAACTGTAGTCCAACCCTTAAAGATCTTAAGTAACAAATACTTTTTTTCATTTCTACACTATCTAGCAGTGCTTAAAAAAGTTCTTATGTAAGTAAAACCAGATCAATAAAGATCATACTGCTGCTGCTGCTGCTAAGTCGCTTCAGTCATGTCCGACTCTGTGCGACCCCATAGACAGCAGCCCACCAGGCTGCACCATCCCTGGGATTCTCCAGGCAAGAACACTGGAGTGGGTTGCCATTTCCTTCTCCAATGCATGAAAGGGAAAAGTGAAAGTGAAGTCGCTTAGTCGTGCCCGACTCTTCGCGACCCCACAGACTGCAGCCTACCAGGCAGGCTCCTCCGTCCATGGGATTTTCCAGGGAGGAGTACTGGGAGTGGGTTGCCATTGCTGGATTGAATTAAATGAGGAATTAAAATATGATCATTCTTGTTTTATTATCTTTAATCTGTGGTTGTACATTTTTGATGAATTTGTTTTTACTGTAAAATAAAAGTAGGGGAAATTCCTTCTTGTCCAGTCCTAAAGAACCCGCCTGCCAATGCTATTGATGTGGGTTTGATCCGTGGGCCTAGAAGATCTCCTGGAGAAGGAATGGCAACCCATTCCAGTATTCTTAGCTGGTAAATCCTATGGATAAAGGACCCCACAGTCCATGGTGTCACAAAAGAGTTGGACACAACTTAGTGACTACACAACAACCAAGATTAAAGTAGCCTCCTTTTTTATTCTTTTGTTATCTATACCTACAGATTTCTTGCACTTCTTTTTTGGACAATACTAAATATCTTCACAAACACCTGGCAAAATATTCTGAGTTACTTCAGGCTAGGGCAAACTGTTAAAGACAAATAACAAAATTACTCCATTGCTTCTAAATCCTACAGAACAATGTCATTCTTTAGTGGTATATTTCTTGATTCTCCTATGAACTTGTATGAATAATATCTTAAAATATATGGTATAAAAAATGGAGTATTTTCTACATAAGAAAGCTATTGTTCACATGTACGATAGGGGCTTCCCAGGTGGCTCAGTGGTAAAGAATCGGCCTGCCAATGCAAGAGACACAGAGACGCGGGTTCTATCTCTGGGTTGGAAGGAGATCTGCTGGAAGGAGGAAATGGCAGCCCATTCCAGTATTCTTGCCTGGAGAAATTCCATGGACAGAGGAACCTGGCAGGTTACATTCCATGGGGTTGCAAAGAGTCAGCCCTGACTGAGCACGCACACACTAGGATAGGTACTGCCCTCATTCAAATATTCATTTATACACAACAAAATATTATTTTTGCTCTACATGGTTACTGTGCATCACGTGCTTCTTAGAAGCGAAACAGACATCCATGGGAATGACAAAACAACACATCTGAATTCGAAATTTTAAAGGGCTCTGGGATTTGAAGCTGACACATCTTTGGCTGAGCTCCAACCCATACCTAGGGAGAAGAAGGAAGCAATTTGGGTTCTGTGTGTCCCTAAATTGCATGTAGTTTCGGACAGAACAATGACATCCAAAGTAAAACTTTGATAACTTGCTTTAGATAATAGGAAGTTGATTGGAAATAAAATAAGCAACTTTCAATAAAGTGAAATGTGTCAGTGAAAATTCACTAGAGACTTGGACTAGGGTGAAACCTTGTAGTCATCTCAGAGCATAAGCAGACAGATAGTGACTCCTCACATCAGAAAAGAAATTTAAAAAGTCACAGCACTTCCTTTTCATCCTTTGTAAATGCATCCAAGGGAGGAGCTACTTTCTCTGAGGTTTAACCTCATCCTGTTATGGACAGCTGGTGGGAGGAAGAAGAGAGGGGGAAACTACAGAAAGAGGAGTCAAAATCTAGAGAAGGTGTTCCAGCATCACAGAGTTCATCAGTGCCTTCCCTCTCCCAAAACAGCCTCCCAAACCAAGGGAAATTTCAGCTCCCCACTTCCCTTACTTGTGTTTGAGTGCAGAGGTGAGAGCAGGGACTGAGCAAGCTGCCCAAATGTGGACCTCTCTCTGGCAAAGCATCCACACTTTAATCAACACCTCTAAACACTATAAGGGAGAGATGTTGGATGGAAGGGTTAATTTAGTTATTCTCATGAAATATACCAGTGAAACCATTCCTTTTCTTTCCTCAATGACATTAAGTAACAATGCAAATGACAGTTCTTTGATCATACACATTTACATTTCATATGTTTTTCATTCTTAAATGGATGTCTCTTTTAAGACATTCATTAATGTGCTTTCTTAGTTTACAGGTGCCCTTCATTTTCAGAGTTTCATGAAGAGGATAAGAGGAGAGGTTATTTATGTATTTATTTTTTAATTGAAGTATAATTGATTTACGATGTTGTGTTTGATTCTGGTATACAGTAAAATGATTCAGTTATACACATACATGCGTTTATATCTATATTCCTTTTCAGATTCTTTCCTGTTATAGTTTCGTATAAGATATTGAATGTAGTTCCCTGTGGTATACCATAGGACCTTGTTTATCTTTCTCATATATGGTAGTTTGTATTTGCTAATCCCAAGCTCCTAGTTTATCCCTTCACCTCCCTTTTCCCTTTGGTAATCATAATTTGTTTTCTGTATCTGTGAGTCTGTTTTGTAAATAAGTTCATTTGTATCATTTTTTAGATTTCTATTTTTTTCATGTGAAAAGGCTTTTTAAATCAGATTGACATGATTTTAAATCCTAACTCCATCATCTGCTAATTACTGTGAGCTGGTACATATTACTCAGTTTTTCTGAGTCTCTGTTGTTTGTAAAATAGGCATTAATATTATATACCTCTCAAAATGCTTTGAGGCTAAATGAAATAATTATGTGTTTGATGACTGGCAGACACAGTGTGTGTGTGTGTGTGTGTGTGTGTGTGTGTGTGTACCACAGTGTATGTGTGTGTACCACAGTGTATGTGTGTGTGTATATATGTATGTATGTATATATGTATATACACACTAAGTATGTGATCATTATTCCAGGACTTCCAGAATTCCAGACTGTAAGAGATTGTGCTAATTGATTGTTTTGTTTTGTCTCACTCGTAGCATACAATCTCAGAATCTTTCTTAGCAGAGTGCTCTAAACAACTAGTTCTAAGGATGAAACTTATGTTCCATCGCTTTATGGTAAAGGAATATGTGATGGTCAGAGCAGGGGTCTTACTCGTTTTAAAAATTTCAACATCAAATACATACAAATGCTTTTTGAATTAATATTCTAGGTGAGTACTATTCATTGTACTACTCTGCATTTATACTTTATCTTTTTTAAAAAAAGTTAAAATAATACCTTCCCTTATGTCTTTTAGCCTTGAATTGTTTGGCTTAAGAGATTATTTAAACCAAATAATACACGCATTTTACAAATAATTTAAAGGAATGTGATTTTCATGATGATGAAAAAAATGAATATATTTTTACTTCTGATGCTCTAGTCGTGAGAAACAGAGTTAGTNATACATTTGTGTTTAAAGAGATTTTAAAAAATCTTGCAAATAGATATATTAGGAAAACAATTTTAAATGGCATTGCAAATTTGGAAAAATAAATAGAATTTATAAAAATGAGTAAAATTTGAAATTAAGTTCTGTATACTCAGATTTAATAATAGATGTATAAAACAGAAGAGAACATTTTTGTATAGTAGATCAAAAGAAACTACAAAGCATGTAGCCTAGAGAAGAAAAAGGAAGAGGCGGGGGTGAAAACTGAAAGAAAGAGTATAAAAAAGAGAACAGAATGACGTCTCACGTATGCTGAAGTGGACTGTTTCTCTAGAACTTCATAGATCGTGGAGCTAATCCTAGCATTGGGAACTCAGGTACACTTGTGGCTGATTCNCATGTAGCCTAGAGAAGAAAAAGGAAGAGGCGGGGGTGAAAACTGAAAGAAAGAGTATAAAAAAGAGAACAGAATGACGTCTCACGTATGCTGAAGTGGACTGTTTCTCTAGAACTTCATAGATCGTGGAGCTAATCCTAGCATTGGGAACTCAGGTACACTTGTGGCTGATTCGTGTCAATATAAGGCAAAATGAGTACAGTATTGTAAAGCAAAACAAACAAAAAAAAAAAAAGTTGAGAATAAATGACAATGTTATGGACATGGAGAAAGCCTTAGAAAACATTGTCTGAGGACACTGTCTTATGAAAGAGTGACCTCAAATAATCGATCTTATTAAAGGTATATACAGGACTCTCATTTACATATTTCTCAGCTGAAAAATATCAAACTTCATTGTGTGTGAATTATTATTACTTTTAAAAATATGTTTTTATTTATTTTTGGCTATGTTGGGTCTTAGATGTGGCACCACAGGCTGCCCTAGTTTTGCTGTGGGGGCTTAGTTGTGGGTCTCAGCACCCCCACCAGGGATTGGACTTGTGTCCCCTGCATTGGAAGGCAGATTCTTAACCACTGGACCACCAGGGAAGTCCCCATCGTGGGTGAATTATGATGAGATAAATCAGTGTTATCTGCTGAAGCTATTTTTAAAACCAATACCAGAGATTGTTGTTGTTGCTTAGCCACTGAGTTATGTCCGACTTTGTGTGACCCCATGGACTCCATCATGCCAGGCTTTTCTGTCCTTCACCATCTCCCAGAGTCTGCTCAAATACAAGAGACTAATAATTTCAAAAATCAAATGTTATGTGATTCTGAGTGTGCAACATTTAGATGAAATGTTGGATACTGCACCAAATGAGTTCTGTGTAGCTTATTTAAATTATTTTGTTCATTTTCTCAATCAGTGATTAACTCTTTGCCCTTAAGTAAACTACTTACTGTTTCAAAACCTCCCTCCCATTAACAAAAAATTAGAAATAATAAAGCTCTCACCTTTTGATTAGATGGCTATGACACTTATTTGAGGTGATTTGTGTTAGGTTGCTAAGGGCTCCCCAATTTTAAGTAGTGGTCACAAGCAGAACTTCTGTAACTCCCATAGAAGCAAGACTGCTAGGTCAATTTTTAGCATGATTGATTGTTTCTTTATGTTATTCATCCCGATTCCTTAAGACAAGCTGGATTATCTAGAAGGTGTTTCCTACATCTAATTGCATTTACCTGGATAGAATGTATTAAGATATACCACTATATTAAATTTTCATACATTATTATTTACGTGACATAAAAAACAGAAATATGCCAAAAGTATGGTTACATTTCATTTGTTCTCTTATGAAAAACATGCTTTTCCACGCTCGGTCAAGGTTAGCATGGGTGAGGAGTGAAGAGAGAAGATAATCTGTTGCTGAGTTTGATGTGCACAGCTGTGTCTTGTGTTGGCATTCCTGTTGGTGGGCTTTCCTTGGCATTCGTATCTCTTCACTTGTGGAGTCTGTTGAGTTCAGTCTTGTCATGTTCTTTATCTCTTCATCATATTTAGTTCCCAACATATGTTTATCACTCATTTCCTAGTGGGGTATGTAAGCAAGACAAAAGAGGATTTTTATTGCATGGAGCAGCTGCCGCAAACAAATGCATTTCAATAGCTCCACTGTTTATAAAAATAAACAAATAAATAAACCACTATAGTCTTTAATCTTCCCAAGCAAAGAGGAGGTTGCTATACAGATGGCAACCTGCATCTTTGATTCATTACAGCTGATTGTAAATTAGTGCTTTTACTACTTCCCGGACAATCCAAGGATCACAGAATCCTTCCACTAATCCTTCTTCTATCTTTGGTTCAATTTCTGTCAGGTATATTAATTTCTATGTATTTCAACTCCACAGAACATCTATTGTCTCACACGGTGAGTATTCATTTAGATTTGCTCACTTATTTGGCTTTTCCAAAGACTTTATTTCCTTCCTGTATTAGTGTGTGTACCCATCTGAATACTTTTTCTTCTTGCAAACCCGTTTTATAGTGCTAGTTTTATATAACACTGGGGCTTCCCAGTGGCTCAGACAGTAAAGAATCTGCCTGCAGTGTGGGAGACCTGGGTTCCATTCCTGGGTTGGGAAGATCCCCTGGAGAAGGGAATGGCAACCCACTCCAGTATTCTTGCCTGGGGAACTCCATGGACAGAGGAGGCTAGCAGACTATATAGTCCACGGGGTCACAAAGAGTTGGACACGCCTGAGTGGCTTTCACTCATTCACTTTTATATAACACAGATCTCTAGGTAATGACTTCTCCTAACTTTGTTTATTGGAAAGAGTCTTTATTTCATTTCCATTTTAATTTTTACTATGGTGGATTTTTAACGCAGACAAAAATAGTCGCCTAGGATCCATCATCCACGCAACAGCCATCACCCCATGACAGATTCTACTGCTTTCACATCCATATCCATCCAAATTAGGATTGAGCAAGACTCGAACACTGCATTTGTGCATTTATTTGACCTGTTGCTACTACTGCTACTGCTGCTAAGTCACTTCAGTCGTGTCCGACTCTGTGCAACCCTGTAGACGGCAGCCTATCAGGCTCCTCCGTCCCTGGGATTCTCCAGGCAAGAACACTGGAGTGGGTTGCCATTTCCTTCTCCAATGTATGAAAGTGAAAAGTGAAAGTGAAAGTGAAAGTCGCTCAGTCGTGCCCGACCCTTAGCGACCCCACGGACTGCAGCCCATCAGGCTCCTCCAACCATGGGAGTTTTCAGGCAAGAGTACTGGAGTGGAGTGCCACTGCCTTCTCCAATTTGACCTGTTAATGATTTAGTTTACTATCTGGAGAGTAAGCCATTTTTCCTTCCTTTATATATTTACCTGACCAATGTCATGTATACAAATGGTTAAAAAGGAATTGCTTCGTGTCATGTGCTATCCATTCAGTGTTCAAATTTCTCATTGTCTCATGAATGTCAACATTTGCAGCTTAGTTTTTTCATAAGGAGGGCAATAAACTCCTTTATTGCAATGGTTGCTTAGTTTGTTAAACATCTTTTAACTATAAATTTCACTTTCATTTTCTTTTTTTTTCCTTGTAACTTATCTGTTGAAGGAATTGTACCCTTTTCC
Organism: Neotragus moschatus; assembly: GCA_006410615.1. NCBI lineage: Eukaryota > Metazoa > Chordata > Mammalia > Artiodactyla > Bovidae > Neotragus > Neotragus moschatus. The sequence goes on from SJYA01000709.1 coordinate 627,648, forward strand.
CCCATATGTGCACCTATTAGGGTTTTGCAGATTGTACTGTCTATGTGGTTGAACAGAGTCGGAGAAGACTGAAGCGACTTAGCAGCAGCAGCAGCAGTATAGCTGAACATCCTGTCTTCTGTGAGTCCTGTGAATTATTGGTAGGATCTGGGTAAGATTCAAGTTTGATTTGCGAGGAAAAGATCACCTTATAAATGGTATTTTCTTTTTTCAAGAGGAGCATACTGTTTTGTTTTCTCTCTTTTCATAAGATTAGCACTGAGATTCTTGCAGCTGACCCTTTTATCAATGTCTCTCCATTCATTTTGGTTTTGTGAAGTTTGTTCTTCAGTAGATTCCTCTGGGAACAATATTTCTTGACTTTTTGTATGTTGATAACAGCTTGTCCTTGGCTTTCCTACTTGGAAGCCAGTTTAGCTGCATATAAAATCCTTGGCTCCCATTTTCTTTCCTTAAGTATCTTAAATATGTTATTCCTTTCTCATTTCCTTTTTTAAAAATAAAAAATTATTTTTAATAAACTTGACAGAAATTTGATTTCCTTTCCTTCTTTAGTGACCAAAGCTAATCTCTGGTATGTGAGACCAAGATCCTTTTACTCATCTTATGGGAGTTTAGTTTTCCTTAACTTTAGGAGAAAGGGTGTGCTACTATAGGTCTTGAAACCTCATAGCACTAGCACTCTCTCTTTTGTTATTTTTCTGAAATTTCAATATATATATTTCATACATGTTATATATGTTTTTATTATATGTGTACTACACATATATGGACAGTAGCACCTCGTGCTTTCTGAGATCTGTCTCTGTTTACTCCCCTTGCTTATATGAATTTCCCATTTCTGATACTCTGTAACACTTTCTATACCTTCAGTAGTATTAACATTAATATGCAGACATATTAACATCCTTCACATACAATATTCATGCCAAATATTATTTGAGAAACTTGTCTTTATTTTTTGTTTTTGTTCCACAAGCAACATTACAGGAGGAGATAGTGAACTAAGGTTCAGAACGAAAGTAGGCAGAAACACAGTATGATGGAGTCATCTATCAGTGCCCGGGGAGTACTGCAGATGGCTAGAGTGCAGACATGTGGCCACGGAGCACAGCAGGTCATAAAAATGCTGTCCTAGAGGACAAGTGTGGCACCGCTTCCGAGCACAGACTCTGGACTCTGACTCCTGGCATTTCAATCTCAGCTCTATCATTTAAAATTTGTGCATCTTTAGCCAGTGTATTAACTTCTTTTTGTCTCAGTTTCCTCATTGACGAAAAGAAATAGTAATTAACTACCCTTATGTCATTTATATGTAGTTCCTGGCATATAGTAAATACTTGGTTACTAGAACTTCACTGGTTCATCTTCAGAAACTTGGAGAAAAATTCAAGTTACTGAGCTCAAAGTGTGTTTCCATGTAAGTTTAGTAGTTTGACTTTACTTGAATCTCATTTAAATCAGACAAATCATCATTCAAGTGAAAAATGCATGTTCCTTCTAGGTAGCTTTGATCTTTATAAGATTAAAATTGTATTTTCCTGACCTTTTCTAAATTTGCCATTGTGGTAGTTGAGACGTTGGCAACTTGGTGGACACTTCATTTTAAAATACTGAATTTTAAATCATGCTGAAGCTATTAAACTTAAAAAATCATCAGACTACTCATCTGATAGTCATTTTTTACTTTTCTTCTTTAAAAACAGAAAGTCCATTTGAACTTTTTAGACTTACTCTGTTAATAATTTAAAGAAGGAAAATATTTCCAAAATTCTAAAGAGATAGGAATTAAACAAAATGTTTTAAAGTTTCAACTGCATGGAGATTTAATATCAATTAATTTTTAAAGAAGTATTCATTTTTATTATGTTCATATCAACTTCTCTTTGTCTTGAAATATAAAAATTCAAGACTTCTTACAACTCTGTAACACATAGATATCCTATTCATATTTGACTTTATTAACACAAGAAACTAATTAGAAGAATGTCATAGTCCTTGCTGTCATTTGGATTATATGGAAATATCTATCTCCGTGGCTGAAGTGGCAGAGAGCAGTTTTAGCTGTAGACTTGGGTTAGCACAGATACCTATAAATTCTGTTAACCTACTGATTGTCTTTCAACCAGACAGACACTTGTTAGCTTTATATTATCATCTATGAATACTAGGTCTGTGCCTCACTCTAGCTTGATTGAATGGTCCATCATCTATACTGCTTTGAAGGAAAAACAAACACCCTTTTCTCCTGTTATTTTAAATAGACACTGTCTCTCTTATTTTAAGTAGAATGAAAATATTCCATTCATTTGTATTTTCATTGTTACATAGTAAAGGTAGAAATTTAGCAATAGGAAATTTGACTGAAGCATGGATAAACCCAGAGCTATAGGTCTGTACCTACTGGAGATCATACTTGGCTAACTGGATTAATGCCTCTTTATAAGAAACATGATATTAGCATTGACATTATAAAATTGAAGACTTAGGGCACATAATAATCCTAAAAAAACACATCAGAGATGGAGAAGTATATACTACTAATAATAAAAACAATAATTTTTTAAAAAAGAGATGGATGTTGAACTGAGTGTTTTACATTTGTTGAGGCATATTAGAAAATAATTGAATCTCCAGTTCCTGGTTGGGGATATTTTTTCTGGAACCTATGACAGGATGTTTTCTCTTAACCTTTTTTTAATTTTTTTTTTCCATTTTAGCTAGAAAGGAAAAATCTTTCTTGCCAGATTTTTTTTTAACCCTGTATGAGTAATAAGCTTGTATCCAAGAATGTAGTTGTTAGAAAGTACTGTTATCTATTTAAAACTTACGGAAACACTTAATTTCTAAGGCAGCATTAACTCAGGCTGAGTTATGGAGCAATTCCTCCGGAAGTTCATGTCAGAAGAATGTTATTGCCAAATAAATCCACTGTGATCAATTGAGCAGCAGTGAATAGGAAAAGCACTTAAAATAATTGGACACTCAGGGGTACCTTTCCAAAGTCTGTTGTGACATGTTAGCTGTGTCACTCCCATTAAAACCAGTGGGGGTTTTGAGGTTGAAATTCATCTTTACAGATTAAAGCCTTCCTTCTTAACACATGGTGCTGTAGAAACCATCAGAGAAGCCCAGGATTGGAACATATCAAATGTTTTTTGGAAAGTAGTGGTACTAATTTTTTCCCCCTCACATTTATCATTATAAACTTTCTAGCTGTAAATTTTGATTCATTCAACTGAAGATAGAAGGAGAAGATAGGATGTTTACAATAGAATCCATGCATTAAAAGCATGTGTTTTGCAATTGATGTGCTGGGTCAGAAAAACATTGTTGCCTTTTAAAATATTTCTTTATAGTCCATCAAAAAATGTCTCCTTAGAGCTCTCCACTCCCTCTACTGGTATTCAGATAGATGTCTACATTTTTTCTGAAAGAACTGGAGGGCTTTTACATAAATTGAGTGGGATTGCCCAATTTATGATTGCTTTGGGGATAACTGAAGAGGAAAGAATGAGTTTTAAAACTACACAGAGACATCTTCTGAAAAATAGAAGCTTATTTTACTTATTACATAAATGTAATTTTTTAATTAATTTTTTNATGTAGGGATAGAGAAGTCACTCTCATGTCCATCTCTTTGCAACCCTATGGACTGTAGCCTACCAGGCTCCTCTGTCCATGGAATTTTCCAGACAGGAGTACTGGAGTGGGTTGTTATTTCCTTCTCCGTATATATGTGTATATACATATATACATAATTGTATTCTCTAGCTTCACAAATATTGCTTGATTATGCTTAAGTATAACTTTGTACATTGCTTACATTGCTTTTCACTTAGTAATATATGTTGAGATCATTTTGAAAAAGCTCAAAGAAATCTGCCTTGTTCAATTACCCATTGCATAATACATTGTAGGATGTATCGTAGTTTATTTAGGCTGCTCACTGTTGTTGGTTATTTGGATTATCTCAGTCTTTGGCAGCAATAAATAGCTTTGTCTATANTTGCTTTTCACTTAGTAATATATGTTGAGATCATTTTGAAAAAGCTCAAAGAAATCTGCCTTGTTCAATTACCCATTGCATAATACATTGTAGGATGTATCGTAGTTTATTCAGGCTGCTCACTGTTGTTGGTTATTTGGATTATCTCAGTCTTTGGCAGCAATAAATAGCTTTGTCTATATATTCTTTATTATTTCTTGGCAGTGTATATATAACATAGGTTTTTTTAAAGGAGACCACAAAGTGAAAATGAATATGCAGTAACTATTAAGTTATTGCAGAATTCCCTGCCAGTGGCATTGATCCATCTTGTATACACATCAGTCTTGCCAGTTTCCTCATAGCCTCTCCAAAATGAATATATTGTCCAAGTTCTAAATATGGGTCAATCTGATAGGTGTAAATAGCATCTCAGAGTACTTTTAATGGCATTGAAATGCATTTGGAGCACATATGATTGATAGAATAGGTGATCATGAATATTATGAGTGTTCATGTACGTGTACCTCCCAGTAAACCCTTCCAGAGGTAAGAATTTGCTTCAAAACTCTGTTCAGTTCTGTGCAAGGCAGAGGGCACACATGAGGGGAGAGTGTGGGGTAAACAACTTTATAGCTAGATGGCTGCAGGGGAATGAAAACATCATCAGCATTGTTCTCAAACTTACCACCAGAGAGGATGCCAGGTCCACATGTACTTCACTGAAGTATTTATTTATTACTTCCTGATGGTCACTTAATAGTGATCTTCTCTGAAAAGATCTGAGAACCATGATTTAAAACTCAAGTGTTACACTAAGAACAAAAATAGATGAACACTCACGAGTCTATGAATCTTTATATTTTCTTCTCTAAACACTCATGACTCATGCAGGTTCAAATGTTCTTTGAGGATGACATGACTTATATATAAGATATAGATTTTCTTTTCATATTTAGGTATCAAATAAAATGTTCATACATTTTAGAAACTGCTGCAAAAGAGTTTGAAGTTTATAAACACTGCTGGGAGAATATACAATAAATGTCTTCAGAAAGTACATTTCTCACTGTTTCTCATTTATATTCTAAAATCACAGTGAAACAAGAACCAGACACCCTTTATATGTTTGTACCTCTGATTAAGTTAGACACTTGTGGTAAATCAGACCGTATTTTGTAAGTGAAGGAATAGGAAGCCAAATTGCTATTGGGGCTGGAGACTTTCTAGAGAAAAAAAAAAAAAAAGCACATTGTTTTGATTTGGTCAATGCATCAGTAAGTTTAATTTTCCAATTGACTAGAGAGATGCTGTAATACCTTATACAAACATGATTTGTAACCTTCTAACCTCTTTTATTCTGAGCACACAAAATTAAACTATTTTTCATCTGTAACAAACTGCAGAAACATAAGCATGGAAAAGTCATTCTTTGCTTCCTCTATGTGTATAAGTGACTAAAAATTATAAATAAGAATAATATCTCCCAAAAAGGCATTTTTCAGTTTTCTGATGCAAAAAAATTAGAATTACCCTGAAAACCATTATAAGATACCCTTTTGTGTTAATATACAAAGTCAGTGATTACTATCACATTTTTCCCCAGGAAAAACTTTTACAAGGTGTTATACCCACTTACTTTTTGAGTGCTAAAAAATCTTAAATATTTTTTTTTTCTTAAAACATTTTTTTCTGGACAGCTTGTATTGTTTTTTTTTTTGTTGTTGTTGTTGTTGCTCTTCTGTAATAGTAGATATACTTAACACTTAGACAGCCAAATTAATAGTCTCTATAAATTTGGGGACAAATTGTGTTCAATCAGTGTCTTCTAATTCACTGGGGGGAAATGACCTAACTTTCCACATATACTAAGTATGTGGAGAGACAGCCTACACAGTATAATTTGATTTCTTGCTATTGAATATTTTTCCCATTAAGCATGATGTGATTCCCTCAAAGCGTATAGTTCCAAGTATATTTCTTTTGCTTAAGGCATTGCTCTCTCTAAACAAGCTGCTTATCAAACTCTCTTAGTAAGTTTTCTAAAAAGTCCATTTCTCAAGTCCCAATAACTACTTTAAAGAATCTCTTAGACACTGACACAAAACTTAATGCTTTTTTTTTTTTTAATGTTGATGTTTATAGGCTTTCAGTTTGGGGAACCACTGAGTTAAGGAACTGTAATCTTTATGTTCCTCTGTCAAATTGTATTTGCCCTGTGAGTGGAAACAGACTGTACTGGGATTCACAAGTCAGGCAAGTCCCGGCAGTGTTAATATCAGTGTGGCAAAGACACTTTTATTGCAATTCTCCTGGCTTCTCTGTATTTCTAGAGGTGTCCTGTCTCTTTATGTGTTGTTTTCCCTTATCAAGACATGGTTTTAAAAAAGAATCTAATGGTCATATTCAGAGCTGTGTTTTAGAGTTGATTTCTCTCAATGTGTGTGCACCTCCACTGTTTGGAATTACCAAAGGAGTGGAGATCTTAAATGATTAAATAAGGAGATACTTTTTATAGCTTTCCTTTCATGAGATATGATAATTATTTCACTTGTCAAAACCAGCTCAGAGATTCTTACTCCTTGCTAAAATTTATACCTGCAATTATAGAGCCCTTTACAATTTGAAACACTTTCTTGACTTTTTTATTTGATGTTAAAAAACAAACCCATGTTAAATAAGATGTTTCTATTGCAGAAATGAAGATTTAAAGAGGTAATGTTGCCTGGAGACAATACAGACAAGTGATTATGGTCTGAGGCTTTCTGGAGTCTGATGGGTCATGTCCAGATTTTGGCTACATCATGGATCTTTGAGCAAAATATTTTACTACTATGACTCCCCTCTTCTCATCTATAAAATAGTAAAAATAGGGTTGTTGTGATGATTAAATGTGTTAAAATGATTTTAATGAATACCTCAGAGCTCAACAATCAAAAGCCATTTGCACAAATAAATGGGGCAACTAGGGTGAATATTCCAGTTCTCTGACTTAGAGTTCATTGTTCTTTCCTCTGAAGCACACCTTAGTTGCTTGTCGTCAGATCCGATTCAGATGTTACAGCTAGCAGAGAGTTGTGCAAGAATACAGTACAGTGTAGATTAGTTCTGAGAATAGAGAAATATGTTCAAGGCTGGGGGACTGTGAGGAACAGCAGGCCTAAATGAAGTGCCACTAAATTTTGGGATAACTGGGAACATGACCTATAATTTAAAAAATAGTTAGTGACTGTGAATAAATGAATACTGCACAAGGGTTGAGGTAAATCATATGACACTTGCAATTTCATTAAGATCCTAAACTACCAGTTTTGAAGTAGAACTTTGAAAACATATATTTAATATTTTATTATGCATATTTTAATCATGTAGAAATGTTGAAAGAATTGCCAGTGAACACCCATATAACCATCTACTACCTAAATCAGGAAAGGAGTACGTCAAGGCTGTATATTGTCACCCTGCTTATTTAACTTATATGTAGAGTACATCATGAGAAATGCTGGGCTGGATGAAGCACAAGCTGGAATCAAGACTGCTGGGAGAAATACCAAAAACCTCAGATATGCAGATGACACAACCCTTATGGCAGAAAGTGAAGAAGAACTAAAGAGTGACTTGATGAAAGTGAAAGAGCAGAGTGCTAAAGTTGGCTTAAAACTCAACATTCAGAAAACTAAGACCATGGCATCTGGTCCCATTACTTCATGTCAAATAGATGGGGAAACAATGGAAACAGTAACAGATTTTATTTGGTGGGGAGGGCTCCAAAATCATGGCAGATGGCGACTGCAGCCATGAGATTAAAAGACACTTGCTCCTTGGGAGAAAAATTATGACCAACCTAGAAAGCTTATTAAAAAGCAGAGACATTACTTTGTCAACAAAGGTCCGTCTGGTCAAAGCTTTGGTATTTCCAGTAGTCATGTATGGATATGAGAGCTGGACTATAAAGAAAGTTGAGTTTTGAAGAATTGATGCTTTTGAACTGTGGTATTGGAGAAGACTCTTGAGAGTCCCTTTGACACCTAGGAGATCCAACCAGTCAATCCTAAAGGAAATTAATCCTGAATATTCATTGGAAGGACTGATGCTAAAGCTGAAACTCCAATACTTTGGCCACCTGATGTGAAGAACTGACTCATTGGAAAAGACCCTGATGCTGGGAAAGATTGAGGGCAGGAGGAGAAGGAGATGACAGAGGATGAGATGGTTGGATGGCATCGTTGACTCAATGGACATGAGTTTGAGCAAACTCCACAAGTTAGTGATGGACAGGTAGGCCTGGCGTGCTGCAGGCCATGGGGTTGCAAAGAGTCGGACATGACTGTGCGGCTGAACTGATTGTCTGAACTGACCCAGATCCTACAATTGCCTTTTGTTATATTTGCTTTATCACACATCTTGTTGTTTGTCCAACCATCTCACAGTAATTGCACTAGGTTCAGTTCAGTTTGAAATGTAGTAATTTGTTATTCATTGCCTGTGTTATTGCCCTCTAAAGATGGGAGTCTGCTCCCGTGGGAGTTGGAGTCTTATCACTTACCTTAAGGAGAAGTATAATGATATTTGCATGTAGCCCAGGCTGTGTGAGACACTATTTAACAATATTGTTTCTTTAATGGGTTTAGATGTGTTTTGTAAATGTTAAGAACTCAATGTTGGTATTCTCCCCAAATTCACATGTTGAAGCTCTAACCCCTAATATGCTAGTGTTTGGAAGTGGAGCCTCTGGGAGAAAATTAAGAAGTTTATTTTAGGTCATGAGAGTAGGAAATTTATTGTGGGACTGGAGCCATATAAAGAGAAAGAGGCCCATGTGCTTGCACCTAGGAAAGGTGGTATGAGCACACAGTAGTAAGGCAGCTATCTACCCTGCCAGGAGGGTTCTTCACCAAGAACCAAATCTGCCAGCACCTTGACCTGGAACTTCCCAGACTCTAGAACTCTGAGAAATATCTCATTTATCAAGATGCCCAGTCCATGGTATTTTGTTATAGCAGCCTGAGCAGCCCTATTCAATAGATGTGCTAAAAAAAAAAAAATGGAGGTATAGGAAGCTCTGGCCTATAGGAAATTAAAATCAAAACCACTTTCCCCCTGTAGTTACTGTGTAAAACTTACAAAATCCCTCCTCTGTTAAAGAAAAAAAATGGTGTATGAGCTAATTTGGTAAGACTACTTGGGCATCAAGTAATTCTAAGCAAACAGTATTTTGATGACATAAGGGTAAATGAATCAGAAACATATGGATGAAATGATCTTTGAAATACTTTGGAGCATAAACTTGAAGGGGAAGGGGCAGTGTTTGGAAGAATACCAAATCCTATGGGGCACTCAAGTTAGCTTGAGAAGCAGAGGGGGAGTTTTACAGCTTAGAGGAGCAACCAGAGCCTTCTGTGTTCTGGAATTTAAGGTGCCAGAAACCTAAAAATTTGAATCATGGGGCAAAATGCTATAAAAATAAAGTGTGTGCTAGCAAAGGGCATCAATGCATCAGTAGTGGGGGATTTTATTTTTGATTATGAGAGTGTATTTGCCAAAGTTTCATTTACTAATGTAAACAAAAGAAAAAGTCACCCTTCAGATTCTACTGCCATGCTAAAATTTCTGAAGTCCTAGAAGCATTGAATGGAAGGCAACATTATTTAGAATTTATTTATAATTAGTGGCAGCTGCCTCTACATCCAATTTATAAAAATTGGTTAATAGAGTCACAAGAGGGAAGTGACTGTGCATCAGTATTCTAATATTTTTAAGACGTGTATTTAGTCTGGTAGGTTGTGACTGTATTTCTAAGCTTCTACAAAAATGGAACTCTTGATTCAATATCGTTTACATCTTATTTGAGGATATTCATGCATTTGGTGATGATGCTAGTGGTGAAGTCTCTGCCTGCCAGTGCAGGAGATGCAAGAGACCCTGGTTCTACCTGAGTTGGGACGATGCCCTGGAGTAGGAAAAGGCAACCTGTTCCAATATTCTTGCCTGGAGAATCGCATGGGTAGAGGAGCCTACTGGGCTCCAGTCCATGGAGTCACAGAGTCAAATACAACTGAGCAAACATTCACTGGTGTTTGTATGGTGGCCTCCTATACTGCTGCTGCTATACTACTATGCCTTTGGTATTTTCTGTAAACTAGCTACTTTCTGTATAGTTGTCAAGACTGTTGAGGAAGAAAGCAACATTTTCTCTGCTCAGACCTCTAGTCACAATGAGTGTGCTTTGTCCACCTGGAGCTTGGTCCAGAAGCACCTTTGCTAGATGGGCTGTGAACAACTTCACTGGAGCCTGACTTAAACTGTTCACTACAGCTGTTTCAGCTGATTCGTGATAATTAGTATAAACATACTCCAACATCATTTCATGTATTTATTCTATAATTGCCCGTTTTCATTTCAGTCATTAAACATATTTAGAGAGCATTAATTTTTAAATGAAGTAATTGTTTTAATTGTAGCATGAATATAATCAACCATAATGCTCTCGGTCTGATACTAAGTTCAATTTTCTCATGTGCCTCAGCCTGGAAATAGCTGTGCTCAAATACCCAGAACTCCTTACATTTTAATTTTGATGAGCCTTTGCTTTCAAAAAACCTGATCGAGCAAGGCCTCAGGAAAGCCCTTTTCTCTTTGCTTTAAGAAAGTCGTCAGGATGCATTTACTTGGTCCCAGCTATGAGTAATAGACTCTGCCAGATTGTGAAGGTATGTGTGCTGTGGGATTCAGTCATTGAACTTAAGAGCCTTAATTTAGTATTAAGGAGGAAATAAGAAACATGCATTACAAATAAATATCTGTAAAATCATGTCCTGATTTTGATCTTTGTACAGGGATTATGTAAGTAAATATACTGGTTTAGGAAATATACATGGAAAGATTTAGGGGTAAAGAAACATGAGGCCTCCAAGCTACTAGCAAATGGTCAGAAAACAATCTATAGTGTGTACGTGTATGTGTGCACGTGCACAGAAGAGAGAGGAAAAAAGGAGAGGATAATAAAACAAATGAGGCAAGTGCAAAAAAATTGATGAGTATGGGTAATGATTATATGGGACTTCCTTGCACCTTGTTTGCAGTTTTTAACTAATGTTAAGATTTTATAGAAATAGGAATAAATAAAGTTCTGATATAAACCTTTGCTAGAGCAAGTCAACATGTCTAACATGTTTATATATGAGGTTTAAAAGAAAATTTCTGCTCAGACATCTATACTAAGGAGACAATTGGAATGTTGTTATGCAGCATTGGTTATAGTACCTAACACTTGAGAAACATCCTAACTATCTCATAATAAGAGAAGAAAGTGATGAAGTCAGAAATGGCAAGTTTCATTTGTAGAAGGCCAAAGGTCTGCAGAAAAACAAAACACAAAACCAAACCCCAAACAGGACTGAACGATAAAGGTTTAAAAGGACCAGAATTAAGGGAGGATTTTGGAAGCAGTCTTCCTCCCTTCCTTGCTCTTTTCCTTCCTTCTATTAGTTCAATATGTATTTATTTCATGCCTACTAGATCCTAAGCACTTTACTGATACTGGGAAAACAATGAACTAGGTAAAGAAGTTCCTTCCCTTTATTGAACCAATGATCCAGTAAAATAATAACAAAGGGAGAAGACGATTAAGTGTTTAATGTTATAAAAAATTTAAGTAAGAAAAAACATAAAGAACATCAGAAGTATTTGTATTCAAACCCATTCAGGGAGCATTGGGAGTAAAATGGAATGGATATTCTTTAATGTAAGTGCATTTGGATTATTTGAATTTTTTCTATGTGAACATATTCCATTTTTGTTAAAAGAAAAATAGCTTAGTTTATCATAAGATCAACATCCACTACTTTGTGAAAGAGTTGAATATAATACACTTACTTTCTCCATTTTACAAAGTTATTCCTTTTCCTTAATAGAGGAACCTGAAGAAGCCATTTACTAGGAAATTTAGAGTCATTCTGAACTTCTAAACAGAAGTTCCCAAAGTTCTTGGCTTAAGATGATGTTAATGTCTCAGTTACTTTCTCATAGCATCCCTAAGCTAGGAGAAATAGCCAGCCATTCTGTTTATTAGGCAGTTAGGTCAAATCAACTTAAATGTATTTATGTCTTAACAACTTAGTAGCTGTTTGAAAAAGTAAGATATATGAATTGAAGACATTTATTTCATTCTTAAACAACCACAATTACTTCCTAATGGGATATGTGTGTCTATTGGGCACTGCACAGTTTCTCAGATCTGGGAATCAGATTGTACACCAATGCTCTCATTTCCTTTCCTATATTGCATTAGGCATGGTACTTGTGTTTTATGAAAATCCCACTTCACGAAGACAGGATGTCTTGAAAGAAATGTAGTGCAGTATAACGCTGGAACTATGAATACTTTGAGTTATAGCCACGCGTTCCAGGAAACAAACTCACTCCGAAGGACAATGCAGATAGTGGAGAGCAGTTTATTACACCGGCGCGCCCAAGAGAGAGTCTCCTCTTAGCCAAGGACCCCGACCAGTTTTTGTGAAAATGTTACATACCCTAAGTGTAAGTGCCCAAACCCACCACCCCAAGTTCCCTGAAACTAGTCTGAACAAAGGAAAAGAAAGATACAATCAAAGTTAACCCGTGAATCATATGCCTTAAGCCTGGGTAGTTAACAGTGGACAATTATCAATAGGTCTGTGGTCATACCCCAATAAGCATAATAGAATGTATGATTCTATTCAGTTACACAGATCATTAGGGTATCCTTTTAGGCAATGGAGAGTCTAGGTATGAGCCCTGGGGCTCTTCCTTCCAGGGGTTTGGTTTTCCGGTTGGTATGTCGTTTCCATAGATACTGGGCATATAGCTCAAAGTCCATAGCCTGGCCCAAGATGGAGTCCTGCTTTCAAGATGGAGCCTGTGCTGTCTGTTTCCTCCTTCAGAGTTAGTCATGTGTATGGTATCAGACAGACATTAAGTATAGCTGTGAGGGGCCTGGGTTACCTAAGGAATAATTTGGAAACTGCATTCTGGATGATTCCATTTCTGGCCTCCACAGAACTTTTGTAACTCTGCAGAAAATCAGAACATTTCCATTGCTAGTGAGTGACTAATGATCATCATCATCATCATAACTATTATCATTACTTGTATCAGGCCTCAGAAGGACCTTCTGCAAGTGTCCGTAAGTCGCATTTATCTATCTTGTTAGCTCAGTAGAAGGACAGTTTTATCTCTAGAGAGGAGCTAGACTAACAGCCCTGGTGTGGAGCCGAGTGTAGAAAAGAACTGGTCTTTGACAGACGAGTTCTTGCTGTATATTTCACTTCACAGTCACTCAGTTCGCAGAGATTCAGTCATTTGACTTCACAGTCAAGTTTCCCCCAGTGATGAACACATCTAGGTCTATTTACAACCGTGGAATGAATATAAAATAAAATCTTTTCTTTGAAAGCACTTTAGAATGCAGGAAATGCTTCAGAATATGATGTTTCGTTTTTTATTTTTATTAATTTGTATTGGAGCTCAGTCGCTTTACAGTGTTGTGTTAGTTTTTCTTGTACAGCAAAGTGAAGTATGATGTTTTAGGACCATCACTGTGAGTGTTGCCACTATGCAAGGTCTTAGTGACTAGATTATTTGTTCTAGAACTGTAGTGCAAATATTCATAGCTTTGGCTAACTAGAGTAATTGGCCTTAAGCCAGGACAATATCTCCGCTTCCCTCAACCAGCTGAAAGATAATAGACTTGAAACATCCTTGGCGGTCCAGCGTTTAGGACTGTGCTTTCACTGCCAAGGGTCTGGGTTCAATATTTGGTTGAAGAACGAAGATCCCACAAGCTACATGGCATAGCTCCCCTGCCCCCCCCCAAAAGATGATATATTTTATTTAGTCTTTCTGATTCTAAGATTCAGAAAATGACCATTTAATTCTCTCTTAAGATTTACATTTTTTATTCAGTCGAAATATAAAAAAACACCGAGAGAGAAGTCTTCTTTTGTTTCCATCTTCTAGATTTCCTGTGGTGTGTTCTTTGGTTCTTAAAAATACAGAAGCGTGACTTTTGCATCAATGAATGAGTGCCTTGTCTTTAAAACATGTCATAAGGGAATCCACTTGCCTCTGAAATGTCATCCTAAGCTGTGCTGTTTAAACGTAGCCTTGAAACTTGGAACTTCATTTTTTTGTTACTAGTGTGATGAAGTGAAATAAAGAAGTTAATATGGTTCAGCTCTTTAGAACATTTATATATAGTGCTTACTTTGTGATATGACACATTATAAGGATTATGTTTAAGTGTTTAATAGCAGACATGGGTGAATTTACTTATTTTCAGTCTCGTAACTAATGGAGAGCAAATAGAATAAATACCAGTGAGACCACTTCAGCAAGTAATGTTAAGATCACTGTGGGATTGAGACTGTTCCTAGCACTGTTTATCTCATAATACCCACCTTAGTTTATTTTTCTATTTCACACACATGACATTGAAAAATTATTACTTGCTCGTATGTTTGTCCCCTAGCTATACCAAGGATTCTGGTTGGTAGGGACTTTTTCTCCATTATTTCTGTGTATTCCAGGGCCTGGACATAGAGTCGTTGTTTGAGTCATCTTTATTGATTAACAGACTGAGAAAGAAAAGAAATAGTAAATACATGTAATCCTACTTAACCATAGCACTGAGCAAATTAGAGTTCTCAGTTTTCAGATGGGACACTGAACCATCAGGATTCTCCTTTATGCCTTCTGGCATAAAATCCTGTTGGTAGGTGACATTCTTACCAAAGTATTGATTCCTGAACTAAGCTAGCATTAATAACTCCTTTCATCAATACAGGTGTTTACTTAACTGTCTTCAAGCATCTTATAAATTTTGATTTTTAAATTATAAGACTTTTTTTTTTTAAGTCTTGAGTTTCTGATGAGCTCAAAGTCTGAGGCAGACAACCGTATTCCATTCCCCTCTCCCTAATTTAATTCGTATAAGAAATAGTGGGATTCTTTTTTATTTTCTTGTATTGGTTTCCTTCTTTACTTGATTTAAATTCCGTATGCTCCCTGCATTTAGAATTGTCTATTACTAAAATGTTCCTTGCAGATTGTTCAGTTTATGGTGCACAATATTACTTTTTCATTGGTAATTGCACTGCAGATTATTATATGAAAAAAGATCCATTCTTTTCTTGAGGCATAAAACCAAGTTCCTGTCTGTGTTGCGGATGTTAAAAATCCCAAGACACTTAGGGAAGAAGAGTGGGAGTATTAACTCTAGAAAAAACCCTTTGGCCAAATACCCATGAAAAGCCTCTCTCATCATAACACAGGGGATTAAGATTGTTAAGAACGATCTTTCCGAGAGAACTACTTTATGCAATTATAATAAAATATTGAGCATTTCTTTGGATTTTATGCACATTCCTTTCCAAGAGGAAATCCCAAAACATTTTGTAAAATCTCACAAATTTATACTACCAGCAAGTAAAAGGAATGATTTAAATAAATTATCAACATTTCAGAAACAATAATTTAGTTGATCCATAAAATATCCCCAGTACTAAATTGCTGAAAGTGAGTTTTGCTCCTCTAAAAGTATGTAATGTTTACAACTCAAGAGACTATTTTTATATAAATCTAATATTTTAAAGTAGCTTAGGAAAGCCTTCCAAAGGTAGAATAAAGATTACATTGAAATAACTTGTTGATAAATACTCTCGAATTAGACATCTTTCAATTCTGAGTGCCACGTGCATGGAGTAGCAGCAGTTCTAAAAATGATTAAAAAAAAATTTTAGCTTTCTTCCAGTTAGTTTTCTGTAATATTTTATATTGTCACCATTGTAACTGAGGTCATTTACTCATGATTATACTGAAATAGGTTTGCTTTCTTTGTTGCAAATTCTTCTTCCTAAAACTCATGATCTTCACCTCAAACTGCAAACCCTATCAACCTTTTGAAGTGGACACACACTCTGAACTATTCATTACCTTAGATGACATTGGGTTGACAAACCACAGGAGTCAGGGCTACTGTGCCCAGCAGAATTGATGACCGTGCTCATTGCAACCAGGGGCTTTGAGTGTACATTGGTTGTTAAGATAAACACAAAATGTTGGTGCCAAGAGAATCGGCCCAACAGAGCTGTAGATGGATGTTATTATTTTTACGAAGAAGGCCTCTGGTGATAAAACAGGGTTGACCCTGTTAGTGGGAGCTCCATAAATCTTTTCATGGCTGAAGGTTTCTGGCCGTGCAGGTTGGAGGGCAGACAAAAGAACCAAAAGATCCAGGATGTACTGTACATGTGAGGATTGCCTATGGGACTCTGCAATAATATAACAATAGCCAAGACTGCAAGGCCCAGCTTCAGTTCCTGCCTGCTTTGCTTCTAATAACAGTTTTAATTTTAGGTTCTTCTTTTTCTTCTGCATTAAGGAAAATTCTTAAAAAAGTTATACCATTTTTATTGTCATTTAGAGTTTTCTTTCCCTAATGAAAGGCTTCCTAAAATTCTACACAATCTTACAATAAATGTTGATTATTTTTTGTTATTTTACGGCCATTATGAAAGTGTTTCTCACTTATTTATGTTGAACATGTTCAAGAACTTTTCCTAAATTCAAAGACAATCATGACAAACTACACACTTCACCTTTTTTATAGTAGTGGTCATAGTTTGAAGACACAGTATATAATTTGTTGAAATCTCTATATTTTATCAATTATTACAAATGAAAGCAAGGATAAGCTGATAATGTTACATTGTAACTATTTCCCAAAACCCTTCTATTTGATTAGAAATCTTTAATTTTAATAAACTAACTTACCATACAGTTTATCAAATATTGTCATTTGTTTCCATCCATTTAAAAATATTGTTAGTAGCACAAATTATATTTCTGTTATTGTTTACAGATAGTATAAGGGTCACAACAGAAGGTGTTTTTATATACCTGTAGTTGGGCATAAGAAGGTCAAATTGTAATATTTCCTTCTGGCAGTTTCAACTATCCCGGAAATAGCTAGTGAGAATCCAAATTCAATAATTTTAAAATATTTATTATGCACCTACTTAGGTGCTTTGCAATTTAGATGAAGTTTGTGATGTGATTCTTGATTTTCTAAGGTTAGATCCAAGCCCAGTAATTTCCCATGCTCTGCCAAACAGATGATAAAGCAAGGTTTATGTTGTATAATAAAGTCAAGAATGGGCTTGTTTAAAATTTGTTGAGTCTGGTTGCTTAAAGTCATTTTCAAATATTACCAAAATATATTATCATGAAGATGGAGAGCATGGCAAATGTCAGGTTCCCTTTTAGTATGTTTCCCTGCAAAACAAAATGAAAACAAAACAAAAGCCCTCCTCTTTTGTAATTGATATCTGGCTATATGTACCTGTTGGGAATGGTCAACGAATCAAACTACTAAAAAAATAATTGCCTGGGAAACTACAGTTCCAAAGAGCATCTTTAATAATCTAGGCTAAATGGATTCACTAGGAGTATGATATTCAAAAGCCATTCTATACCTTTTGTTTAGCTGAAGCTGAAGTTGAATAGCCTTTGGAAGTTGGGATAAATGGGTTCCACATTTTGATAAATTTAGGGGCTTTATGCCTTGTTTTCTGTGTATGGGCCAGCAATAAAATGCTGCTACCTTCCCTTGTTAGAAACAGACCTTCATTCTAAGCAGATCTTGGGGGAAATTATATCATCAAGGGAAGAAACCACTGATGACTTAGCATTTTAATTCTTGCTCTTTACTTTTTTTGTTTTAACAGTTTTAATTTGTTAGGTCATTATCCTCAGAAGCCAATGTACTATTCTGTGTCTGTTCTAATCACATTGTAGGTGAAAAACATATTTTAACTGGGACTGACTTCCTAAGAATTTATAAAATGTTTTCAAATATTTTTAAAAGCTCTGAATATAGTTTTAGTTACTTTGGAGAGCTATGCCCATTTTATATACTTTTTCCCTTCAAATATCTGACATTATTTGGCAAAAAGTTTAAATATAAAAGCTGTGATTAAGAAACGTGTTTAAATAGAATAGTAAATTTACTCATTGTTTTTTCATAGCATTTCAGGAGAGAACTGATTCTTGTGTGTTTGGGAAATTTGTATTTTTTAAATATATTTTTTAAAGTAATTGTATATCTAAGTAAATTGCCCAAAGAAGATGCCTTATAAACAACCATTGTCCAGTTGATCAAATACCAAATTTATTTGAAAGTAAAATTATACTTTTCAATCCTACAAATTTAGGTACATTATTCAATTTAATATATTCACTTACCCTTGAATTAAATTTGCCAGCACAGGAGGTCATAAAATGCTCTTGTCAAAACTTGTATGATCATGTATGGCTTTTGATTTATCTGTGTTCCAGTCCATGGCTAGTCTCTTAACTCCTTTTATAATTTTATTGTCAATGATTCTGTTTTGTGTCATATTTATATTTTTCCATTTTTATTATTTTTTACAATCATTTTCAGTCTTAACTAAATTGGAGCACAAAATACACTTTGTTTAAATTCTTTGTTAAAAAACTTTATTATATTTTAAATATGATAGATTAGAAGACATTTTAGAGCAATTACTAATAAAGTAATTCCATGTTCTTTTCATTAATTCTTAACTTTTCTTAATGTATTTATGCTGAATGAGATTTGACAGATCTTCCACAGAGATTGGGAGGCATAGAGGAAGTATCTGGTGGTTGTCAAGAAAACAGGGCAGCAAAGAAAGACACTCTCGTCAGTGGTTCTTTGTTTTTGTCTTCCTTGCATATATTTTTGTGAAGCAGAATGTAGAGCAAGCAGGTTACTTCATGAAAAATGATTTTGTCCATTTTTTTCCCCCAGTGAGTAAGACATTTTCCCCAGAAGGACATGTTTTAATCAAAATCATCTTGATTTTTTGATATAAGATAAAAATTAAAAAGTACTATATTTTTTTCCCAAAAATCTACAGTGAGCATTGTTTATTTTATTTGCCATAACAATAAAATCGCTATTAACATGCAGGGTGTATTTATACTTGGGTTTTTATAATGTAGCTACATTTTTCTTAAATTAGTTACAGCACAATTTCTTTTTAACTGCCACATATTGTCAGTCTCTATTTTCTTTTTCACAAACTCAACTTGATTTTTTTCTCTTACTTGTTTATTTAGAGTGGTTTATGAAAATTCAAGAATCCTTAGCATGTTTTGCTCCGTTAAGCAAAATCTTCACGTGTTCATATTTAGTAGATGTTGTCACATTTTCAAACTTTTAAAATTTAATTCCTGAGAAAGTGTTTTTCATAAACCCAGTATCACAGGATGAAGCTGTACATAGGCCACATCACTTTCTAGAAACAACATACTGCCTCCTAAAAATCTAAATTACAATCCTGAGTGTCTGAAGACCATGTGTTGAGGTGTTCCTAGAGACCACTGAGGTGGGGCAATGAAGTCTAGATACTGAACCGGCAATTTCACAGTCCAAACTTACAAATATTGAATAGCAACACGTCTGTACCTATGAAAGGTGGCTTATAGTCTCTGCAAATGATACAGCAGGAATCAAATGCTTGGATTGCATGGTACAGTGGGAAAAACAGTTGTGTTGCAGTAATACTATTCTGAATATTAAATTTATAACTCCTTTCAATAAGCATTTTTTAACCCTACAAAGAAGAGAAATTGCAAAAATGTAGTTAAGTAAAATTGAATTCCTCTTAAGAAAACTACCTCAAAAAATGTCTCTGTACCACATGTCTCTGTACCAAAACCTTGGAATATTTCATTCCTTAGAGCCACAAATAAGTCCTACACACACACACACACACACACACACACACACGCACATACACACACACAGAGGTTGATACAAGGAGATGAAACATGCTTCACTGAGAATGTAGCTTTGTTTGTAAATGAAAAAAAAAATTACACTTCCTTGATTATAAGAACTATAAAAAGGACTTACACTGTTGGTGGGAATATAAATTGGTATAGCCACTATGGAAAACAGTATGGAGGTGCCTTAAAAAAACTAAAAATAGAGTTGATATATGATCCAGCAATCTCATTCCTGGGCATATATCCAGAGAAAAACTCTAATTTGTAAAGATACATGCACTCCTTTGCTCAGTCGTGTCCGACTCTTTGCGACCCCATAGACTATAGCCTACCAGGCTCCTCTGTCTGTGGGATTTGCCAGGCAATAGTACTGGAGTGGGTTGCTATTTCCTTCTCCAGAGGATCTTCCCGACCCAGAGCTCGAACCCAGGTCTCCCACATTGTAGACAGATGCTTTACCATCTGAGCCACCAGAGAAGTCCCTTAAGTTCATAAGAGCGCTATTTAAAATAGGCAAAGCATGGAAGCAACCTAAATGTCCCCTTCAAATGAATGGAGAAGACGTGGTATCTGTGTGTGGATGAAAATGAAAGTGTTAGTTGCTAAGTCATGTCCAACTCTTTGGAATCCTGTGGATTACAGCCTGCTGGGCTCCTCTGTCTATGGGATCCTCTAGGCAAATAGACTGGAGTGGGTTGCTCTTCACTTCTCCAGGGGATCTTCCTGACCCAGGGATAGAACCCTGGTCTCTTGCACTGCAGGCAGATTCTTTACTGTCTGAGCCACCAGGGAAGCCTGTGTGTGTATTCAACCATTAAAAAAAAAAAAAAAAAAGAATGAAATGATGCAACATGGATGCACCTGGAGATTATCATGCTAAGTGAAGTAAATCATGTAGAGAAAGACAAATATCATGATATCACTTATACATGGAATCTAAAATGTGGTACAGATAAGCTTATTTATGAAACAGAAACAGACTCACAGACAGAAAACAAACTTGTGGTTACCAAAGAGGAAAGGGGAGAGGGAAGGGATAAAATAAGAGTTTGGGATTAGCAGATATAAACTACTATATATCAAATAGAGGTCCTACTGAATAATCCAGGAAATTATATTCTCTGTCCTGTAATAAACCATAATGGTAAATAATATGAAAAAGAATATGCATATATATGAATTTACTGTACACCAGAAACTAAAACAGTGTTATAATCATCTCTACGTCAATAAAAAAAAAAGGAGTAACACAATCCTGGTAGTGATCCAGAGGGTACCTTATGAGGAGCATGAAGCCTATAATTTATCATCTCAGTTTTCTTCCAAGGCTGTCATCAATCTCCATCAGACTCCAATTTTTCCCGTACCTCCCATCAAAGTTGGAGAAATATCTGTGTTGTTCTTTAAGAAGTGAGCTACAATGTGCATTGGTTAACACTGTGCAGGGTTCCCTGGTCACCGCAGCACAAACCACCCCAGAATCCCCAGCTGAACGTGAGAAAATTGATGAAGCCTGCTAAAAGCGCCTGACCACAGATACGGGTCATTGTATACGGACCTATCTCTTGCCGCGTTCACCCTTTGGTCGCTGTAATAACTCACTGCTCTGGGGGAGATCTGATCTGGCTGTCCCTACGAGCACTGAAGAGCAAGAGGAAGACTTGGGATGAGACCAGGAACACTACGCAGATGTGCCAGAGACCTGATCCCCAGCACCCCCAAGCCTCCGCCTACGCTTTTTTGTGCCACCTTCTGTGGGTCTGATCAGTTTTCACTTAAACACAGTCAAAAGCTTAGTAAACAAAAATATATGGGTTTCTTGGGTTTGTTTTCATTCTCTGAGCTGACATTGTTGGCCATGAGTCTCGTATCTCTTTCTCTCTCTCTTAAATCTTCTCACATTTTCCCATGCTTAAAAACAAAGCGTCGTCTTCCGATCACCACCTTTCTCGTCTCTCTCTGTACTCATATCACTTTGTCCTATAAATCCTCTCATTTACTTCTGGTAGCTTCTGGCATCTAGTACTTCGCAGCCACCTCATACACATTTTGTTCATGTGTGAACTTAGCTGAATACAAATCATAAGACCTATTAAACAAGTTGGTCCTCAGTAATGTTTTTAGGTATGTGATATTACCTTTTTTCTCCAGCTCTGATACATCTCATGTTTTAATGTTTTTTCATCTATGTTTGTAGATTTTCACCTATTATTTTCCTTTTTTACAATTTTAATTTTAGAATTTGGTACAGAAGAAATGCTGCCATAAAATAAATATGGGAAGTATTCCTGCTTTTTGTAGTATATAGAATTCTAGTGTTTAAATTGGGCACTATTTCATCCTTACTGATTGAAGGAATTCATTCATGAAAACATCTGGGGCTGGATATTTAGTTTGAGGCAGTTTCTAACTATAGATTTAACTTCCTTAAGAAACATACAGCTATATGCAGGACAGGAAACAACAGTTAGAACTGGACATGGAACAACAGATTGGTTCCAAATAGGAAAAGGAGTACGTCAAGGCTGTATATTGTCACCCTGCTTATTTAACTTATAGGCAGAGTACAT